>JBAMNC010002133.1:0-226288 GCA_037902135.1 Cetoscarus ocellatus
AACAGCGCAGCATTATGTCTCATTCCACAGCCGTCTGTGTGACTGCAGCAGCTGTTGAAGGAAGTTCTCTTGAGTCACTACTAAATCGATTGGATGCATTTCAAATGCATGTATTTGTAACCATGAAGCATCCCGTGTTAGTTCAATTGCTCCTGCAGAAAGACAGCCATATCCAGCACGTCAGACTGGGCTTTAGGCCTGAACAACCCGAGCGACTTGAGATGCCTCCGCATTGTTGACATACTGATATTAACACCATCCTCATTTTTTAAAAACATCAGTATTTCCCAGTGTCTTAAACCAAGAGGATCGTAATAGCAGATTAACTGCGATAGCGCCATCATTGCCACTGTGAGAGAATTTACAGACATTTCTTTATTAATTACGAGATAAAGTGTCGAGGTTATTGACGAGATTATTGTCATCCATTCATCCCACAGGAGTAGTACATTTGTATGACCTCTTAGCATCCTTTTGAAGTATTTTGTAAACTCCATGATGGAGTTGTCATCATCCAATTTCTGACAGAAAACAGTGTGGGTGGCTGAGCAATTAATTAGGCTATACATGGATGTATTTTGAGTGAGACATGCTTCAGATGCAAGGTTTGAAAGGTACTGGAGGGAAATTGGAGTGGGAGGGAGCAAAAAGTAAAGTGACGCTCCAGCTTTTTAGAAAAAAAGGACTTCTGCGCTCTGGCAAAAGTCCTTCCACTCGCACTCCCAATCAGCTCACTGGACACCTGTGGCTTGTAGACAAATGTGGCCTATATATGTACAGTTTTTTTTTTAATTTAGTGGGTGAGGCTTATATTCAGGTGCGCATAATAGGCTGAAAATTACAGTATTAGTGTTTTATGTCATTTCAGTGAACTTATAGTCACTTGACACTCATTTACATTTATTTACTACTATTCACCTTTTTTCCATCAAGCAGGATGGAAAATGACAGAGGGCACACCCCCCATTCTGCAACCATGACTGTTAGCCACCATTCATAGACCATGTTTACATAAATACTCAGTCCCCAGTTACTAACCTTTCTTTCACGATGCTTTGATACAAACTGCACCGGAAATACCTCCAGGTCATTGTGGTATGAGCAATCTGTAAATTAGATTAAAGAATAATATGTATAACTAACAATGCTGAAGAAATTAACAACATAATATGCCCATTTTACAGAAGTTCTTTCATTCATTCATTTATTTTCTAACCACTTATCATGTTCAGGGTCACAGGGAGCTGGAGCCTATCCCAGCTGTCTTTGGGTGAGAGGCAGGGTACACCCTGGACTGGTCTCCAGTCAATCACATGGCTGACAGAGAGACAGACAACCTTTCACACACACTCACACTAACGGGCAATTTGGAATCACCAATTAACCTAATGAGCATGTTTTTGGACTGTGGGAGGAAGCCGGAGTACCTGGAGAGAACCCATGCATGCATGCATGGGGAGAACATGCAAACTCCACTCAGAAAGGCCCACCTTGCCCGAACCAGTATTCATACTGGCGACCTTCTTGCTGTGAGACAGCAGCGCAAGACGTGAATTATTCTTCATTACTTTTCTATTCATAAAAGACCTTATCTCTTATGTATGAGTCATGACTTACTGTCTCATAATTACAGACACATTGTCTCAAAATTGTGAGATCATAAGTCATAATACAGAAACAAGGTCTCATAGTTTTGCTTTTGTGAATGCAGTGTTCCTCCACACATTTTGACACCAATGTCCTGAAAAAGATTCTTATTCTGCAGTGATTTTGTCTCATTGTGTTTCTATCTGGAATACCCCTTAAACATATAGACTACAGTCTCACTTCACAAATGCCCTTGTCACTGCAAACATATTGTAGGCATATAGAGAAATGCATGCAGACAGATAGATGCAACATGGTGTTGCAAGCTGCTTTGTTTGACCCTTTGTCTTCACCAGGAAGGCATAACGTGTATGTGATTCACACTACTGCCCAAGATCTCAACTACTCTGCAGACATACAGTATAACTAAGCAGTCAAGCTTGCTTTTTCATGGTGGAAACCCTTTTTGGATTTTCAACACTTAAACACAGGCATGTTGGTGGGCAAAAACATTTCCCATGCACTCCCCATGTGCTCCTAGAATACCTACACTGAGTACCGCATACATCAATGTTTCACACATTATGTGCATTTGTCAAATGTGTTCATTATATGCATACTAAAAAATAAATACATTCGATAACATACCTGATCAACTGTAACCGTTTTTATCTGAACTTTAGAGTCAAATACGAAAACGCAAAAATGTTCACCTACCCTCATCTTTCCTTCTTCTACCTTTACCGCAATTTTCCCAGTGATCTTGACAGCAGACCTGCAAGGACATGAAACACATTCTGCAGTGTTGTACAAAACATTTTTTGACTCCACACAATGTCCTGTCTACATAGTGTCTATGTCTGCGGAAACGCAGAAGGTTCTGTGAAAAGAATTCCCTGAAGAAGACAATGAAGTCTAATGTCTAAACATCATAGTCCATAGCAATGGTAACATGTGGTAGTCTACCTGTAAACATCTAAAAGATTAATGACACCATATTAGTTGTACGTTTTGATTCCTGTAGTGGTCAGTCTACAACTTTTAACAACTCAAGGCTTAAAGATTCAACAACTTGAGCTGTACATCCAGTGCAGATTGTTAATGATAATACAGTGTCATATATAGATAAAAATACACCACATCATCTCAATACAACTGATAAATCAACTAGATAAATGTATTGTAACATATGGAACATATGTTTTATGTTTGCATAGGAACGAGTATGAGAATTGATTTCTCTGACATTGCATTGCCGCCATTATTGTAGTAATATAGTACAGTAGTATTAATATGTTGTGTCTCAATACAATATCCTTGATATATTGTAGCATCCTCTTCATAGACTAGGTGACTACCAATCCTGGTCAGCTGTGGTCCTTTGGGCTGACCTAAGATAAAAGATTATTAGTAAGAGGTACTAATGTAACCAGCAGGACACCATAAAAAGTGATCCCTGACCTCTGATGGAAAACGGCTTGTTAACAGCAAGCAACTTTAATCAATGTCACAGAAAAAAGTCACTGTTGCTGTCACTGTATTCTTGGTAAAAATCCTATAAATAATAAACTGCAATGGCAGAGGGGACTTCTAAGCCAGTCTTAACCATGTGTTACTGTTACTCGATATGCTGGAGGTTATGGATTAACCAAATTAAATGATCCCAATTTTCTTCTGCTCCTGAAATGCAAGTAAGAGTTCAAATCTATTTGTCTACTTGGCTTAATCCAATAAACAGAAAACTACAGTTATATCCTACCAAAAATTTACTTATAGATGTAATTTATTCCTAGTCTGAATCATTTTTAAATTAATCCTCTTTAAATTAATTTCAACCATAGAATTGCAGATACCACCACAGTGGTGAGACTAAGTTCACAAGCACACCAATATCCTCCTTAAAATCAAGTTGTTGGAATATTCTGTCTGCATTTTTAAATCACATCCTGTACTCCAAAACTGACATAAGCCCGTTCTCAGTTTTTTTAAACACACAGATGCTAGCTGTATACAGTGATGCATCCTCAATTCAAGGTATGCTGGGAGTAAGTCAGTAAAACAAAAATGTTAAAATGTTCCACCAGAAATTGTGAAGCTAAATCCAGCGGTGGTAAATACAGGAGAATCTAGGCTTAAACAGACTGAACTTGGTTCATCCACGGCAGTGGTGCATACAAGGAGGTGAATAAACTGGTTCCTCATGTTCCTCGTAAAAAAAATAATCAGAACAAAACCCTATAATAGAGTGCATGTAAACATTCTCACTTCATTTTTCTGCCTCTTACTCCATTGTAAGTTCATAGTAAACGAAGAGTGTAGAACTTTAAACTCGTTATACATATTCTGTTTTTGGATAAGGTTGAGGTAACTCATTCTAAGGTAGGATGTGAGCACAAGGTGTGCTGGTTCAGTTTTTAGATTGATGCAGACCCGTTTCACTGAAGCAAAGAACCACTCAAAAAGCTCCACAGACTACATGAGACATCCATTGTATTTCCTGTTGCTGCTTCACAAAAATGTAAAACAGACTCCTGGTGGTTCACCCATAGAAACATTTTAATGTCAAGCATTCATAGAAGGATGTGTAAGTTTTTGTCCTTGCTCATACTTAACTTTTTTGAGTTAAACAGTCCACCTCCACCTACCACTATCTTGTTCATGCTCTACACCATTATTTGTGGCTTCTTATATCTTGCTCTGCTGTCACACTTACTTGCTCATCACACCTTCCTCCTGTCCTTTATCAACAACCTTCTTTGCCTCAGTTTCTTCTGTGCACTCTCTTTTCTTCTGCTCCATGTTCTGTTCAGTGTCTAACAAACCTTTCTCGATCTGTCTTATTGCTTCCTGAATGCCTTGTCTGCCTCCACTTCTTCCATCTCTCCTGCCTCACTTTCTCCTCCCTCTCTCTGTCCAGGGACTTCAGGCTCTCTCACCAGCTCCACCCTGTGCTCTCTGTCTTCCTGTTCATTCTCCTCTTCTTTTTCTTCTTCTGCTTCCTCTTCTCCTCCTGCCACTGCCTGATTGTTCTCCTCTGTCCTCTCCTGTCTTTGTTCCCTCTCAGGATTCCAAGCTTTCAATAAAGTAAATTAAAACATCGGGGTATACTCTATGTTATCCAACAAAAAATAACTTACAAAACAATGAACACAGGATAACATGGATTTAAATGTATTTAAAATGTACCTTACAAAAACGTTCATCAAACTGACAATGTTCAAAGACAAATACTTACCTTCTAACAAACCTTCAAATAGAAGGATTATTTTTTCAAATATGGCATGAACTGAAACAGGCACATAATGGGAACTGAAGCTGGGCAGTCCATTTCTGGTCTCCTGGTTTGTATTTTCCCAACATTAGGAGGGGGGCAAACCCAAGGGCCTTGAGTTTCTCAAGCTAGACCACAGAAAATATTATTAGTGTACAGAAAGATTTTAATGTCAGACTTAAGCAGGAAGAAGAGAGTATGAATCATACACAAAGAAAACATGTAATTGGATCAATCTGCAAATGTTTAATAATCAACTCATGATTCATATTATAAAGTAACTAAAGAAGATTAGTGTACACACAATAGACATATTGTAAACAATGCTCATTGTAGTCAGGGAATCTGTGTATAGATGGATATTGCTCCAGTGATTTTTTTCTCATTTAGTGAATTCAACAGATGCAAAATTAGAAACGTCAGTTGCTGGATTACTCAAAGGTTAACTGAACTAGGTGAATTAGCTGAGCCACAGTATGTGTCTTGGTACGTCTTGATACAAGTAAACATGTCAATGGTATGTCAATATGTCTCTAAAGATACAATTAAGTCTTTCTGAGTAATCTTCTTCGGTACTCCAATCTGAGGTACTTTTCCATAGTCAGTGTTTTACATACAGTATATGGCTGTGGGCTCGCCCCTTGTTTGGGTAAGAACACAGGAGTACTGACAGGAAGCAATGCTATGTAATCTTCATGAATATAATTCAGATTCAGATTTATTTATTGTTATTGCACATGTCACAGGTACAGAGCAACAAAATTTCATTTCAGTTTAACCTGTCCAAGAACATACAAAAGACAGTGACACATACAGGGAGGACAGGAACAGGAAGACAGTCGATTCGATTCGATATAATCTCTGGCGTTCACCTGGAAAACAATGGCCTTCAAAATGCCAACGGTAATGACTAACTGGTCTCATTTACCTCTAAGCTGTTCAAAAGAGGCCTCAAGTGACATATTTTGATATTTTGTGGAACCACCAGAAACTTTTTTGCAGTCAGTTTAGTCAGGTGAACATTTAACTGAAATGTATTTCTGTAACATACATTCCTGCTTTTTAAAATTTTAATAAAATGATTTCATCATTACATTCCCAGACAGACAGTGGAAACATGTTCTTATTGAAAGGTTTCTCATTTTACTATCTGTATAAGTACAATTACTCAGTTTTGCCAAAATAGGTACATAAGTGTATTCTCAGAACTCTGACAGTGTTGCAGCATCAACTTTGCTGTAAATTTACAGTGTAGACTCACAAGTCAGCCTCTAAACCTCTGGTATCACCAGACTAGTTTACAGTGTGACTCTGGGAAGCTTGGATGTGAGTTTAGCCCAACTGGGGCTCACTGAATAAACAAATGTGCATTGTATCCTACGCTGATACAATGATTGTGCCAATGCAAAATTTAAATATATATATTAACAGTACTGTATTACATTATGGCAACAACCTTAATTTATCAATCATCATTTAAAACAATCCAGTTCTCTAACAATATTGAAACTGCTCATACAGTTCAGTGTCACTAAGTTTGAGTAGGAAGATCAGATGCTGTTACTTACCAATAAAGCAGAGTTGTCAAAGACTTTGCTCTGATTCCTTGATTTTTTCATTTTCTTTGCCCACTCATTGGCACATGCCCGAAATTTGCCCATGCGGGCTGTTTGACGGGCTTTGAGGGCCAACAGCTTTCCACACTAAGACAGTTAAAGAGAAATGCAATCAGTCAGTATAAGAGTTGCCATTCACAAGACATGGATGCGATTTTATTTGAATTCAACATAATTTATGATAAATATTATGGTGATAGATGTCTAGGATTAAATTTATTAAACATATCCACTTTGTTTGCTCGATAATGGCACAAATCATAAACATGATTATTTTGGTCAATATTGAAAAAACAGTTATTCACCATGATTTTTCGTTGACTTAGGAAACATCATGCATTTATTGAACTTAAAAAAATATTGTCTTTTTAAATAGTGAATTTTCTTAAACTTTAAATACAATTCAAATAAAAAAATCACAAACAAAAATACTGAAATGAATGACAGTTGTTTTATAACACAAGACAAAACAAGAGCAATGCTGTGAAACAAAATGAAGCAAAATAAAAACATTTTTTTTTATCTCGATTTTCATAGTTTTGGAAATCAAAATTGTAATTGAGAATAAAATTTGATCAATCAGCCAGACCTCACATCCAATCAAGCCATTTAGATTTTGCTACAAAATAGAGATTGTACTTTACTTTATAAGGCAATAGGTATATAAATCCTTTGGTTTCTCACAAAATGCAAAATAAGACACTCACTATTAATAATCAATAGACCACTAAGGGCATTATGTCTGAGTTATCCTAAACATATCTTGAAAAAGTCAGTGTTGTCATTAACATGCTGCATGTTTTCCATATGTTTTAGATAAAAAATAAAACTGTAAAGATTATATAAGTAACATTGTAGCATGTTGTAATACAATCAAACTGTAAATCAATTATTGCCACACTTGATTGAAATTACAGCATTAAAAAAAACAGAAGTCTGCACCAAAATATTGTTTAATTAAAAATACTGTAAGAAGGTGTTTCAGCAGATCCCAGAACAGTTTTTACCGCGTACACATAACACTGACTGGGCCACACAAACTGACCTGAGAACAGCTAAAGTTCGCCAGAGTTAGCTCGTCAAACGGGCTACTTTAACTGACATAAAACTGAGAGAAGTGTTCTTTGATTTAATAATGTTAGGGCTAGTAATAGTATTGTTGTTGCTTTCGGTCATTAATAGCACAATTGTAGGCAGTCTGCATAAACAATAAAACATTTTCCTTACCTCTCGTTTATCTCCTGTCGCTCAGCTCTGACCAGCCAGTCCCGTCAAATGTCGGAAGGCACGAGCCTCTCTGATCACGTGACCAAACTCGAAACACCCGCGTGCATATCAGACGCACCGACCTCTACAGGTGTCAATGGAGAACTATGCGTATCAACTGCACGCGAAATTTGACTCTGACGTATACATCACACGTATTTTGAAAGTGTAAAACCGTGCTATATGTACGCCATTACGTGAGAATGGGTTGTTCAATAAAGTCTGACAGCTTTATTTAAACAAGAGGAAACTGTTCAAAACAGGGAAAGAAAGAGCTACACTAAAACTACAGATCATATGTCATCAAAAAAGCATGAGTACATATTTACCTCATCATCTATAGAGCATTATTGACAGTTTCAATGTCACTGTTCACACTTTGAGCGGCTGACTGCTGCATTAGTAAAGATTACCTGACAACAGTGCTGTTTCACAAACCTCTGTTAGGTTTCACCATCATCATCACTGTTGTTGAAGAATAATGGGAAACAAATGATGCATTTCCACTGGTTGATATCGGCTCAGCTCGTCAAGACTCCACTCATTCCTTTTATTTTCTATTAGGGATCATACCAGGTATTTTTTTTTACATCTCCTCTGAGATTCCAAGAAAGCTGAGCTGATAATAAAGTGTGACAGTGTAAAACTAAAAAGCACTCAGAGAGCGCAAATCTCCACCAAGGTAGCTCACATATTCCTGTTACATCTTAAAGCAATAGATAAAGATAAATTTACCACCATGATATGATTCATGACCCTGAAAACCCACACATAGCACTCAGAGTCATGTTGACATCATTATTAGTTAGACAGTTATTGAGCAAAAATGATCATTTGATAATGGTGGTTTTCTGGATCACCACCAAAATGTAATCATTTTTAAGCTGGGCCATTACCAACATCTCCTGAAAATTTCTGCAAATTCTGTCCAGTTGTTTTTGCGTTATCTTGCTAACAAACAAACAAACAAACAAACATACACCGGCAAAAACACAACCTCCCTGGCGAGATAATAAAGCCCCCTTCAGGGTGCTCTCCTGTGGTGACAAATGTGACCAAGTGCCCTCAGGGTTGTTCTACTGGTGGGCAAAATATGATTAAGTTCCCATTTCAGCAAACAATAAATAAAAGTCTGGTCTGTCCTCCCTGGTGTGGACAACATGTGATGAAGTGCCCAAAAGTTGCCCTTTAGAGGAGAGTATGTAACACAGTGGCTCTTAAGGGGCTCTTTTAGTCATCAAAACAGATATAGAGCCCCTCATAGTGACTCTCTGCAGGCAATAGATGATAACTTGTCCTCCTGTTAGTGGACACTGTGTAGTATAATGCCCCTCAAAGAGCCCGCTGATGCAACAGTAAATACTTAAGTAGCCTCCGAGGTGCCCTTTTGAGGGAAACCTAATGAAGTGACCACTGGGGTGTTTTCCCACTGAACAATATGTGAAATAATTCTCTCCAGGATGCACTCTGGGGGTCAATATGTAATTTAGTGCCCTCCAGGGTGCACTTTAATTCAACAGTAAATAAAGTGACTTCATCTGTGCAAACCAGTGGACAATATGTATTAAATGTCCTCCAGGTTGTGCTTTTACAATGGGCAATAGTGCCCTCTAATTTAATAGAGGGTGCTCGAAGGTGCTTATTCAGTGGACAATATGTAATATAGCAGCGTTAAGTTTGACACACTTTTTATTTTAGTTTTAGTTTAAGTCTTTTGTCTAAATATCTTTTAGTTTCAGTCATAATTTAGTCATCTAAATTGTTTTAATTTAGTCTAGTTTTAGTTGATGAAATTTCACAACATTTTAGTCAATGAAATCTCCTGTAAATTTAGTCGACTAAAACATGAAGTGTAAAGGGTAAGGCATTTTTTATGTCTCCTTGAATTTCTGAAGTCATGTTTTACATTTGGATAAAATGAAACATCTAATAACCCTATCCCACTGAGCAAGCAACGTCGATGGACGCCCAAAAGAAGTCAATATCACGTTGGTCCGTCTAGAACGTAATCTGAACATCTATCTAACGTCGATATTTAGTTGTATCATGACATTAAGTGATGTCGTTCAGCCTGGCCCAATTCTGGACGTCTACAGAAAGCCAGAACTAGTCAAGAACGGACGTTGAGACAGACCATAAGACAGACAGGCCACTTGAAAGGCCACATGATTGCTCGATGCATGTGGGTCGCAAGCGCTATTTTTGCGGGCAACCTTCTTGTTGACATCATCAACCCTTTGGGACTATAGACTGTATATAAAATGGACAGTGTGGCTCCACATTTTACTATTGTACGGTTTTGAAGCCAAAATACCCCGGTACAGAGGCCGCCATTGTGCAGCCAGAGTCTGAGTGGAGCCGGTTTAAAAAAAAAAAAAATTATATATATAGCTATATATAGCTGTCAGTCAACTCTCTGTCATTCAGTAACTAAAAAACCCAGGTGTGTGTGAGTTACTGTGCTACATGTTCATCTGACATATTTTTGAAAAGATTTTAAGGTTGACATGAAAATGAAAATTGATTAAGTGAGATAAGCTTTAAAATCACTGACTTTAGAAATCACCACAAAGATCACAAGACCACCTCATGATTGTTACAAAACTGTGCTCTAAAAATGATCAGAATGCAGGAAAGAAATGATTTAAGTTTAAAAATATCAGGTGAAGATCCTCTGACCCCCATTTCACCTGTCAGATAAACTGTTGAGTTTTTTTATTGATCATTTCATTTTAGCTGTATGACTATATAACTTGTGTTATTGTGTATAATCCCCAGAAGACTACAGAGCCAACTGCGATCCGAACACAGGTGCTCAGAGGGCTTCCTGTCATCCTTCTTCAAAGCAGACTTTGTGAGTAAGTCTTTCTTCCTTATAATTTTCACCATGACACTTTTACATTGATTAAAGTTGTTTTTCAATTGAGAATTCTAATGTAATGATTGTGTCTGTATGTTATTTTTTAAGGATTCTGATGATGATTCCTTCCATGACCTCGACATCAGGATACTTCTCACTGAGCGTGAAGGTACTGTGTCAACATCTTCCCTGCACCTCAGCCCAGCCTCGGTGAGAATCATCATTGAGGGAGAAATCATGATGGACAACATTCAAGATCTGCTGAAGGCGATGTGCATTCTGTTTGGACTCAAATATGCACTCCATCTTGATGACCCCAAGACTATGAAGCTCACGTTACAGTTCATCCATTAGATAATATAATGCCCTCATTTGACCACACTGACCGAAAACTGAAGCTACAGACTTTGAGAAATCAGCTCGCAACATAAAGACATGTCAGATATACTGTGAGAAGCTGTTGGCACACAAGCCACACAGACACGGACAACAACCACACACACACACACCCACACACACACACACAAGCCACACAGACACGGACAACACCCACACACACACACACCCCCACACACACACAAGCCACACAGACACGGACAACACCCACACACACACACCCACACCCACACAAGCCACACAGACACGGACAACACCCACACACACACACACACACACACACAAGCCACAAAGACACGGACAACACCCACACACACACACACACACACACACACAAGCCACACAGACACGGACAACACCCACACACACCCACACACACACACACAAGCCACACAGACACGGACAACACCCACACACACACACACCCCCACACACACACAAGCCACACAGACACGGACAACACCCACACACACACACACCCACACCCACACAAGCCACACAGACACGGACAACACCCACACACACACACAAGCCACAAAGACACGGACAACACCCACACACACAAGCCACACAGACACGGACAACACCCACACACACCCACACACACACACCCAAGCCACACAGACACGGACAACACCCACACACACACACACAAGCCACACAGACACGGACAACACCCACACACACACACACACCTCCCCCCACACACACAAGCCACACAGACACGGACAACACCCACACACACACACACCTCCCCCACACATACAAGCCACACAGACACGGACAACACCCACACACACACACACACACAAGCCACACAGACACGGACAACACCCACACACACACACACAAGCCACACAGACACGGACAACACCCACACACACACACACAAGCCACACAGACACGGACAACACCCACACACACACACACCCCCACACACACACACAAGCCACACAGACACGGACAACACCCACACACACACACACCCACACCCACACAAGCCACACAGACACGGACAACACCCACACACACACACACACACACACACACACACAAGCCACAAAGACACGGACAACACCCACACACACAAGCCACACAGACACGGACAACACCCACACACACCCACACACACACACCCAAGCCACACAGACACGGACAACACCCACACACACACACACAAGCCACACAGACACGGACAACACCCACACACACACACACACCTCCCCCCACACACACAAGCCACACAGACACGGACAACACCCACACACACACACACACACAAGCCACACAGACACGGACAACACCCACACACACACACACAAGCCACACAGACACGGACAACACCCACACACACACACACACCCACACACACACACACAAGCCACACAGACACGGACAACACCCACACACACACACACAAGCCACACAGACACGGACAACACCCACACACACACACACAAGCCACACAGACACGGACAACACCCACACACACACACAACCACACACACACACACAAGCTACACAGACACAGACAACACCCACACACACACACACACACAGTCAACACAGACACACCCACACACACACAATCAACACAGACACAGACAACACCCACACACACACACCAACCACACAGACAACACACACACACACACACAATCAACACAGACACAGACAACACACACACACACACATACACACGCCACACAGACACGGACAACACCCACCCACACACACACATTCAGGACAAAACCCTTGTTTGTGAGGACCAGACTGCTTTGACTGGACATTACCCATACACGCACATATACACACACCCAATCTGGACAAACCCTTGTTTGTTAGGACCACACTGCTTTGACTGGACATTACCCATACACGCACATATACACACACCCAATCTGGACAAACCCTTGTTTGTTAGGACCACACTGGTTTGACTGGACATTACCCATACACACGCATATACACACACCCAATCTGGACAAACCCTTGTTTGTTAGGACCACACTGCTTTGACTGGACATTAACCATGCACTCACACAATCAGGACAAAAACCTTGTTTATGATGATCCTGCTGGTCCAACTGTACATTGCTGTCAACACTAGTCTTATAAGGCAAATCTATCACTAAAAAAGTACCACACCATTAGTACCACTAGTACAATTTTGAATAGTAAATCAAAAGAGTTTATCTGGATGATGGTCAGACCAGTGGTTTGAGTGACACTGCAGACATAATATTCTTGATTGACTGATCAACTTGGGCAAAAGGAGAATGCAGGCTGGCATGGGTACCTCAGTCATCACAATTTTCAACAAATGCCCAGTGGTCATCATCCTATCAGCTTGCTTCACTGCATGGTGCAGAAAGAAATGCTCTCCAGCAGGTAATGAAATCAGCACAGGATCCCCATTGACTGCCTCCCATCAGTCACAAAAGAGCCACCAGTATTCTGAAGAACCCCTCTCACCTTGCCCATAGACTGTTTACCTCCCTCCCCTCAGGAAGAAGGCTGTGCAGCATCAGAGCCAAGACAGCCAGACTTCAAACAGCTAATCACCAGAGGTTTTCAGACTGCTAAACTCTGCAAAACATTACATACAGCCAACAAGGAACATTTATTTTGCATATCATGTTTTTATGCTGTCTTTGTAAATTCTTTATACATTTTTCATATTGCTATTAAATTGTCTGCTGCTTTCATGTGACCTTCAGTACTAATTTCCTTTCCATTTTTCAATCTTTATGCCCTGGAAGGACAATAAATACACCTCGAGAGAGATGTGAGAATCACTGGTTTTAATGAGTGTTTAACTGTATAAAACAGCACGGAATGTCCACAGTAAGAATGGTACAACTGTACAACAGTACAGTAAAGTGCAACCTTGTCAGAAAAGTGCTTAAGTGCCAAGCATTAACACAAAATGAGGTGTATGACAAGCATTGCCCACAAAAACTTTTGAACCAAATAACCTGTTCAAATATAATGCCCCTGTTGCCAAAAAATGAAATATTTTGGTACTTTTATCAAAACTAATAAAAACAATGTGCAAGACAAAATCAATATAATACTTGGCAGCTGGCTTGCAATGAGTATTTCTCATTAGGTACAAATTCAGGACAACAATTTGAACTAGCCTTTAAAAGATAAAATAATTAAGTAATTCTGATTATTCTGCTAATGTCATAACACAACAAAGTTCAAAACAAATGTTGCCCTTACAAAAAAACTGTTCAAACATACAAACTTACTTAGACCCTATTTTCTGAACTTAAGGCGCCGGTTCCTGACAAAATCTCGAATATTTTGAAGACTTCTATCTTTTAAAACCGGGTCCTCAGCAAGCTTACATTGTTGACACTCCATCTTACTTGCTAGGTTTCCATTTTCAATGTGTGTTTTGAAGTGTTTCATCACAGCACTGATTTCGGTCTTGCTCCATGGCCTTTTCACACATTTTCTGGGTTTTATCTCTGTCAATCAAAAGAAAATGCCGTATGTTCAGATTGAAGAGAATAGCTGTAAATTTTATTGAAATAACATTTGAGCTACTGAAATACAGATTCATTACGTTATCTACAAAAGTCACACATTATGATTGTTAAATTAAAATCAGAGTGAAATCGGATTATTATGATGACACTGGGAACACCGTAACAGTTGTCCATTTCTGGCCTTGGTGTCCCACATGACTCCATAAAAATCAGCATTTCTCCCAGAAATTGTTGAAATTACAAATGTTTCTGGTATACACATGTTTGTTTATTTTATTTGCATTGGGAAAACACAAAAAGCAGAAGAAAAAAGCCCAGATTGACACGATTTTTCCTGATTATATTTTGCACAGTGGACAAAGGAACTTCCAGGTCCCTGGAGATGGTCTTGTAACCTTGAGATTGATCATTTTTCACATTTTAGCTTCTCAAGTCCTCAGACAATTCTCAGGTCTTCTTTCTCTTTTCCATGCTTGGTGTGACACACCCAGGCACACAACACCAAGGTCAACTTTGATACATACTAACTGGCTCTAGTTTTAAAAAGGTGCCAATGATATTGTCCGGCCCATTTTTTGAGTTTTGTATAAAATAGTGTCAATTTGGGCTTTTTTCTTCTATTTTTTGTGTTTTCCAATGCAAATAAAATAAACAAACGTGTATACCAAAAACATTTGTAATTTCAACAATTTGTGGGAGAAATGGTGTATTTTCGGGAAACATTTCAGGAGTGCCAATAATTTAGTCCATGACTGTATCTCTTAAATGTACAACCACACCACTGATGTTACCCTGATGGCATCATGTAACTCCTTATTAGGTCTGTTTATCATAAGGTATATTAAATCAATACCACATAGCTAAAAATATGAAAATATGGATCTTGATCGACAATATACCATAAATGCATACCGGAAGATATTTAACACATACCCATTAGTCCAAGGGAACAATCTGACTCCCCACTGCCTCCATCTTCATCGTCTCCACCATTTTCTTTGTTGTCTCTACCACCGTCGCCTTCTCCATCATGTTCATCATCACCGATGCTTTCGTCATCCTTTTCCCCCTTGTTGTCTTCATCATCCAGCTCACCTTCATCCATTTCTGGATCCAATTCATCTTCAAAAAAAAAAAAAAAAAAAAGAAAAAAGAAAAAAGAAATATTTTTGCTTGTACACCTGACATGTTTTAGTATAAAACTATTTTAATGTAAATATTTACTTTTTGCATTCCAAATATTTATTTACATCTCCCCAATTTAGAAAATTATGAAAATAATGCATACAACTATTGTTTTCTTCCTTCAATCTCAATACATTGTGTAATATATCCTGTTCCTGTAATAAAATTTGTAATTCTTTTGAGCTGAGTCATTAAAGGTGTCCTTACCACCACATACCTTCAATCTCAATCTCATCAAGAGACTTCCCCAGGAACTGTGCCAAAGTTCCTTTGTCCATAGCAAGCAGAATTTTGTGATTTTTGCCACTTCAATAGTGGCCTCTGGCAGACGGTAAAAGTCTCTGTGTACCCTAATATCATGGCCCAAGAAGTTGGCTAGTTGATCCAGTTCATTGTTCTTAAGGTTCAGGATTTGGGACTGGGTTGCAACGTGCTTTCGAAGTTGAGTAGACCTCAGATTTTGTGGATTCTTCGCACCACACAAGCGTGCAAAAGTTCTTAAACAATCCTGTCCTCTGTAGTGGCTTGTGGAGGGGCATTCTGGCCTTCCAAATAGGAAAGGGTTGTCCTTATGCACATTGCATATTTCTCTTTTCTCCACAAGAAGCGTTGTTGCACAAACAACTTCAGGGTTCAATAACACTGCCACTTTCCTGCCTCTTTTCCCCATAATTTCAACCCTGCTAAAGTGCCTTGCTAGCTTCTGTTCAAAAGGTGACAGGCTGGCAGCTACATCACTGTGAAGCTCAGTCTGGTCTCTTTTCTGGAAAGATTCAAGATACATTTTTGAAACTTCACCTGCACATCGTCTGTTAAAGAGTATTATTTGTGTAAGGGTCACCCTTGCAAGTTCTCCATATGCCTGAGGAGACTCATGCTCTTTTAGGTTATCTATGGCACTAGCTGATTTCTCCTCCAAGTACTTATGCAACTTTTGCACATCCTCTGTGAATGGTATGATGGATGGTTTATTGAACTTTGACTTGCTCAAAGTAGCTAGTGCAGTGTGTGAGACTTGTCCGGCCCATTCTTTTGAGCAGAGTTTTGTGAATCGTTCTGCTGCTTTTATCAAATTTTCATCCTCTGCTGCTATGGCCCTACAGAGAATAATGTCACCAATCTTCTTGAGCGAGTGTCCCAACTTCAGGGCAAGACTTGATGTGGAATATGAGTGCTTCTCTTCATTATACCCAGCAACTGTTTTCACAGCACCAACAATTTTGTAAAAATTGTTTGGTTTTAAAGCATCTTCAAAGCTGAGTATAGAATACCTCTCTCTTAGGGTCAATAAAAGTCTGCCCATTTCCCGAACCTTTGTCCGAACGTACTCAAATTTTGTAGGATCACTCCCATGCTTGTTGTACAGAGACTGGGCCAGTTGCAGTATGAGGAAGTCATTCCGTACTACAGATCCTATGTCATCTTGCCTCATTTTTCCAAGCACCTTCCACACTCCAGAAGAAATTGCTTGGGAGCAGGTTGACTCTGCAATATCAGCCAGAGATAAGACTTTGCTCCTTCCACTGTCTTCAGTTTTTGTCTTTGATGAGCACCTTCGTGTGTGGCGCCACAGCTCTTTGCGGAGATACATGCCTTTGCAATATGTGCAGTGCACATACATTTTGACATTCACAGAGACGTTCATTGGTCCAGTTCTTCTTCTGACTTTCAGTGATCCACCACTATTATTCATAACCTCCTGGTTATGTTCATAATTACCTTTGTTCCACAACTTCTCCAGTAACATTTTTCTCTCTTTTGAGTTCTTGGGGAACGAGAATGCTTGGGCAATGTCTGAATCTTCTTTTTCATGCTTTTTAAAGTGACGAGAAATTTTGGATTGAGGTTTTTTGCAAACATAGCAGTAATTTTTTAAAGTGCAAGAAGAGCTTTGTTGGGTTGCTGAGGTAGACGAAGGCTCGGCTGTATTTGCTGAAAGAGTCTGGTTATTGCTTTTAGTCAGACCATCATCAGAACAGGGTTGGTCAAGTGTACAGTCAGATTTGGAGGCATCCTGTTCCAGTTACAGGACTCTCATTTTTCCTCCAGAAGAAAGTGATTTAACTTGTCCAACCTTAAGATGTGGTAAGATTCCTGATTGTGCGTCCTCATTATCATTGTTAAGTTCAGTGTCAGGTACAAAATCTTCATCAGAGCTGAATCCATCACAGCTTGTTGAAGGAAGGTAGACATCATCTGAATCTCCATCACTAATTTCAGAGTCAGAAACATGCTCAGAAGATCGTGTAACATCCTATTCAGCCAAAAAAAAAAAAAAAAAAAGTTTTATTAATATAAATTCGAAAAATCTATCACTGTACATGTCACAACACAATAATCAAACAGTTTCAAGCAAATGTTAAAATGGTAAAGAAGACAATGAACATACCAGTAATGAATTCTTCTTAAAAAAGCAGGATTTATGCCATGATCTTGAACACACTAAAAGCACATTTAAAAGAACATTAACAAGTTGTGCTAATGATTTTGTTTTAGTTTAACAAGTATCTTCAGTAAACATTAACAAAAAATGTGTTTGAGTGATGTAAATACAAACATTTGCATTAGAGACCAAGCCATTTGAAACTGGAGACACTGCGAATTGCACTAACAGTTTTATGGTGGCACTGAAAGAAACAATAATGTATGGCAGTTAAATAATAGGATAAGACATTAAAAAAAATATTAGTAAATACAATATTTAAACATTTAGCTACAGATAAGAGAAGACAGGTGTCTGCATAAAGCCAGTCCTCACAGGACTCTGCTTCCTGACAGTCCTGAGCTGTATCAGGTAGTTAACCACATTCAACAGTGTGTGTGGTTTTGTTTTTTTTTTTTAAACGCGGGTTAACCCGCAAACAATCGGTAAGTGACTCCTTTCCCACTGCCAGCAGACCCAGGTTGCTTGCAGGGTCAGTCGACCCTTTCCCACTGTGGACAGGAGCCAATTGTTTCTGTGTTGAAAAGGCTGTTTTGGCCAGTGGGAAAGGGGTATGTAAGTTTGTTCCTGTCCTCACAGGACTATGCTTCCTTACAGTCCTGAGCTGTATCAGGTAGTTAACAACATTCAACAGTGTGTGGACTCCTGAGCACTGTCATATGACCAAACAGAACTGAATTATGATTGGATGCAGAAGCATGACATCACAAAAATACAGTCAACTTACTGTGTCATCCTTCGATGTTCCAAGACCAGGACTGACTCCTATCATCTCAGCATCACTCCCACCCAAGGCTTCCTGTGAATGAGTTAATAACAGAACCAAATTAGAGATTCCTTGAAGCAGAAACTAATCTTTTTCATTCAACAAACAATATTTGATGACACTGACCATGTTAATTGCAGAAATGTCAGTCAATATTTCAGCAGGAAAGAATAAAGATGTGAGTAATGAGCCTATAATAAATATCTGAAGGGCCAATAACATTTTTGATATATTGAGCCAAGTCACTGTGATGGTACAAGTCACTACTTGCCTTTTCTAGTGCTGGCTCACTTTCATTGACCTTCAGGTCACTTTGATAAGATAAAAGATTAAAAAAAAAAACATTTGGGGTTAGCTAAGAGATTTTAGTCATTTTAAAGTGTTGAAATAATTGTTCATAAGATTAAGTTTATTAATATTTTATAATATAATTCAAAGTCTGTAATTTTAAATATTAAAAAGGAGTGTTGTTCTTAATACCAGACCATTTTGGGTTTTGCAAAAATATCAATCAGTGTAATTATGCAAATTTCTTCAGTGGAGAGATAGAGTTGTTACAGCAGACGGCTCGTCTCTTAATGCAGATGTTGACAATGCCATGACCGGTCAGCACTTTGCATTGTGGGTAACAGTATAGGGGCAGACTGGTCTGGGGCATACTGTGGTTTTTTTGCTTAATTAGTGTACCATCCAGGTATTTTTGGCATACTGCAAATCTCACAGTTGTTCACATACAGTATACTACATACCACATACTGCATTTTGGCCAAATCATTTTGCACAGCTAGTATAGTACGCAAATTTGAAAAACAGTCTAAAGCCACTTTCCCATTAAAATTAGCGGGTAAACGTGTTTGTTTTTTAAACGCGGGTTAACCCGCAAACAATCGGTAAGTGACTCCTTTCCCACTGCCAGCAGACCCAGGTTGCTTGCAGGGTCAGTCGACCCTTTCCCACTGTGGACAGGAGCCAATTGTTTCTGTGTTGAAAAGGCTGTTTTGGCCAGTGGGAAAGGGGTATGTAAGTTTGTTCCTGTCCTCACAGGACTATGCTTCCTTACAGTCCTGAGCTGTATCAGGTAGTTAACAACATTCAACAGTGTGTGGACTCCTGAGCACTGTCATATGACCAAACAGAACTGAATTATGATTGGATGCAGAAGCATGACATCACAAAAATACAGTCAACTTACTGTGTCATCCTTCGATGTTCCAAGACCAGGACTGACTCCTATCATCTCAGCATCACTCCCACCCAAGGCTTCCTGTGAATGAGTTAATAACAGAACCAAATTAGAGATTCCTTGAAGCAGAAACTAATCTTTTTCATTCAACAAACAATATTTGATGACACTGACCATGTTAATTGCAGAAATGTCAGTCAATATTTCAGCAGGAAAGAATAAAGATGTGAGTAATGAGCCTATAATAAATATCTGAAGGGCCAATAACATTTTTGATATATTGAGCCAAGTCACTGTGATGGTACAAGTCACTACTTGCCTTTTCTGGTGCTGGCTCACTTTCATTGACCTTCAGGTCACTTTGCTCTGGCCTGAAATTGCACAGAGGAAATGTCTCAAAATGCTGTCACTTAGTTGACATTAAGAGAAAAACAGGAGGATTCAGTCACATAGAAAATATTTTGCAGGCTGACAACAAATTTCTACACATCTCAGTTTATCCCATTCACTCACATTTGTACCTGGCAGAACAGCCACCAGGAGCACTTTCGAGTTAAGTTTCTTCCCAAAGGACAAGATAGACTGTGGCTGTCAGAGTGGAAACTGAACCTGCAATCTTCTGGTTACAACATGACTACCGACTAAGCCACAGCTGCCCCATCTGATTAGGCAATGAATTTAAGCATATGTAGTTATCAAGCCTTATTTACCTGCATTTTTTTAATTTTGCCCTTAATTTGCCCCTCGGTGAAAAAGTTTGGACACCCCTGGTGTAGCAGATTGTTGACCATCTACTACACTAAATGCCATGAACCTGTTCAAATATTTCTGAATCAAATATCACAAGGTCATACTGTTGTCCTGCACATCAGTACAGCTGTGCTATGGTTGTAGGCATGAGGCATTAGGGCCCAAATTAAAAAAGAGAACATGGGAACCTTTACTCACCATTGAGCGCCATGGCCAAGAGGAATCACCATAGTTATAGGTTATCTCTTCTTCTGGAAAAATTTCTTTGATAGCGAACAGGCACAGGTATGGCCTCCCTCGAACCATTATTCTTTTGACTTTGCAGTTTGGATGAACATGATCATCATTCACTAGTCGTCCCAGTGTTTGGTCTTCTTTTGAAGCATCAATACTGTAAGATAAAAAGACCACAAAAAACCTTAAACTTGGCTTGTGGTTGCATTATTTAAAGTGTCAGGACAGAAAACCGGAAATGAAACTTCAATTTAACCTTTGCTGTTAATGTAAAACACAAGCTCATTTTTTTTTTCAATAAATGGTCCATTACGTATTCCTCATTGATATATTGTTCAACAAAAGTCCTGATACCGGCTAATATTAGTCAGTTCCATTATCGGTAAATAGAGGAGAGAGGGATGACTGCAGGAAAATGCAGTTCTGTGCACTCTAATACAATAATTCCCAAAGACTGAGTCAGGACCGAAAGGTCGGTCGCGAGAGATTTTTTTGGGTTGCCAGTGAGTTTCAGAGTTTCTTACAGTATTTCATGAGATATTTGTGCTTTCAGTACAATCTGGGTGCCAATGAAGGGCAAGACCATATAAAGAATATGCTTTGACATATGATTTGGGCTGTTGTTCATACTGTAATCTGGATGCATGGCCAGTGTGCAAAAAAATAAGAAAATGGTAGTTTAAAGCCAACATGAAATTAAAGGATTTATATTCAAGGTTTATTTGAATTGGGTCCTGATGTTTTCCACCTCCTGAAAAGTGGGTCGCCAGAAAAAAAGTTTGGGAAACACTACTCTAATAACCTTCAAATTCTATAGGAACATTGTTAACTATTTTAGTGCATGAAGTTTTGATTAAAGTGCTGGTGCATCTCAATAAATTAGAATATTATCCAATAAATTGATATATTTCAGTAATTCAATTCAAAAAGGTGACCTCATATTATACAGCTTCATGACACACACACTGATATATTTCAATTGTTTTTTGTTTTTAAATTTAGATTATTATGAGCCACAACTCATGAAAACAAAATTGAAATTCAGATACTTAAGACCAATTAAAAAGCACAAAGTTGGACTAATGTCAAGTATGAACAAGTTCAGCACTCAATAGTTGGTCAGGTCTAACTTTGCAGGTGTTTGGTGTTCTTCATCTGACCACAGTATGACAACACAAGTCCTCAATATTTAACTTTTTTACTATATTCTAATTTTCTGAGGCACTGAATCAAAATTAAAAGAAATAAACACTTGAAATATATCAGTCTGAGTGTCATTAATCTATTTAATACATGAGTTTCACCTTTTGAATTGAATTACTGAAATACATCAACTTTTTGGACAACATGCTAATACTTTGAGATGCACTTGTATATAGTTAAGTTCATTTGCCTAAAATTTCCTTCCCCTGCATGTTTAATTCAACCAGGGGTATAACTTTGAACCACCAATGAAGACAGCATGTAAAGGGTTAAATAAGAAAGGGTTATGTGGCTGCAGGTTTTTCTTCCAACCCATTAAGAGCGCACCAAACAGCTGTATGAAGTCTGAGATCAGTTGATGAAATGAGTCCGGTGTGTTGCAGACTGGTTGGAACAAAAACCTGCAGTGATACAGCCCTTTGTGAATTGTTTGCCCATGTTGGGGTTAGATTAGTAAAACTCGAGATTAATTACTTTCACAATTTCAAATATGCTACCTCATGTCAACTCATAAATAAAACAAATTATAACTTTTTATCAGACAAGTAACACTTTTTTTTTGGTCATTTTAGTAAATGACCAAGCAGGATACTTACCAATGTTGCTTCCCATTCCACATGAAATCAAATACATATTTGTTGTTTTTGTCATCTGCACCTTTACTCAGAGACAAAACTCCACGGTACTCCACCACAAAACTTTTGGGTTCAATGTACTCCCTTGCAAACACACCTCTCCCTGAAGAAAAGAAAAAAAAAGCATTAGCTACTTGTTAGATAACCAACCTCATCTGTGGTTCTTTTCAAAGAGATAAAGGAATAGTTTAATCATTATCTACTCACCTTTGTGCTGAGAAGATTTTTAATCCACCAAACAATTTCTGGAGTACCACAGGAAAAGTGTTTCCAAACAGCAAAGATATATGGCAACAAGTTGTATAAAGTAGTAAAACAGCCCCTAAAATGGTTCTAAACTGCTTGTGTATCTTTAACCAAGTCTCCTGAAGCCACCACATGCAGTTCATCATGTACACTGTGCTTTTAAGGGTAAGGATTAACTGTGACGTTTGCTCGGCTTTAAAACTGTTAGGATTTAAACTACAAAGAAGAAGTTTTTTCAAGTCAGCTGTATCTGTTGGCTTTAGAAGTCTTGGATGAAGTGGCACAAGCTGCTTTGAGCCCTTTTAAATGTTTTTAGGAGCTGTTTTACTATTTTTACAACTGGTTGCCATAAATCTCTACTGTTTGGAAAAATGCTTCAAGCAGTTTTACTGTAACACTCCAAAAAGTGTTTGGTGGATTAAAAACCATCTCATCTTCACAAGGGTGAGTCCATAATGAGGACAATTATGTTAGTGTGTGAATGATGAGTATGGGGGTGGCTTAGGTCACACTGGGCCAGTCTGTACTGAGGATGAGGGTTGATGGTCCCCTCATCCAGAGGTTCTACAGCCTGTTTCCATGTCCAGTATGCATGCACATTTTAATTTAACATTCCTCTTCTTTATTAAAACAGTCACTCAGTTTAACAACCAGTTTGTTTTTTTTTCATCTAACTTCAATAGGAACTAACTTTTAATAACTCCTAGCTTTCACACCAGGCTACAATAGCAAGTCTACTACACAAAGAGAGACAAACTTTAATATAATGAATGAAAAACTTACCTTTATAGTTGTTGATAAACCTTCCCTCAATGAAGGCTTTATCTTTTCCCTGAATGATGTGTTCCAGAGCATCTTGTTCAGGAGTCTTTTTCCTTCTGCTCCTCTTCTCAGCCATCTTTGCTGTAATGCCCAGACAATAACATTCAATTTCAAACAAACTTTAATAAATGTCATGAATAAAGATATGTTGTTAATGTTTAGAATGTGTAAATTCTATAGGGATATTTTTAAAATACAATGGTAGTTTGCTTTAAAGAAGATACAAGTACCATATAGAGTGTAACTCCTCATATAGCACCATATGTAATACACACTCTACTCATAAAAGCTACAGAATATTATGGAAGCAAAGTTAGATCAGTCTAACAAAACCAGGAGGGCTGGCAGTGCTCCACAATTGCATTGTCAAAGGATTAAATATGCTGGACTAGCCTAACACCCTCCATCCCAGGAAAAGCAGCTCTCCATCCTGTGATTTTTACTTCATATACATCACAGAGAAAAATGCAAAGGCCTAAACTTGTATAAACCTCTCTCCACAACTTCTTTTCTCTGTCAAAGTTTACCTCAAACAATGCATTTATCTTTACAGTGACATAGTTTAGTTACATCTGGATCAGCTACCCCGTCATGTAAAAGAAAACTCAGAAGAAAAAGGACCAAGTTGCAGATTAAACAAAAACTATTTCAATTACCAAAACGAGCAAAAATGAAACTTACACAAAATCCAACTGAAAAACAAAAAACACTGGAAGGCTGAGGACACAGGATGCAAACGTTTTACAATGCACAGACAACAAGAGGAAGAGAAACACGGAGACTGAAGTCACAGGGGCAATCAGACACACCGGTGAAACAACACACAGGTGAGGATGATCAGGGTAATCACAAAGACAAACGCAGGAAGCAAAAAGTAGAGGCACACGGGAACAAAAACTACAAAATAAAACAGGGAACAACAAAAACTGAACACAGAGAAATGTGCAGACACAGAGGGACCCAGAAACACGAGGAAATAATTACAACACTGACAACTAAACTTTGAGAGAACAAATCACAGGAATCAGAGGCAAAAAAATACAACTAAAAACAAACAAACAAAAAGCACAACAACCAACAAATAATATTATTTATCTCAGCCTGTTTCTCTTTTTGACAACATGGCTTATTTATATAGGCAAAGGATATTTAAGAGTCTCCTCGTTGACATAGCCTACAGTCTATTTCCAAGTCAATGACATTTAAGTGTCCCCTCATAAATTTCCAAATTATCAATGACGATGATATCTCACCTCCTCCCAGCCCCCTCTCCCCCCATCTCTGCAGTCTAATGTGAAGCAAACCCGACGTTACTTTAAACACGTCTTCATCAGGCTTTGGCTCACAAACAAACAACGTTGGTACCTGGAAAGCTTAACTTATTGACACCTTAAGGATGACCTTCAAATGTCGGTGCGATAAATAATTAATGAATCATGAATAAAAAACTGGGTGCTGGTACAGAGGCTTTTTTGGTCGAACGAGGCACAGAATGAATGAATAGAGAGAGAGGCCAACAGATAAAACAGCATATTAGGGACATAGAAATGTTAAATCCATAACTCTACTGTGTTTACTGTCTTACAGACGGAGTTCAATGTCTCTTTTACCCGCTGACAGTTTTGAAAAGTTTAATTTGTGGACTTTGATTCAGTCTCTGCATGTGGCTGGAGCGAAGAGTACCGAACAGATCGGAAACTCCGTTAATACAGCAGGTCAACTCGGTGCAACACACTGAATAAGGATAGTAAACGACTATGGCACGAACACATTAATACATTTACAATAATCAAACTTCAAAAAGGATTAATCAAACTTTTTCCTTACCTCCTCCATTTAAAGCCCCCTCTTCGCACGCTCTCAGTCTCTGCAGCTCCAAACAGAGCAGCCAATCACTGAGCAGAGCTTATAGATTGATGTCAACAGCAGCCAATCACTGAGCAGAACCTACCGACTTCGACGACAGCCAATCACTGAGCAGAACCTCCTAGATTGACGTCGAAATCAGCCAGTCACTGAGCAAAACGTCATGAAAGCGTTCAACCATTGAATTCTGCTAAATGTGTGTCTCAGTGTCCCGAGTTTGTGTATGAAAGCCTAATGGCGCGAAAATTTTTCTGTGTATATGACTTTGTGTGTGAGACACAAAAAAGTTAGATTTCCGTACTTGTCAGGACATGTCGAGAAAAAGCGGGAGAAGCTTATTTGCATTGTCCTGAATGCATCTGCAGTGCTCGAATTATCGGGACACTTGAGGTGTCCTTATGATCCGGTGGTGTCCTGATAATGTCGGTACGTAAACCGATAAAATGTCCTGATAATCCGGAGAAACCAACGCAGACACAGACAACACACAGTCACACACACACACACACACACACACACACACAATCAACACAGACACGGACAACACCCACACACACACAGAAGCCACACAGACACATGCAACACCCACACAAGCACACAAACCACACAGACACATGCAACACACAAAATCAACACAGACACGGACAACACACACACAAGCACACAAACCATACAGACACATGCAACACACACAATCAACACAGACACGGACAACACCCACACAAGCACACAAACCACACAGACACATATAACACCCACACAAGCACACAAACCACACAGACACATGCAACACACACACAAGCACACAAACCACACAGACACATGCAACACACACAATCAACACAGACACGGACAACACCCACACAAGCACACAAACCACACAGACACATATAACACCCACACGAGCACACAAACCACACAGACACATGCAACACACACACAAGCACACAAACCACACAGACACATGCAACACACACAATCAACACAGACACGGACAACACCCACACAAGCACACAAACCACACAGACACATGTAACACCCACACAAGCACACAAACCACACAGACACATGCAACACCCACACAAGTACACAAAGCACACAGACACATGCAACACACACACAAGCACACAAAGCACACAGACACATGCAACACACACGGACAACACCCACACAAGCACACAAACCACACAGGCACATGCAACACACACAATCAACACAGACACGGACAACACCCACACAAGCACACAAACCACACAGACACATGCAACACACACACAAGCACACAAAGCACACAGACACATGCAACACACACAATCAACACAGACACGGACAACACACACACAAGCACACAAACCACACAGACACATGCAACACCCACACAAGCACACAAACCACACAGACACATGCAACACACACACAAGCACACAAACCACACAGACACATGCAACACACACAATCAACACAGACACGGACAACACCCACACAAGCACACAAACCACACAGACACATGCAACACACACACAAGCACACAAACCACACAGACACATGCAACACACACACAAGCACACAAACCACACAGACACATGCAACACACACAATCAACACAGACACGGACAACACCCACACAGAACTGTTTCAGGTTACTCTTTTAGGTTGCATGTATTGATTTTAACCTGGTGTTTTTTAAAACATGTTTGACTGTATTTTGAGCATTTTGCCATTGTCCTTAAAAATAAAATAGATTGAAGCATTTACAGGTGTTTTTTTTTTACTTCTGTGTAATTTAATTGAAACAATGATTTTTAAAATGTTCAAAAAAATCAAACCCTAATTACATTAGAGGAAAATACAGTACTTTTAACACATGATGAGTAGTAATTACTAATCATATTAGCTAGTTTTATCTAATGATTTTAAGAACACACATCTTGAATATAAATACAGCTTGTGTAAAAACTTAAGGTTCCATGTTAATACAACTTAACATATTTAATTTAAGCTTGTGTAAAAACTAAAATGGTATAGGGCAACGGGTTTCCACGCAATTTGTGAGTAAAGTCTTTCTTTTTTTTAACTGGGGATCTCTGAGCCCATTTAATTTTTCCATGGCTTATTCCTTGGCCTATTGTCTTTTTTCAGTTCTCTTTTTTATTTAAGAGTCATTTTATTCTTTGAAGCCTTTGGAAGGGCTGTAGAGATGGTCTGTGCAGATGCACCACTTTTACACCTGGCCCATCCTTCCTGTCAGGGGTCTTCTGCAACTGTAACATTGGAAAATCTGCTCTCTCACAATCTCTCTCTCTCTCTCTCTCTCTCACACACACACACACACACACACACATGGATCCAAGTTCTCTACTAAATTTGTTCTCATTTCTTCTTACACTTCTTCAAACATGCATTCTTCATTTTTGTACGTCTTTTTCAGTAGGAAGACAGTGACTCTTTTTACACAATATCTTGAGCATTTTACTTGATCTTTAATTTAAGCAACTCTGGATCATTCACCAGATGTAAGCACAGGTGGTGGTTTTTCCTGCCTGGCATTTCTGCCTGTCGCACCTCCGACAGTGCCATTATACAGACTGCAGGGTCATCAGCCGGGGGCCACCCTTCATCAATGTTTCGCTCCATTATCCCCGGAGCATCTCGAGGTGGAGGAGCCACGGTTGGGACGTCTCCCTACCGCGCCCTGCAGCCTGCCTAGGATCCTTCTTTTCCCCACGCCTTATCTCTCCTTCTGAGCCAGAGCCAGAAGCTCCCTTGCTCAGCCTCCTCAGCAAGGTCACGGAGAGCTCACTTCCTGTTGGAGCCTGTGACTCCAAGGGTTTTCAGGAGCCGCTGTGCAGATGTCCCAGTGAAGCCTCTACACCCGACCTCCACTGGGAAGATGAATGCTCTCCACCCCGCTTGTGAGCATGTTGCTGACAGATCTGCATATTTGTCCTTTCTCTCGTGTGCAGCCTCCATCTGTTCTTCCCATGGGACGGTCAGTTCGACCATGATGACTGCTCTGGCAGGTGCTGACCAGAGCACAATGTCTGGGCATAGGGCTGTCACAGTGATCTCCTTAGGGAACCTCAGCTGGCGGTCGAGGTCGGCCGCTAGCTGCCACTCGCCACCAATTGACAGAAGGGACCGTTCTGCCTTGGTGCAGTGCTGCGCTTTACTCCCTGGCCTGGTAAACTGGATCCACTTTGGAGCTGTGGGTGGGTTGTTCCTGTTGGCTTCCTGTTTGTGGGTCTCCAGTATGCCCGCCAGCTTGCGCAGAACTCTGTCATGCCGCCATCTGAACCTGCCCTGAGACAGCGCTGTCTTGCAGTCAGAGAGAATGTGCTTCAGATTTGGGTTTGGGGAGTTGCACAGCTGGCAGGGTTCTTCTGTGCCATACCAGGTGTACAGGTTCCGGGGGCTAGGGAGTGTGTCATAGGTGGCCCTAATCTGGAAGCTGAGTCTTGCCTGGGGTGTACTCCACATGTCGGCCCAGGTGATGGTCCTGTTGGTCACAGCCTCCCAAGTGGTCCATCTGCCTTGCTGTTGCTGGCTCACCGCTGTGACTCACCACTTATCTATTTAGTGCAGGACGGTGGTTGTTTATTGTTACCGTGTCATGTAGGACATCTTCTGGACATCTGATAGTGTATTTTAAATGTGTAGTCATGACATCTAAAAGAAGTCTTAACAGCATCCAGGAAAGATGAACAGAAACAGAAAACCTTCACTCTGGCCCGTCTGAAGATGTCCATTATAGGTACGGAGATGACATCACTGCAACGTCCAGGAAAGATGTTTTGTTCTAGTCCCTCTGAAGACATCTTCCGGAGGTTCGAAGATGAAATCTTAACAACATATAGAAAAGACGTATTAAAATCTTTCAATTTTCCCCCCCGAAGACGTCCTCTGGAGGTTCGGAAATGACGTCATTACAACATACAGAAAAAAACGTATTAAAAACTTTCATTCTGGCCCCTCTGAAGACGTCTTCTGGACCACTTTTTGCTCAGTGGGTTATTGAATGTTAGTAAAGTCTGAATGTATAAATGAACAGAAACAAATTGAACTTTTGTGTGAAATGCAGTCACCTTTATTTAGGCTACCTGGCAGAGCATCTCAGTTACAATACCAGAACTGACAACAAACAGTGAACCTGCTCTACATGAATATATCAATTCATGAAGAGAGGAGCTCTGATTGGATCGCTCCACAACTTATCCCACCACCACCAAGCTAAGGCAGCTGTGATTGGATGTCCCTCTTAACTCATCCAACCTTTCCACACAACCAAAGTAGCTGTGATTGGATATATTCCTAACATGTCCCTACTTTCTACATGACCAAATTAGGTCTGATTAGATTAAGTCTCTGTCAGACATTTTAGTCTAGTTTTTATTTGCTGACGAAAATGTCAGTTAATTTAGCTTGAGTTTTTGTCCATGTGCACTTGTTTTTATTAGTTACTGTCTAGTTTTCATCAGGGGAAAAAGGTTGCTGATGAAAACTATGACAAAAATAATTAGTCAACAAAGTTAACATTGGAATATAATGCTTTCTGGAGTGCCCTTTTTGTGAGAAAACATGATCAAGTGCCCTTCAAGCTGTCTTCTAGTGGACATATTAAATAGAAAGCCCTTTGTTTGTGCCATCCAAGTGTACAAAACACGATAAAATGGCCTCCAGTCAAACATTTGTAATAAAGGGCTCTGGCAGCAGGAGATACTTTATGGTGTCCTCCATTGGACAGTATATAATGATGGCCTCCAGGGTGACCTTCATGTAGACAATAAGCAGCAGGGTTTATCATCTAGGGCTGCCTTGAAGGTTTAAGATGCTGCCCAACGAAACATTACAAAATGTGACAAAGTGCCTTCCTGGGGTCCTTTTTTCTGGCAAACTATGGTACAAGGTGCCATTACAATAGGCAATTAATATAAAGAGCTCTCCAGCGCACCCTTCAAGCTGCTCTTCAGTTGACAATGTGTGATTAAGTGCCCTCTACAGTAACCTTCAGTGGACAACATGCAAGATTGCCCTCCGGGTTGACAATACAATACACCGTGCCCTTCTTGGTGCCCTTTAAGTGGGCAGAACAAGGTAAGTACAGGGTGCAATATGTGATATAGTGCCCTTCAGGGTGCCCTCCAAGTCAGCATAGATAATAAAGTGTCCTACAATATGTCATTTTAAAGGGGACAACCTGATAATGTGCCCCCTTTCCCACTGCTATCAGACTCCTGAACAGCTGACAGGAGTCTGCAGATTACCTCAACCACACAGCTCAATCTGCACAGATAAAACTGTTCTTGCACTTTCTGTCAGATCTTTGCACAATAAACATGTTTAAGAAATTTACAGAAATCTGTTCCATTTCTTTAATAGCGATACTTACCTTTATGTGCATGTATATAGTTGGAATCCATCTTTATCTTGTTTATATTTTGACATTTTTAGTATATTTCTTGCTGCTATTTAAATCTTTTTATTATTTTTATACCTCTTACCTGGCATTCGTTGTGGACAGCAGAGTAGAAATTTAATTGTGCAAAGAAACATATTTCTTAATGTGCTAATGACAATAAACACTTTGAATCTTAAATCTTAGTGTGCCCTTAAAATCATCCATATGTAATAGAGTGCCTGCAGGGTCTCCTGTCAGTGGACAACATGCAAGAAAGTGTCCTCCAAGTCAACAATAATCAAATAAGTGCCCTTCTGTGTGCCCTTCCAGTGGACAATAAGCAATTCAGTGCCCTCCAGGGGTATTTTCTTCTAAAAAAACGTTCAAGGGGCCTCTCCTTTCAGGTCATGATGTGGTTAAGTGCCATCCTGTGGCTGATAATAATAATAATAACGACGTTATTTATATAGTAGCATCTTAAAAAAGGGATTTTTACAAAGTGCTTTAACATACAAAACAAAAGGCAAGGCAAGGCAAGTTTATTAGTAGAGCACAATTCGCACACAAGGTAATTCAAAGTGCTTTACAGAACAAGAAAAAATCATTAAAATCACAATACAAAATCAAAACAAAAATAATCATTTTAAAATGAACTTTAAAAGAGAAGAGTGCAGATAAGATCCTTTCAGTCACATGCAAAGTTAAATAGAGCTGTTTTGAGCCTAGATTTGAACATTGTCAGTGTAGAGGCCTGTCTCACATCTTCAGAAAGACTGTTCCAGGTTTTAGCTGCATAAAACTGGAACCCTGATTCCCCAGGTTTAGTCCTGACTCTGGGCACCAGCAGGAGGCCGGTCCCTGAGGTCCTCAGAGTCCGAGATGGTTCATATGGCACTAACATGTCAGAGATGTACTTTGGTGCTAGGCCGTGGAGAGACTTGTACACAAGCAGAGCTGCTTTAAAGTCTACTCTCTGAGCCACAGGAAGCCAGTGTAGGGACCTGAGCACAGGACTAATGTGCTCGTACTTCCTGGTTCTGGTCAGGACCCGAGCAGCAGCATTCTGGATGTACTGCAGCTGTCTTACAGCTCGTTAGGAGAGGCCAGTGAGCAGGCCGTTACAGTAGTCTAACCTACTGGAGATAAATGCATGGATAAGTCTCTCCAGGTCAGGTTTAGACACTATGGGCTCTAATTTCCTGGCGCAACTCAGGGTGGCGCAGGGTGGCGCACCCCACGCAGTGGTAATTTCATCCAGCGCACCGCCGTGCGCAGCCAATTTGGCAACTTGATAGACTGGCTGCGCCGAGATGGGTGTGACGGCACGCCAGGGGGAGGTGTCCACAGATTCAACTTGGCGCAGTGACAATTTGGTGCCAAAAAAACGCGTGAAAGGTGCGCTGAAAGCCCGCCAGCTCCAACCTGGTTTTCTCGGCGCAGACGAGGCGCACCCCGGGCAGTGGTAATTTGGCTGACAGGCGCACAGGGCGCACACGTCCAAAACCTCACAGGCAGGTATCCAGAGTGTCAGGCACATTGCAATGAAATAAACAATCACAGCAACCACTATTTAATGTAACCGTCTGAACCAGCATATACATTTGTAGTTGGCGCGGCGCAGGGCAGGTGTGCCCCGCCTGCGCCTGGTCTACGAAATTAGAGCCCTAAACCTTTGATTTTGGCAATGTTTTTTAGATGGTAAAAGGCTGCTGATGTTATTGATTTGATGTGGCTGTTAAAGTTCAAGTCTGAGTCCCATTATTACCCTGAGATTTCTGACCTGATTTGTAGGTTTTAGAGAGAGAGACTGGAGGTGACTGCTGACACTTTCTCTTTGTTTCTGTGGACTAAATACAATGACTTCAGTCTTGTCTGAATTGAGCTGGAGAAAGCTGTTTTGCATCCACACACTGACCTGTTGGATGCAGTGACAGAGTGAATCCACTGGTCCATATTCACCTGCTGTCAGTGAGACATAGATCTGAGTCTCGTCTGTATAGTAATGGTAGGAGACATTATTACTTTGCATTAACTGGGCTAAAGGCAGCATGTAAAGATTGAACAGAAGGGGTCCCAGGATTGACCCTTTGGGCACCCCACAGGTCAAGGCCATGTGGTCTGAGACACAGTTACCAATTTCAACAAAGTACTTCCTGTCTTCTAGACAGGACTTCAACCAATTTAGGGCAGTGCCAGAGATGCCCACCCAGTCCTCTAGTCTCTCATGATGGACAGTGTCAAAAGCAGCACTCAGATCTAGCAGGACTAAAACTGAGACTTTGCCTGCATCAGTGTTCAGCCGGATGTCATTTGTCACCTTGATAAGAGCGGTCTCAGTGCTGTGATGGGGTCTAAAACCTGATTGGAAAACATCAAAGGAGTTGTTCATAAGTCAGTAAGCTGTTGGTAAACAACTTTTTCAAGGACTTTACCTATAAAATGGCAGATTTGAGATGGGCTAGTAGTTGTTCAGTACTGTGGCATCAAGACTGCTCTTCTTTAGGAGAGGCTTTATGACTGCAGTTTTCAAGGCCTTTGGGAATGTTCCAGATTGTAGTGACATGTTAACTATGTGAGCGAGTGGTGGTAACAAACTGCTCAGCACAGACTTTAGAAATCTAGTGGGTAACACATCGAGGCAGCATGTAGATGAACTCAGACTGGTGATGATCTCCTGGACAGTTTTGTCAGTTACAGGTGCAAAATGGGTCAGCTCTAAGTGTCTCGATGGCTGCAGGGTTGTTATTGGTGTTGTGGAATTGATGGCATATTTAATGGTCTGAACCTTGTCGCGAAAGAATACTGCAAACTCATTACACTTGGATGTGGAGATTAGTTCCAACGGCAGTTGAGCTGGAGGATTTGTTAATCTGTTCACTGTTGCAAATAAGATACACGAGTTGTTACTGCAGTTTCCAATAATTTTCAGAGAAGTACCTCTCCCTCCCTTCAAGATCTGATTGAACACGTACAACTTTTCTTTATAAATTTCATAATGCACATGAAGCTTTGACTTGCGCCATTTCCGCTCAGCCCTCCGGCACTCCCTTTTCTGTGCTCTGACCGAGTCGTCATTCCTCCATGGCGCCTTCTGCTTATTTTTAACCATTTTAACCTTCACAGGAGCAAGGGTGTTCAGAACACTCAAAACACTCGAAGTAACAGAGTTCAACAAATCATCAACATTAGAACATGAGGCATTATCAAAGTTTATCATTTCCATGAACAGAGCACCTGTGCTGTTATTTATGTGTCTCCTCCGAACAACTGCAGGACCAGCCGGTGGTTTGGGAGAAACAGACAGACAGGTCAAAGAAGACACAGAAGTGATCAGACAGAGCAACATCAACCACAATGACAAATGAAATATTAACCCCCTTTGTAATGAGCAGGTCCAGAGTGTGCTGTGCTCTGCTGTGGGTGGGATCACACACATACTGAGTCAGGCCAAAGGTTTCAAGGACAGCACTGAGCTCTTTAGCATTTCTGTCACAGACATTATCCACATGTACATCAAAATCACCTGTAATGACCAAACCATCAAAGTCTGTACATACAACTGAAAGCATCCTGGTTAAATCATCAATAAAACTTTGACCATGCTGGGGAGGCTTGTATATAACTATATAGAGTATAGACGGAGATTGTTTTAGCTCCATTTTAAAGGACACATACTCAAATGATGAAAACATGCCAAATGACAACCTGTGCGTAACCATATGGTCTCTAAATATTGCACAGACACCTCCACCCTTTTTGTTTTCTCGTGTTTCAGATTGAAATGTGAAGTTGGGTGGAGCTGATTCCGTTAGAACTGCATTACCTGTGTTTTTGTCAAGCCATGTTTCAGTTAAAAACATTAAATCAAGATTATAGGAAGAGATCAAATTATTAATTAAAAAGGATTTGTTAGACAAGGATCTAACATTGAGCACAGCAAGTTTCAGATTAGTTGCAGTAGGACTTGACATTGTCTTATTACAAGCGAAATGAATTAAATTTCTCTGATTGGACAGTCTAACTGTCCTTCGGTTATCTAGTCTATGTGGTGTGACTGTAGATATGGCACTAGGGGAGAATGTTGTCTCACAGGGCCCCAGCTTGATATTACCTTTATCATGACTGTAAGTCCTGGGACAGCAGAGGCCCTGTACATCCTAGCTCATAGGGATACCAGCTCTGGGGGGAGGCAGGGGAGGACGAGCAGGGGGGAGTTTGGGTGATGGACCAGGTGAAAACCGAGGGGGAGGAGCTGGGGGAGCTTTAGTTAGTGAAGTAGGAGAGCTGAAGCTCCTGTGTGACTTGAGGGGCACAGTTTTATATGGGAAAGAGTTCAGCATAGTTGGTGACAGAAGTCTTGACCTTGCTATATTAGGGGTGAGGGGAACCATCTTAATCCCTGATTTGATCAGTCCTTCAAGATAGTTGGGAAGGCCCATGGGGGAAGGTGGGGATGGAAAGGAGAGGGACAAGTCTCTGGAGGGGGTGGATGTATCAGGGGGGGCCCAGGGCTTGTCTGTGGGTAGAGGAGGGGATGGGGGTGCTGCTGGGTCTGAAACTTCTGCTGGGACCGTCACAGACAAGTCCAAGGCCTGTGATGAGGGCCTGGGGGAGGTGGAACCGATGGTGGGCCTGAATCCTTCGCTGGGGGTGGTGGAGGCTGTTGTGGTGCAGCTGGTGCTGGAACACTGGCTCGGTCTCTGGGTTCTGCGACAGAGATGCTTCTCTCATTCCTCTTTTCTCTCACTGGTTGATCAGGACCCTGTCCCGGCCCATTCTGATGCCTCAGAGTGTGGAGGAGGTGCTCCGTCAGCACTCTCCTCCTACCTCTGCACAGGTGTGGGCCCTTTCCCTTGAACAGGTCCTGTCGTTTCCAGAACAGATAAAAGTTCTCAATGTAGTGCAATCCTCTGTGCGCGCACTCTTTGGACAGCCATGTGTTCAGCTGAAGCAGCCGGCTGAACTTATTTATCTTCCTGTTGATGTTTGGAAGAGGTCCACTAATAAATGCCTTGACCTCCACTTTATCACGCTCCTTGAAGAGCTCAGTGAAATCCCTTTTCAAGACTTCAGTCTGTTCCTTTCTGATGTCCACGGCACCCACGTGCATGATCAGCTGTTTGACTCCTCGGTGTGTAGAAAAAACTTTTGGGAGGAGTGTTGTTATCTCAGAGACGGTGGCACTGGGACAGCAGCATGTTTGAAATCTTCCGTGGTTTATGCCACTGATAGCACCGTCTCCTAGCAGCAGCGTATCTCTGACCTTGACGTTTGGTCCAGATTGTCTGTCTGCCTGCTAAAAGTGCTGCTTTATCTAATTAGTTGTGTAGGAATGGACAACTTTGATGACAGTGAGCAGGTCGGCCCTCAGAAATGTCAGGGCCACTGAAAGAACAAGTAAATGGGCCCTCCACAGGTGTTCTATAACAATGTCAATGTGTAGAGATGTGATCATCAACTGGTGGCCTGAGGGCCATATCAGGTCTCCAAAATCCTCACACCCAGCCACTACAATGTCATAAAATCTATAAAAATGAGGGACAAGTACTGTGTTCTGGTTTAAGGATTCCTTTTTTCCATTTAATCACTAAAAATCTTCAAAAACTCCAAAACAGTCGAGACTAAAACCTTTATTAGTAACTCCTCCAATGAAGACCCTCTCTTTAATGCATTATAAACACAGCATATGTGATATATAATAATGTTCTTTTACTGCTGCGTAATTACAGTTACAAGCCCTTGTGATAATATCTGATGCTTCATAAGAGTGATCAGAAGTCAGCATAATAACAGTGTTTGTAATGAGTTATAAACATGCTTCTGCTTTATTCAATTCTGTATGTCACTTTCAGAAATCATTCATATTCATAATTCTTCATAACAATAAATTGACACACTGAAACACACTCCATTCCAGGGGTTAATTCAACATACATGCAGGTCAGTGTCTGAGTTAAATAATATAGATTAAAATTTTAAGGACATAAAAGTCCTGGGTGTCTATTTTAGCACAAAAAACATATTTTAAACATGTTGCTGTTTTCATAATATGTGGCTTTCATACAAAGTTAAAGGTCAAGTCATTGAAGTCATAAGTGAATAGTGACTTAAATCATTCTTTTGAGTTACTGACAAATTTATAGGAAGCAAAAGATTTTCATAATGTGACGTTTATCATGTGACTGCGGATGTTTTACCAACCTGTGGTAGCCAGTGTCCTCTTTACTCTGTGGTGTGCTGGGGGGGCAGCACTTCCAAGAAGGACACATCCAGACTGGAAAGACTGATCAGGCGGGCCGGCTCTGTGATCAGCATGAAGCTGGACTCTGGTGACCGTGGCAGAGAAGAGGACTGTTGGACATTGTGGACAATGCCAGTCACCCACTGCTAGAATTGGGCATCGAGCATCGAGGATCGATTGGAACTGGGACTTATAGCCCTTTTCCACCATCACGCCTTAGCCCTACTCTACTCTACTCGGCTCTACCCGGTTTGTGTTGCGTTTCCACCGGCACGGTACCTCCTAATACAAACCCGTTTTTAGTACCTACTCTGCTCTGGTTCTAAGCGAGCTGAGTCGATACTAAAAGGTGACCGACTGCCAGCTACTGATTGGTCTGAGAATGTCATTACCAATGAGTCATGAGCGCGACGAGCTAGCTAACATGCTAGCAGTAGCTACCATCAGCTCACCCTCATACGTCTTTTCTTTGCAACTCGATTGCTCTCGTCCTCGGTATTTCTTCTCGCCACCTGCAGCCTTCTTCTGCTTTCCTCTTTCATTCGGTTTTTGACAAAAAGCCACAGATTGAGCAGCAAGTATACTATTGCCTCCAAGTCCTCCATTGTTTTGATTGTTATGTCGCACTCAAAATGACATGAACACAGTGTTGCCCAGCTGTTTTATGGCGACCTCGCCCCCGCTGGGCAGGGAACCGGGCTTATGGAAAAGCAGCACAATGTGAGTAGAGTAGAGCCGGGGAAAGCCGAGCCGAGTAGGGCTAAAATGTGCTGATGGAAAAGGGCCATTACTTTCCGATTCTCCCAGAATCGTTCAAATTTTTAAATTTCGATTCCTAGTTTCGATTCCTAGTCTGCCGACTGGAAGAAGAAGCCGCCGAACACCAACGAAGAAGAATCCGCTGGAAGTGTTTGCGTTACCACCCAACCATGGACAATATGCGGCGGTGGTCTAAAGTATGGCTTTTAACAAAAACAATGACAAGTCGGCTCAGTTCAACACTTGTAAAAGTATTATAACATGCACAGGAGGGTGCACGACAAACATGATCAAACACCTCTGGGTTCACAGTGTTCAAATACCGTAACAGAGTCCCCTGTCTTTAACGCACTGCACCGGCCTTCCTCCGCGGCCTCTTCCTCCAACCCTCAGCCTAGCACAGCACTCCAGTCCCAATCCGGTAAGTAAAACAATAAAATATGTCTTAAGTCAGCATTGAGGCAGGTTACAGGTTACACTCAACCTAAAACGGTGGGTCAACTATGCAAATAACCCAGCTAACGTTAGCCTATGTATTGTTTCATAGACAAACGAGCTGAGAATGCTAACATCAGCCAGGCAGTTGGTGAGACTCCACCATGTGCTACGCTCACTCTGTTCACCATAGCGACCAAGGGAAAGATGTCGGTGCAACAAGTAGAAGAGTGCCACAGAAAGGTTACCGCTTGTATTGTGAAGAAACTGCAGCCTTTTCAGATGTGGAATCACCTACATTTAGGTTAGTTAAACAATACAGATGGTGCTAAGCTAATTAATACTGAGCTAAAGTTACAGTAACAGCGGCATTGTATAAAATTATTATTATATAAAATCTAAGATCTAAATGCTAGTCATGTTCTTTTTAGTCAACAGAGAGAAAGACTGTGGAGCTGATGGGGCCACCATGCAGTCTGAGAAAAGGCATGAGAATGAGGCAGAGGAAGAGAATGAGGAAGAGTAGGAGAGTGTAAGTGTTGGATAGCTGATATTTATTGGTTCTCAGTCTTAATAATGATCATGTCTTTAATGGATGTTTTTCTTTTCTAGTGGTTTAACTGATGAGCCTTTTGTTTTTTTAGCAACTGCCCCCCTGCAGAGGCTGTTTGCTGAGGAAGAGGCACAGAACATAGTGTCACAGCAGAGCTCCATGTCCATCAAGAAACGAGTGGAGAGAGCTGCAGATATACATGGAAATTCCACCAGCCATTATGTCTGAGGACCCTGCTGCATGGTGGTGGAACCAAAAAAAGACTTATCCTTTGCTGTCAGATCTCGCTTTCTCATACTTATGTGTTCAAGCTTCTTCTACACCCAGCGAATGTGTGTCCTCAACTGCAGGACACACTAAGGGCTCTAATTTCCTGGCGCAACTCAGGGTGGCGCAGGGTGACGAAGTCTGGCGCAGTGGTAATTTCGTCAGGTGCACCACCGTGAGCAGCCAATTTGGCAATTTGGTAGACCGGCTGCGCCGAGATGGGTGTGACGGCGCACCAGGGGGAGGTGTCCACAGATTCAGCTTGGCGCAGTGACAATTTCGTGCCAAAAAAGTGCGCGGAAGGTGCGCTGAAAGCTCGCCAGCTCCAACCTGGTCTATTCCCGGCGCAGGAGAGGCGCACCCCGGGCAGTGGTAATTTGGCTGACAGGCGCACAGTGCGCACACATCACCAAAACCTCACAGGCAGGTATCCAGAGTGTCAGAAACATTTCAATGCAACAAACAATCACAGCAACCACTATTTAATGTAACCGTCTGAACCAGCACATACATTTGTATCTATATTAATTGTCCCGTCACATCTGATCTCACTTCAGAGACATTTGTCATTACTAACGAGTTCACATCTCTCAGCCAACCACAAACAGCCACATCATCCGATACGGAGTATCCGGCTTCTCTCATTTGATGAAATTAAATAGAAATGAAAAAAAAAAAGATTGACGCTTGCTGAATAAATGTAAGTCACTCGGTGTCTTAAGGATTTACCTGTGATTGCCCATATTTCTCTGTTTTAATCTTTATTCTTAACGTGATCTAAAAAGATGGAGTACATTATTGCAAGGAGGATGAGAAGGAGATATATTTTCACCTAAGGTTCTGCTATTTGGCGATGACAGACCAGGAATGCAGGTGGATCACAAGCATGATGAATGGATTAGCCTGCTGCTGTGTTTAAATGTAATTATCACTTAATTTTGTACTCATATTGTGACGCAGGAACAGATCACAGCTGTCCCGCGAGGTGGTCCACACGGTGACGCGCATCTTGGCCTCCGATGCGCTGCTCGGTGGCCCCTGCGCTCTCCCAGTTGCTGTAAAAGTGACAGCAGCTCTGACCTTCTTCGCCACCGAGGTGAAATTGTCACTGCGCCTTGCAAGCGGCACATTTAAAGGTGAGGAGAGGCGTTCATTTGATTGGTGAAGATCACACTCGGCTGTGTTAAACCCACTCACGCCTCCTTTCCTCCCTCTCTGCCATTTGCACCCTTGGGAGAGACGGAGGCGTGGGTGCGCCTCCCTGTGCATGAAACTTGCAAAATGCCCTGGACACACCCCGTTGGTGCGGCGCAGGTGTGGCGCAGGGCAGGTGTGCCCCGCCTACACCTGGTCTACGAAATTAGAGCCCTAAGTGTCCAGAATGCTCACACATACTGCCTGAGAAGGCAGATATGATCATTTTCCTCAACAAGAACTGTTTCTGATTTTATACTGTACCTGCTTCTAATCTGGACTGGATTGTACAAGTTGTTCCTTATTGTTTGATATTCTGCACCAGGTTAGCCCATCAGTGCCAGCACAGTAACATGTTTAAGTACCTGCTGCATCTGATACTCAGGATATGTGTAAATGTGGTGTCATCATGAGGTTTTCAAAAAAAATATCTTTCGTGAAAAGTGTACCCCCGTGAAAAGAAACTTATAATATTTATTTTCAAGTTCATGAATTTGATATTTATATACTTGTTAAAAACAGCCCTATGAGAAATTCATAGTAAAGGTCATAAAAAGTACAAAGTTCATAGAATTAAAATTCATGGAGAAGTTCAGAATATTTCATCCAGAAGGACATCTGGTTAGCTAGCTCATTTAAAAAATGTAACCTGTTTTGACCCTGCCTCTTTAAAGAATCAGAATCGAGAATCGTTAGGAACCAGAATCGAAACAAGAAATCAGAATCGGAACCGGAATCGTTCAAATTCAAATGATGCCCAACCCTACCCTCTGCACACCGTCATTATCAGTCAGGAGAGCCTGTTCAGCTCAAGACTGCTCCTTCACAAGGTCAGGACCAACAGACTGAGAAACTCTTTTGTCCCTCGGGCCATCAGACTGTACAATTTCTCACTGGGAGGGAGGAGGAGTAACAGGAAGACATAGGACAGGAAAGAGCAGTAGTAGCCAGCCAGTAGCTCTATATTTTTAATGTAATTTTCATTTTTATTTTATTTATATTTATATAGCCAGGCTGACACAGAGTCAGAGCTCTATTGAGCCTGTGATTCCTCTAGCTCTCAGCTGTGAGGACTTTATGAGCTTTTTTTAATGATAAAATTCTTAAAATTAGAGATAAAATTAGCAACTCCCTGCTATCACCTGAACCTACCATACCATTAATTGTAGTCAGACCTGAGTTAGATCATTTTTCTACAATTAGCCTTTTCGAGCTAAATTCTATTGTCTCCTCCTCCAAACCATCAACCTGCCTTTTAGACCCGATCCCAACTAAACTGTTCAAGGAGGTCTTTCCCTTAGTTTGTCCATCCCTGCTGGAGACAATAAATATATCTCTATCAACAGGCTACATGCCACAGTCTTTTAAAGTAGCTGTAATCAAACCTCTCCTTAAAAAACCTAACCTCGATTCGGGAACATTAGCCAACTACAGGCCTATATCAAACCTTCCATTTACTTCAAAGATCCTGGAGAAAGTAGTGGCTAATCAGCTATGTGACTTCCTTCAAGACAACAGCCTTTTTGAGGACTTTCAGTCAGGATTTAGAGCTCATCACAGCACAGAGACTGCTCTAGTTAAAGTAACTAACAACCTACTCTCAGCTTCAGATGAGGGACTTCTCTCAGTACTTGTTTTGTTAGATCTTAGTTCAGCTTTTGACACCATTGATCATGATGTTCTTATACAGAGATTAGAGGTATTACTCGGGTTTACAGGGACTGCCCTAAATTGGTTTAAGTCCTACTTATCTGATAGATACCAGTTTGTACACATGAACAACAAGTCCTCTGTGTACACTAAAGTAAGTTACGGAGTTCCTCAAGGCTCCGTGCTAGGTCCAATTCTCTTCTCCATCTATATGCTTCCCCTCGGTGATATCATGAGGAAATACTCCGATAATTTTCATTGTTACGCTGATGATACTCAGCTGTATGTATCAATGAAGCCAGGTGAGACAAATCAGTTATCTAAACTAGACGCGTGTCTAAAGGACATTAGGACATGGATGGCCAAAAATTTTCTTCTTCTTAACTCAGACAGACAGAGATCATTGTGCTGGGCCCTCGACACCTTAGAGAAACCTTTTCTAATGATTTAACTGCCCTAGATGGCATAAGCCTGACGCCAAGCACAACTGTTAGAAATCTTGGGGTTCTATTTGAACAGGATCTATCCTTTAACTTTCACATAAAGCAAATTTCAAGAACAGCCTTTTTTCATCTTCATAACATCGCTAAAATCAGGCCTATCCTGTCCCAGAGCGATGCCGAAAAGCTAGTCCATGCTTTTGTTACCTCTAGACTGGACTACTGTAATTCTCTTCTGTCAGGCTATCCCAGTAAGTCCCTTAAGACGCTTCAGCTGGTTCAAAATGCTGCAGCACGTGTACTGACTAGAACTAGGAGAAGAGACCACATCACTCCTGTATTAGCCTCTCTGCATTGGCTTCCCATTAAATATAGAATAGAATTCAAGATTCTTCTTCTCACCTATAAAGCTCTCAGTGGACAGGCACCAGTTTACCTCAAAGAGCTTGTAGTGCCGTACAACCCCTCTAGAACATTACGCTCCCAAAATGCTGGCCTGCTCGTGGTTCCATCAGTCTCTAGAAGTAGTCTGGGAGGTAGAGCCTTCAGTTATCAGGCTCCTCTTCTCTGGAACCATTTACCAACCACGGTTCAGGAGGCAGACACCCTCTCTACCTTTAAGGCTAGACTTAAAACATTCCTCTTTGATAAAGCTTTCAGTTAGGGACCAGCTCATAGTCCATAGTTTAGACACATAGTTAAGATGCAATAGGCTTAGACTGCCGGGGGGATCTGGCACACTGGGCTCTATCCCTCTCTCTCTCACACTCTCTCTCCATATCTGCCTCTGCCCCTTTCTGTTTGCTCCTGTACTCGTCTCTGGCTCTTGTCTTGTAGGTGGCCTGGGATCCTTGGTGGAGACTGCCTGCTGCTGTGGAGTCAAGAAGCCTCAATAACTACAATTACAGACATAACACATATTTGGCCATCTCACTCCAGTTCATAATCATTATAGCTGTTAATGTTGATATTAACATGATCTCTCTATCCATGGTTGATACATCTATAGTAACTATCTTTAGCTCCACATGGACATGAGATCCCTCTTGAAAATGAGGTGTCACATCTCAAGAGGTCTACCATTAATGCATTTATACTTAACGGAGACAAATATGGTAGGGATGCACTTGTGGTCTGGGCACCCATGAGTTCGTCACTACCATAAATTCTTATTTTCAGTAAGACTTTTATTAATTATACTTATATAAAATTTTCACCACAACCACACAGACATGAGGACCCTCCTCTAATAAATTTGTTTCCAGCAGAAACAAATTTGACGACGACAGGTCTATGATTGGTCCATTGATCTGTCACTAACTTCAGTTCTTACTTTAGTCCACTTGTCTCCACTTACCTCCCTCCCTTTGCCCACACAGCCAACACAGCATCGTGTGGATTTGCTGTTCATCATGAGACTGGGGTCCACATTCAAGATTTCCTGCTGCTTAACAGAAGGTTTTTTCTTGCCGCCATGATGGAGGGATTCATGATTGGCTATATGGATTCATGTTGGGTGTTGGATGTATATATTTGTATATATATGTATATGTGTATTTTTATATGTATATATGTATCTATGCATATTTGTGTATCCATAATATGAAGAGCTTTGTACTCTATTGTAAAGTGTCTTGAGATAACACTTGTTATGAATTGGCGCTATACAAATAAAGATTGATTGATTGATTGATTGATATATTTATTTATAGTTTTGTTTGGATCTATTTTTTCTTTTTATATATCTTTTTATCTGTAATAGTTAACACCTACTGATTCTCAATTTCTCTGGGGGAGTTTTTCCCAAGGTGATTAATAAAGTACTATCTAATCTAATCAAATCTAATCTAAAAGAACTTTCTGACATTAAACTGCCATTATTTTCAGAATATTGATAAACAAACAAAAAAGAAATAGCAAAGGTTCAAATGAAGTTGCAGATGAAGAAATAGGAAAGCATACCATTCCAGCTGACCCTAAACTGGAGTCTGATATGATAAAAATATCATTTGAACTTTTTCAGGAGGAGATCATGTATTTACAGAGCAGCGCCTCAAATCACACTCTAACAAATTGCTGTAAATTTACAAGGTAAATTTCAAAGGTAAGATCCTGTTATATTTATATACAGGAAAACCCTGTATAATAACAGTTCATAACATTATTTTACTATATTATTGCTTCAAGGAAAGAAAACAGTAAGTTCTTGTAATTTTTGCATTGCATTTTGGGAACAAGAAGATGTGAGCACCTAACCCTACCAGTGCTGTCAGAAGATTAAAAAAAGCAGGTAAGGACCTTAAAACACACTTTCAGCAGCAAGCCTCCATCAGGACAAGTCAAACAAGCAGGCACTGATGAAACAGTGAGTCCTCCTACAGGAACCTGCCCCCTGGACAGGTAGGACTGTGGTCTGTAGACCACGTCCACAGAAGCTGCTATTCAGGCAGACTGATGTAGAGGTGCTCACCCCGGGGCAAAGCATCCAGTCGTAACACAAGATTTGAGCTTTTTCTCTTGAGCCTTGGGCTTCATGTTGGTGCCTTGTTGGTAGACAGTAAGCAATGAAGTGCCATCGAGGATTCCCTCCAGTGAACAATACTTCATAGACTGACCTCCATGTTTCATATTGTCCCCTTTAGGGGAAAATAACATTAACTTATTTAATTATTTTACTTTATTTTATTCTGTTTTATTTTATTCTTTTATCTATGGGCCTCATGGTCTTGTATGTTGCTGTGTTTTTTATTCCTCGGGTTTTCACAACATAATAATCTTACTGTGTTTGAGTTATTAACGTTTGATATGTCTGTTAGTTTGTTTTTTTTCTTTTGTTTATGTTTGTGCTTCTTCTTTATGTTGGATTGCTTATTTTTTGGTTCTTTTGTTTTCTTTTCTATTTTTATATGTTTTTATGTCAAAAGACTTTGTAAACCTTATAATCTAAGTTATTATTAATGGCCCCATGTCCAGCAAAACTAATAATCTTTACTTTTAATGTTGTTGAAGGAGCTTGTGGAGCAGCAGAACATGACACTTCTATGTTTCTAAATGCTCTATTCCTTTTGTAAAGAAAATGCCACTTAAAGCACCCTGTTTTTAGATCCTGAGGTTTATAATGTCATAGAAATCCAGCCTCCACCTACATGTGTTTTCTGCTCACCATAGGCAGGCACCATGACTGTTTTGAGAGACCTCTCTATGGCATCAGACATCCTTTGGGCGGCCAATCAGTGACGACCTTTGTCATAGTCTCCTGTAGCCCCACCGCCTAGATCCTTTCCAAAGAGAAGGGAGCAATGAGCTGCACCTGATCCTCTCAAGAGAGGATCAAGTTATTTTATTTTTTATTAAACTTCAATCAAATCATTGCTAAAAAGACACTCAAGACATGATGCAGATGGACCGTTAATGGACAAGTGTTCATTAATGTCAAAATAAATATTACTTGTTGTAGTAGCCATATATTGTTTTGTTGATTATTCTTGGTTCGATCACTTTTGTCTGGTTTTCGTGGTAACGCGTTTCTGGTCAAGTGGGCCAGGACATCCAGGAAGTTATATTAGAGGCTGCTTCACCTGTACTGGGTGTGAGAGGCGAGTCTAAGGTAGCCGTAATTTTTTGTTGACCGTGCTTTTGTTACCTGTTGTTCATCTGTTTGCTTACACGTGTGCCATCAGTGTACACATTACAACATCATATGTGCGTGTGTAAGTTCAGTCACTTATGATTCAGTTATTAAATCTTTCAAAACTTTTCTGAACTCCGAGGGCTTTTTTGGAACAGCAGCAGCATGTCATACAAATATACGGGACCTATTCTCTGCCTCAAGCAACTTTAAGGTACTGGAAAGCCGCAACACTTGCAAATTTCTCTTTTATCGGCAAAGTGTGATTATATTGATTATCCAGAGCTCTGTTGGTATGTCTTTGTGCAAACTCACACATTTGTTAACAATGCACATTCTTATCGAGCTTTCGCCATTGCCGCTCCCACCCTCTGGAACTCAATCCCCCTCCATATCAGAAACTCGGACTCTCTGTTATCATTCAAACAATCACTTAAAACTTACCTGTTCACAAATGCATATGACCCCTAACCACCCATAATTTTTGTTCTGTTTTATCCTTTGTAAAGTGTCTTTGAGTCTTTTTGAAAAGCGCTATAAAAATTTGATGCATTATTATTATTATTATTATTATTATGGACTGTAAATAAAAATAACCTTGAAAACAAAACAGTGCATGTCCCAAAATAGACCAATGAAACATAAAGGTAAAAACTTTTCAGCCTGTCTGCCTTTTTAAAATAAACCTAGTTCTACCCTGCAGTCTGATTATCTGACAACCAACACTTAAAGTCGATATCTTTTTCTTGTTAGTTAATGAATTAACCAGTTAGTATGTTGAACACATACCTTCAGAAGTCTTTCATTCACTGGTGTGTGTGTGTGTGTGTGTGCGGGGGGGGGGGGGGGGGGGGGTTGAGCCACATGATAAGCTGCAGAAACTGACAGCAAAGCACCATCTGTATGACAGAAAACTCTACCTTTTGTCTGTGTTGGGTGAGAGATCCCAAGCAGCAGAAAGTGACATATTGTTAGAAGAAGAGTGTCCTGATGCTGTCTTTGACAGTTTCTTGTAGAAAGATGCAGGATAATGCTGTTCAAGACTTAAGACATAATGTAACTGCATCATGAAGCCTACATGAACTGCATGGTGTTCAGGGATGTGTAGTCTCTCCTATTGCTATTCTAATATTTTTTCAGCCACAGTTACATTAATCGTTAGTAATGTAGCAGCCTAGTTTTAAATGACTGGGTCCCTACTATCACATGTTGTTAAAATATAACATTTACATGATAAAATCAACTACAGGCTTCCCACATGCTGTAGTGAATTAAGCATGATGAGTCGAGCATGTGTCAGCATGTGGCCCCCATGCAGATGGACGGACTTAAGTTTAAGTGCAGTATGGAAGTATTACACTCAACCATCACCAGGGAAGGCAGCCTGTAATACATGCAATGAATGTGTCAGCATGGGAGAAACAAACCTGTGGTCCCATCTGAGGATTGATCACCCTGAGCTGTATGAAGCAGCGCAGAAGAAACAGGAATCTGAATCTCATCTCAGCCAACAACAGAGGACATGTTTTAGAAACAAATAAAGTGAACAAACTTAGATGACAGGTCAAAACTAATGGACAAACTAGTCATGGAGATGATAGTCACTGACAAGCAACCGTTCACAGTGGTGTCTGATGTTGGCTTTAAGTGCCTCATGGCTGCAGCAGAGCCACGATATGCACTGAAAAGTGAAAAGTATTACCAATGTGAGTGGCTGTGAGAAGTTCACCACAAGATTGTGGACAAGATCAAAGCCCTGAGCTGGTCTGGTGTGACAGAGTCTCCCATGAGCCTGGCATGCCATTTCATCAGCACTGAATGGACAAGAAATCAGGTCATCTGAAATACAACAGCGATGCACTGGTCCCACACTGGGGAATACCTGAAAGAGGCATTTCTCAATATGCTCGAGGACTGGAAGATAAGCAAAGACCGTGTAGCACTAGTGATTGAGACAGCAGAGCAAATATTGTGAAGGGAATGAGGCTCGCTGAACTCCCAGACCTCAGCTGTACGGCGCACACCTTGCAACTTGTGGTCATGCAAGTCAAAGAGCTGTCACCGATGTCATTGCAATAATTAAGGAGTGTGCCACACATTTCCACCACTCCATTCTGACCAAACAGCGTTTGAGAGACATTCAGAGGGAACTTGGCCTGCCAGAGCACAACATAATCCAGGCTGTTCCAACGAGATGGAACTCAACGCTCCACATGCTGCAAAGAACGCTGGAGCAAAAGCGTATGCTTGCCATCTACTGTGGTGGACATGGAGGGCTTGTGTCCAATTTAATCAAAACTCTTCTCCCAATAGAGGAAGTGACAGTTCAGGAGTGAGCCACAGCAACTCATCAGCATCCTGTATCATTCCATGCCTGACTGTGCTGAAGATGCTTCTTCAAGATGATGAGGGGCCCTTCACAAAAGGCAACAGGACGCTCTGGCAAGCCATGAGGGAGAGCCTCGGCAAGCGCTTCTTAAAAGTAGATGACGCAAAAACTGTGGTGTATCACAAAGTAGTAATTTTGTCATCACCCCGTCAATATATTATGACTCTTCTACTGATGCTGAATTTTTGATTTAAGTTTGTTTAATTAAAAAAATATTAAAAAGAAAAATACATGTGAGCAGGATGGCAGGACATGGGCCGGTGTTGACAGCCAATCACTGATCCTGATGACCTTTGCTGCCCTCTACGGCCTGTGCTCGACTGGTTCTGCTGCCCCAATCTATTGTGCACATACGTGGTGTCGAAACAGCATGCCGAAATTAACTACTTTCTGACTCGTTGCTTGGCTACGAGTGCAGGTGTTGCCGTCACTCCACCTCAGTAGCATTCCAGGGTCACCAGCACCACAACAGCTGCAGCCAGGGTGGACCAGGACAAACATTTGGCTCTGGACTTTTTGGTCCAGACCAGCCCACTACTGTCCACACGCAGGTACTGTGCCAACTCTTCCCATTGATGCACCAAACACACAAGCCCTTCATAACACCACTATGCTGAACAATATCCCTTATATTCTAAATCCTTGTATAAATAAGTGATAAATATACAGTGCGTTGCTTACTTGGTCTCAAGATGGATACTGGAGTAAGGATTTAACATTCAAGAGTGCGTCTCTGGTGAGATCATCTCCACAGGAGAGGCTGCACTGGGCCTGGCATCTTTCACAAATCTGGACATGAAAAGTAGAGGAATAGTGCGAAATAGGCTTGAGCAAGATTACATGCAAAAAATGAGCCTGCATGCAATGATAACTCTGACTAGTTGGCTAAAGTATGGAAAACAACAGTATAATGATCTGGAAAAGCAGACAAACACTTAAATTTTTATTTTAGAACAGACAGTACAGCTCATCATAATGTACAGACAATACATCTGCATAATATTGTAGCAAGATCAACTCCTCCAAAGGACAAGAATGCCTTCATTCCTTTCTCCTCTCTCTAAGGCCTGGTTGTAACTTACTAGAGACATGTGGAGCCATAAAGTCTCTCTTTATTTCCCGCCATCTACGACCAACAGACAACTTTGTTGACGCTAAAGATGCATTTATTGCCCTGAACTTCCTGGCCTAAACAATGATTGGCTGAGACCTGATAAGGTGTTCGAACAGACTACGTTCCCAGAGACTTAAATAATTCTGTTCTACTCCCAGAAGATTCTTCTGTGACACCTAAGATGACTTTTGACCTCCTGGGTAGTGGACCCCTCATTGCTGCCCAAGTGTAGAGAACAGATGTTTTTCAGCCAACAGAAAACCACAACCTTATAAACTCTTTAACGAAACAGTGGACACATCTAACAAAGTCATATTTGATTCTGTCATGAAAAATGCATTCTGATGATGTGATTTCTGTTTCTCTAACCTTACAAATGCCCAAGTTATGAATATAATGCATTAACCTTTTTAAAGCCTCCTCTGAAGCTTTGCCTTCCGACAAACCAAGAGCGCCCCTCAGTGGAAGACTGAGGAGAGAACTTTATCCAGGAATGCATCTGTTATATCTGCATTATTGCCTGTTTCTAAGATTTTCTGCTCAGTTGGAGTGTTTATATTGAGTGGTTATCAAAGTACAACTTAATATTTTGGCCAAATGTAAGTTGATAAAGTCTTTGTTACTCACCTAAGGCCCTCCTCCTGTGAGACCCTCCTCACCAGTCAAAACCAGAGGGACACATTCCTCTCTCTCTCTTCTTCTTTGACTTTTCATCCCTAAACTTTGTTTGACGTCTTCTTCTACGGTCTGATCCGTTTTTCTTCTTGTCAACGCGGCTCTCCAAGCTCTACAATATGTTCTCCTAGTTCTTCTAGTTCTCCAATATCCTCTCTTATATCTTTTTCTAAGTTTTGTCTAAGTAACATAACACGCCCGCTGGTTTTCTTGATAAGCCAGTAAGCTATAAGACTACAAAGATTTGTTTCATAGTAAATGGACTTTTGTTATTAATTTCGGAATAACTTTGGTCAGGCCAATGAATAATTAGTATTTGAAATTAATTACGAATAGTTTTTTTCATCTAATCGAGACCTCAAAGCTCCAGCTCCAGCTTCACCTTTAACAGAACCTGCTAGTCCAGTCTAAGACGGCACCTCTCTCCTGTGAAAGCTACGGGACCAGCTCATGTTGGCAAAATTCCCTTTCTGGATCCTTGTCATGCTGGACTGAGTGTGGACTTCTCAGCCTCCCTTTGGGACGACTCCAAACCAGAACTGTCCTACAAGGCTCTCCAGTAACTCCCAGACCAGTTTGAGATCCGACACCAGAAGCAACGCCATAGTAAGACTGCGGTTCTGAACTCCTACAGATGGGCTTGAGTGTCTTGGTTTAATTCCCCATTAGTTACCTTTGATTTGACCTTTCTAAAGTAGATTAATTCGTTAAATTAATCCTCTATAACCACTCAATACACTCAAATGTTTCTTGAGGGTTCATAACTTCTTTCCTTAATCACAGCATCATTGATTAGTATGACTCTGACATTCATTCCTTCTTAAGTGTTTTGTTTATTTTATTTTGTCTCATATATTCATCATATACTTTAAATAAATCACCCTTAAATTTAAAGTTCTGTCTGTTGGTATTCTATTCGGAAGATTGACATCACTGTTTGAGAATTCTGTCTTTAGACTTGAGGCTGACGAAATTAATAAATTCTGATTTAATTGATTTATCTGATTTTAAATTTAAAATAATTAATAAATCAATTAATAAATTAAATTTTGCCTTTTTGTATAAAAAGGATGGTGCCCCTTTAATTAACGAGAGCAAATTAGATATCAAATCAATATTAATTTCTTTAATTTATGTGAATTAATATCCAGAAAAATAATCGCTACAATATGTATGCAGATGTTTAACTGTAACAAAAGTTAATCGGTGTTTTATTCATTTTAACTGTATAATGTATTAAACCACAAGCACTGACTGAAAATAATATATAAAGCATACATATTATTTAAGCTGTTAGATCAATGCCCTTGATGAACCAAATTGGACTGTGGGCACTAAAAAGGTGCATGTTGATGCTTCAAACACTTGAACTCTGGTGACATGACTGAGGGGATGTCATTATAGGAAGAATAGAAATGATCATAAACTGTGAAAACAGCAGATTGACATGCTCAAACACATCACACTGCAACATGCAAGTTGTAAGCTTGTAGATCTGCAATGTGGTATCCTGTGATGAAAGTATAAAATACGGCTTAAGTGGTTCATAAAAGCAACTAATCAATTAATCAGTACAGTTATTGTTTTCCAATATTTTAGAGAACTATAGATTTAGTGGTAACACACCACACCGTGTTTGTTGTTTATTATGTCTCGTAGTTCAGAGACAGTTAAGCAAACGCGCTGAATCGTTTATTAGACTGAATGTTTATCCACACCATGCTTGAAGGCAACCTGCTTACCACAGTCTCACCTTTCTCAACATTAAATTCATCTATCTCCTCTTTCTCCTCCTGCTCCTGCACTGTGGGCAGAGTAACCGACACCACCTGGTGCTGTGATGGACAGGTGGAGCAGCCTGCAGCAAACATCTCCGTCACCTTTCTGCTCTCAGCAGTCTGTGTCACGGCAGCTTTTCTTTTCTTTTATCTAAGTTTATCTATGCCTTCTTTTCGTTTTTTGCTTGCGCTCTCCTTTTTTTGTTGTGCTGCTGTAACGTGGTTATTCCTCTCTCTCTCCCTCTGTCCTTATCGACTGACAGCTTATCATCATTAAAGATGATTGGACGAGGGGGGCTACAACATACGTGTGTGTGTGTGTGTGTGTGTGTGGCACACAGAGACACCAAAAGTGTTTAAAAAGACTCTAAAGGACTTTACAACATGTGAAAATTACTGTATTAGTATTTTCAGTGTGATTTCATTCATTTTCTAGCAGTTCTGGTTACCTGGCCAGTAGATGGAGCTGTGTGCATTAATTACCAAAAGCTAACCCCAGTCACTAATGGAGGGAGATGTCAGACACTACAGAGTAATACAAATCAACACAGACATTGAGACTGATACTGATATGATTTTGTAACCATTCCTGCAGGTACGATGCTCAGAAATCATAACCAGAATGAAACATGAAAATAATACAACATGTAAAAGCCTTAGGCAGTGACTGTGATGTGTAGTGATTTGGAGCAGACTTTGAATGGAGACAAGTGAGCCTGTGGTAACACGAGGTCTTTAATATGGTGACATGGCAACAATAATATTAAAAACAAGTGAAAAAACTGTCTTCTAAAGGGAGAAACAAGCAACCATAAATAAAACCACAAACAAGAATGATAGCTCTGGCTTACAAAATAATAAAAGAATAATAATACATTTTATTTATAAAGCATTTTTCATAAAAAAATCTCTGAGTGCTACAGAATACACAAAATATCAAAGACACATAAAAACACTAAAACACCAAGACCAGAAAGAATAAAAACAGCATTAAAAGCAGTTTGGAAAGGCCTGTCTGAACAGGAAAGTCTTCAGGCCTTTTTGACAGGATATAAACAAATGACAGAGTGAACATGCCCCAAAATGAGAGAGAGAGAGAGAGCTGTGGGGAGTGAGATGGCAGAGACAGGAGAGAGATCGTAGTGAGAAAAGAGATAGAGACACACAGACATGTAGAGAGAGGGAGAAAGAGAAAATATGGACAGAACAACACACCCTCCTCTCACACACACAGACACACAAAGACACACACACAGTGTGAAACAGAAACACAGAAAGAAAAAAGACAGAGATAGGAGACAAGGGAAGCAAGAGACAAACGGACAGGGACAGGAGATGGGGGCTTGTCTGTCTGCCACACTGTGAATCCTGCCTTTATGGCACTGTGGAGGGTGTGCAAACCACAGCTGCCGACACAGATGAGTTGTGCATCCCCATGAACCTCTGAATGCTCACCCTGTAGGAGCTTCAGTCAATTTTGTCGTCTTCTGTGGTATTCATCTTTCAGAAATATTGATCAAATCCTTCATGTGTATATATAAACACAGACCCCTTCACACACGTTACACTTTAAAGGATGATGCTGCGATCGATCCTTTGTAGAGCACATTAGTTTTTGTTCCTGCAGGAATTATGACAAAAAACATATTAGTATCAGTCTAGGGGCCTCTATGGTCGTTGAGTGTAACTGCGTGGTTACAAAAACAGAGCGCCTCACACCAACGTGCATTTGTTGACATACAGAGGGAGGAGAAGCGAGCCGACAGGACGTCCCTAGAGACAAATAAACCATGTGTAATGATCCATCCTTTAACCAACAGTATTTATCCTCAAGAACTTCTCTTTAATCTTGTATGTATTCTCCCATGAACTGTTTCCTCTGGGTTAACTTGACCTATAACTGTTTCTAACTCACCATCATTGTCTCTGTCTAACTCAATCTTGCTCAAAAACAAATCTTACCTTAAATACTGAAACTGTGTCTTCCATACGACCTCTTATTTTGAAGTGTGACAAGATCACTCATGTTCGATATATCATTCCACTCTTATTCTGAAAAACCCACCGTAAACTGTAAACTGGAGCCACGATGTGCACAGGCTTCATTATTGTTAGCATTTGTGTCATTAGCCTTCACTCATTCACACACACAAATAAAGCTTCAGCCCCTTTCATCTCATTACCCATTTCATTACACAAATAATAAAGCACTTACCACAGTCTGACCATGTCCCACCTTCACTTAAAGCTGCAGTTATCAAACCCCCTGTCAGGATATGACCCAGAGATAATGAGGTACAGTTGGACCCAAAAGGTCAAATGATCAGGCAGTTTAAAAAGTTGAAGTGATTTTAATTTGAGGCAAGGGATAACACAAAATACAAACAACAGTCCAGTTGCTGCGGTGGTGGGAGCTCAAGGAGACCTGGAAGGAAAGCAGAGGAGAAAAAAGGTGAGTACGGGGAAAAACCAAGAAACAACAGGCAGACCACAAAAACAGTAAGTACGCCCCTGTACGGGGACAGAGGCTTAAGGCCAGGAGCAAAAAGCGAGTAGCAAACACTGGATGAGCACAAACCAGGCGTCATGTGTGCAATCCACCTGTGCTGCAGTCAACTGGAGAGAGGAATTAGTAGGATGCTGTGATTGGAGGCAACCAGGAACAGGTGTGGGAGACTGCAGCGTGCCTGAAGTCCCGCCTCTGCAGAAAGGCTAAGGAGCAGTGAGGGAGGGGGAGAGAGACTGAAAGGGAACTGTGAATCCTCACAGTACCCCCCCCCCCCCCCCGTTACCTGACGTCCTTGCCAGGTTTCCCAGGATGCGCTGCGTAGAACTCCCGGACGAGGGCGTCATCCAGGATCAGCTTCTGAGAAATCCATGACCGTTCCTCCGGTCCGTATCCCTCCCAGTCTACAAGGAACTGAAAACCCCGCCCTCTGGGTCGGACGTCCAGGATCTTCGAGACGACGAATGCTGGATGGTCATCGATGAGCAGGGGGTGTGGAGGGGGTTCGGCTGGAGGGCTGAGCTCGCTAGTGGCCACTGGCTTGATGAGGGAGACGTGGAAGGCAGGATGGATCTTGAGGGAGTCCGGTAACCTGAGTCTCACAGAAGAGTCATTAGTGATTTTTTCAATCGGGAAAGGACCAATGAACCGGGGAGCGAGTTTACGTGAATCCACTTGTAAGGGAAGATCTCCAGAAGAGAGCCAAACCATCTGGCCTGGGCGGTAAGAGGGCGCTGGAGAGCGCGTGCTGCTTGGTCTTGTCCGCCGAAGTAGAGAGCGCAGAGCGAGCCCTCCTCCAGACCTCCTTCACTCTCCGGATATGGGACAGATGGGACCACCGATGGGACAGAGGCTTCGGACCCCTGCTCAGAAAAAAGGGGGGGTTGATAGCCGTAGCAGGCCATGAATGGGGACATACCGGTTGCTGAGCTGAAGAGTGAGTTGTGGGCGTATTCCACCCACGGAAGGTGATCACTCCAGGAGGCAGGGTGATGCGAAGCCACACAGCGAAGAGCACTCTCCAGATCCTGGTTAGCCCGCTCAGTCTGGCCATTAGTCTGGGGATGAAAACCGGATGATAAACTGGCTGCTGCGCCCACAGCACGGCAGAATTCTTTCCAAACCCGGGAGGAAAACTGAGGGCCCCGATCTGACACAATGTCAATAGGCAACCCGTGAAGCTTGAAAACATGGAGAATTAAGAGGTTGGCTGTCTCTAAAGCTGAAGGTAACTTGGCGAGAGAAATGTAGTGGACCATCTTTGAAAATCTGTCCACAACAGTGAGTATGACTGTGTTACCTTGTGACGGAGGCAAACCAGTGATGAAGTCAATGGCGATGTGAGACCAGGGACGACTAGGAATGGGAAGGGGGCGCAGCAGACCAGCTGGAGGCTTGTGAGTGGCTTTGCCTCTGGCGCAGACTGAGCAGGCAGCCACAAACTCCCGGGTGTCTCGGGCCATATTGGGCCACCAAAACATCTGCTGGAGGAATGAGAGAGTTCTGTTAGTGCCGGGATGACAGGTAAGTTTAGACGAGTGCCCCCACTGGAGAACCTCAGACCGCACTGCTTCGGGCACAAACAGGCGGTTGGGGGGGCCTGTCCCAGGGTCAGGGGTAGTAGCTTGCGCCTCTCTCACTCTGCTCTCTATTGCCCAGCGAGCTGCTCCGATGACACAGGAGGGGGGAACGATGGGTGAAGACTCCGTGGACTCCGAGGTAGGGGAGTACACCCGGGAGAGGGCATCAGGCTTCGTGTTTTTTGTTCCTGGCCGATAAGAGATGGCATAGTTGAATCGGCTCAGGAATAACGACCATCTAGCCTGACGGGGGTTGAGGCGTTTGGCAGATCTGAGGTAGGCTAGGTTCTTATGATCTGTCCAAATCAAAAAGGGTTTCTCTGTTCCTTCTAACCAGTGTCTCCATTCCTGTAGAGCCCCACCACCGCTAACAGCTCCCGATTTCCCACGTCGTAATTCCTCTCCGCGGGTGTGAGACGGCGAGAGAAGAAGGCACAAGGGTGGAGCTTTTGGGTCATGGGGTCTCTCTGTGACAAGACAGCACCGAGTCCAGCGTCGGATGCATCCACCTCGACCACGAACTGTAGAGATGGGTTAGGATGAAGGAGTACAGGAGCTGAGGTGAACAGTTCTTTTAGGGCATCGAAAGCAACTTCTGCCTCTTTAGACCAACAAAAGGGGATATTAATGGAAGTTAGTCTTGTTAGGGGGGCTGCCACCTTACTGTAGTTTCAGATGAACCTGCGATAAAAGTTGGCAAAACCTAGGAAACGTTGGAGTTCCTTACGGGTTGTAGGGATGGGCCACTCAACCACTGCTTTGACTTTCACAGGGTCTGGACGGAGCTGACCTGCCTCAATGATGTAGCCAAGGAAACTCACAGATCTGGAGTGAAACTCACACTTTTCAGGTTTGACAAAAAGCCTGTTCTCCAGGAGGTGCTGAAGGACCATGCGCACATGCTGTTGGTATTCCTCTCGGGATCTTGAGAAAATGAGAATGTCATCTAGGTAAATGAACACAAATCTGTTTAACATATCCCTAAATAGGTCATTCATAAGGCTCTGAAAGACTGCTGGGGCGTTAGTTAAACCGAAGGGCATGACCAGATATTTGAAATGGCCGAGAGGGGTGTTGAAAGCTGTCTTCCATTCATCCCCCTCTCAAATCTTGATGAGGTGATAAGCATTGCGCAGGTCCAGTTTGGTGAACACCTGAGCGTGGCAAAGGGGTTCAAAAGATGGATCAATCAAAGGGATGGGTGATTTATCCTTTACAGTGATTTCATTCAGACCCCGAAAATCTATGCAGGGTCTGAGGGAAGAATCCTTCTTCTCAACAAAAAAGAATCCAGCACCTATGGGAGAAGAGGAGGGGCGAATGAGACATGCGGCTAGGGACTCAGTTATATAAGTCTCCATAGCATTCTTCTCTAGCTTGGACAAATTATAAAGGCGACTAGAAGGCAAGGGGGCGCCAGGAAGCAGGTTGATGGCGCAGTCATAAGGTCTATGGGGGCCAGATCCTTGCTAAAGACTGGGGCTAAATCGTGATAAACAGGAGGGACCTGAGAGAGGTCAGGAGGTGGTGGAGGATCCTTGGTGCCTAAGACTGACTGGGGGGTAGCTGAACGCAGACAAAACGAATGACAATGGGTGCTCCAACTGATGATGGAGGACTGAGCCCAATTGATGTGGGGACTATGAATCTTAAACCAAGGAAGGCCCAGAATGAGTGGGGAGTGAGGAGAGGGGATGACAAAAAAACTAATCTGTTCTGAGTGGTTACCAGATAGCTGCAGGGTTAACGGGGCTGTGATGAAAGAGACGTTAGAGATCAGTCGACAATCTAAAGCGTCGACCCTCTTAGGGCCAGGTAAAGGGGAGACTGGGATATTATGAGTCTTGACAAAGTCCCTGTCAATAAAGTTCTCATCAGCGCCTGAGTCTAGAAAAGCTGGGGTGGTAACTGAACTCTGGGACCAGCTGAGAGTGGCAGGGAAACTAGATCGATTTGAAGAGCTGGGGGAAGAAGAGGTCTGACTCACCGCTACGCTCCTCACTAGAGGTGAGTCCGGTCTTTTGGCTGATTGGGGCATTTGGGTAGAGTGTGACTTCCTTCTCCACAGTACAGGCAGAGGTGTTCATCCAGGCGTCTCTGTCTCTCCTTTTGACTTAACCTAGTTTTTCCTAGTTGCATAGGTTCGTCCAAGACAGGTGAGGGCGCTGGAGCTGGAGGAGGAGGCAGAGCAGGAACCAGAGGTGGCGATGACCCATCGGGACCAGGAGAGGGAGCCATCCAGCGAGCCCTCAACATCTTCTCCCTAATTTTCTCTCTCATGCGACTGTCCAATTTAATGCATAATGAATAGAGATCATGGAGGTCTTGGGGTTCATCCCTGGTTGCGAGTTCATCCTTTAAATCATCCGACAAACCATGGATAAATATCGCCTTTAAGGCCTTCTCGTCCCACCCACACTCATTAGCCAGGATTTGAAAATCAACCTAGTAATTAGCTACGGATTGAGACCCTTGAGTTAAGGTCAGGAGCCGTTTAGCAGCTACCTGGCCCTGAACAGGGTGATCAAAAACTCGACGTAAATTAGAAGAAAAAGAATCAAAAGAAGAGAGGATATCTGATCCTCCTTCCCACAAGGCCGTAGCCCATTTAGCTGCTTTCCCTCTAAGTAAATTAATCGTATAGGCAATCTTGGCCTCATCAGAAGCATAACTTGAGGGTTGCATTTTAAAAACTAGATGACAATTAAACAAAAATCTACCACACGATCCAAAATCCCCAGAGAAGGGCTCGGGTGGCGAAACATAAGGTTCCTTACCAACGTCTGAAGCATGAGAGAGAGAAACAGGGTTCAGAGGAGAGGAACTCACCGGAGTGGCAGCAGCTGAGAGTGAGGGATCACTGAGCTGGTTGCTGATTAGTACGCCCCTGTACGGGGACAGAGGCTTAAGGCCAGGAGCAAAAAGCGAGTAGCAAACACTGGATGAGCACAAACCAGGCGTCGTGTGTGCAATCCACCCGCGCTGCAGTCAACTGGAGAGAGAGGAATAAGTAGGGAGCGGTGATTGGAGGCAACCAGGAACAGGTGTGGGAGACTGCAGCGTGCCTGAAGTCCCGCCTCCGCAGAAAGGTGAAGGAGAGGAGCAGTGAGGGAGGGGGAGAGAGACTGAGAGGGAACTGTGAATCCTCACACCCCCTCTAAAAAAACCCAACCTCAATCAAGGGCTCCTCTCCAGCTGCCAGCCCATCTCACATCTTTAGTTCCTATCCAAGGTGCTTGAAAAAGCTGTTGCCGCACAGACAAGACCATCTGCAACTTCACTTACTGTACAAGATATTCCAGTCTGGTTTGTGCACTGTCCACAGCACAGAGACTGCATTGGTGAGGGTCATCAACGACCTTCTCATGTCTGCTGATACTGGTTCCCCCTCACTGCTCATCCTCCTTGACCTTACAGCTTCATTTGATTCTGTTGACCACCACGTCCTCCTAAACCGCCTCCACTCAGACATTCGTCTCTGTCATGCTACTGTAGCAGCAAAGAAATATTTTGTTCATTTATTTCTCTGTGCTTGATTGCGCCACTGTTGTCAATCAGCGGCCACTGTATAAAAGGGGCAGCTCTCCCCCTGTTTCTTCCTTTGCACTCTCCCCTGATGCATCACTTCCGGGTCAGAGGTCATCTATCCCTGACAGGTATGGCTGCTCGCTGCTCCTACTTGCCAGCTGATTTAGCTGTTTTGTTTAGGGTCTAAATGTCCTTGGTGCTTCTCTGAGCTGTCTGCGTGTGCTCCAGTAGTGTTTTGAGGTGGTAAGTGTCCTTCCCTCTCAGCGTTATGGTGTATATGTGTTGTGGCTAATGCTAGTGTGGTCGCAGGTAATCCCTGGTGGCGGTCCTGAGCTCTCTCCCTCACTTGTTCTTCCTCCGTGTGTTTGTGCATGTCCACCTTTGTCAGGTAAATATTAGTTTGTAGCTGCATTATATCATTTAGTGTAGTAGCACTAATATTATGTTTGGGCTAGGTGAGGCTGAAATCAGGGCCGCTGTGGTCAGCTGTGGGTGACGCTCTGCAGCTGCCTTGTCTCTGGTGACGTGCTGGTGCTGCTTGGTCTCTTCTGCTGCTGCTTTGTCTCCTCTGAAGCTCTGCTGCTGCTTAATCATTGCTGCCGCTTTGACTCTGCTGCTCTGGGTCTTCACGGACGCTCTGCTGCAGCTCTGTCTCCACGCTGCTCTTTATTCAACGCCCTGAACGTGGCTGGCAGGACAACTTTTAACCCTGTTTCAAGGTTTGGGTGTGAGTGGGTGTTGGTTACAACCCTTTAATTATTGTATTTATTCAAATTACACTCAAACGGGCACCATCCTATTTATACAAAATAGGCAAAATTTTGTACATTAACTGATTTATTAATCAGGCTAATTTGGTTTTAATGAACTAGAGCAAATAAATTACACTTTACTCTTATCAATCTTAAACCTGAAGGGAAAAGTTTTCTTTACAGGGATGTTAGACCTTCAAAACAAACTCCAAAAGGCGGAACTTTAACTCTAGGGAGAGTTTATTTAAAACCAGACAAAATAATAGATGAAACAATACAATAAGAAATGAATAAATGACGTGTAAATCAGTTTACAGGACATGAAGCTAGATGAGTACTTAATGCTTCTCTGGTAGTAATGGCATATGTAATATATAATTGTATATAACCTGATTATATTGAGTGATAAGAAGAGGTAGAGATTTGCACGACGGTTTCTAAAGCGATTGGTAAAAGGGGGATTTTGATTGATTGAACGATTGAGACAGGTTACACCACCCGTCTGACTGAGAACGTCCAGGAGAGCTCTTACTTTTGTAGAGTGCAGGTCTCTCGCGAAGTCACCAGGAGATGATGTGGCTTGGTGTAGCGGCCTTTTGACGAAGGCAGGGCTCGACTGGTGCTCCTATGGATCTCGGGAAAAGGGCTCCGCACTGGGCTGGAGTTGTAGCTTCCTCGGGGCTCTCTGGTTCCTCACAGGTGAAGACGTGGCGGACTCAGGGGTCTTGGCTCGTTCAGCGGATTACTTTAATTAACTCAAAAAAGGACTTTCGTTGGCCGGACAAAATCACTTCTTAAGTTAAATAACTTTATGATAGCAGAATGTTCATTAAAAAAAAGAAAGATCTTTGTAAAGCTTGCGCCAAAACTCGAAAACGGCAAGCAGTCCTGCCTTTACGCTTAAAATAAAAGAGAAGGTGTGTCGACAGTGGGGGCAGGCGAAGGAGCGTCACGAAGAAAAAGGGCACGAAGACAAAGAGTAGTGAAGAGAATTCGAATTCAAAAAGAAGGGAAAGAAGGAGTGAGGAAAGTGAGAAGGAGTGAGTGAGCTGAGACTGCATCTCCAGCTTTAAACACATGGTAGTGGGCGTGCGTGTATTTACCACGCTGGGGGTAGGTCCGTATAAACTTTCACAAACTTTTATAAACTTAAGTTTTGCTAATAGGGAGTTATAATTTGGGAATCACTTAATATAACCAACATAAAGAGCAAGATCATCTCATTCTGAATGTTCTGATACCCAACACCTATTATGAAAAATATAAGGGAGACATTCAATGGTTTTATATATATATATATATATATATATATATATATATTTATATATATATATATATATATATATATACACATATATCTGTAATACAACTAATTATTACTATGTTAGACGAAGCTATGTTCTATAGACTTCCCTTATACCGACTACTTAGGTGGGAAGCCTAGAGCATGCAAATTTTACACAAAGATTACAAAAGCAGGTCATTACATATAAGTAACATGCCGTTACTTACATGTGTCTGTGGTGATTGTCCTTTGCCAGTCCTTCCACAAGGTGGCACTGTTGATCCATGGGAGTTTTCATGATAAGGACAGCAGTTGGAACTTCAGATGAAGGAAATTCTCATTTTGGCAGTGTTGGTGACATAAACACAGGAGTTGGACCTACATAATACATATTTCACAACACAGTAGAATATCACACTACTAGACATGTACCATGAGTTTTGTGGGTTTGTAGAGAGTTGGTAATAGACTGAGGTAGAAGAATGTCTTTATAAATGCAAATGTCCTGGGGATGATAAGGGGGTTAAAGGGTCAACCTGGCAGGCTGGTTAAGGGAATTAGCAGGAAAGGGGGTTTTCCTCCTTTCAGTTTAATGGGTGATGTCTGATGGTTATCACAGTTTCAAACAAAGGAGGACAGTCTTTTATGACCGTCCTTATGACCGTGAGGGGTTTTATGGTCCTCCATGGGAATGGGTTCTGTCATCATTTGGTTGAGGTTTCATCCTGTGTCTGGCCCAAATGGCTTAGTGATAAGGAAGTCTGTAACCAGTTCTCACAGGGGTGAGGGCAAATGGTGACCCTGAAAAAGTTGTATTTCCTGGGAGACCTCTGTTTTGGAGAGTTTAACAGAAAAGGTCATCTCACAACAGTGTGGATGAAATTTTAAATGTTTTTAACTCCACTTGTACAGAGATCATGGACTGTATTGCTCCTCTCAGGCCTATCCGTCCAAAATCATGTCCACAGCCATGGTTGAATGAATCAACACACAGACTTCAACGTGCTTGTAGACATGCTGAGAGGAAATGGAAAAAAGACACTCACTGTATCCCGCCAAATTCTTCATGGCTGCCTGTCTGACTATCAGAAAGCTGTCAAAGCTGCAAAAACTGCCTACTTCTCCACTCTAGTGGCAAACAATAGTCATAAGCTTCAAGTCCTATTCAATGTTTTGAACTCTCTTGTTAATCCTAGTGATGTCTCTCCTCTTGTACCAGCGCCTACTGTGTGTAATGACATTTTACAATTTTTTGTCAGTAAAGTTGCTGCCCTTAGGCCACCTCACACAGGTGACAAGCCCTCCTTAAACATTGCTCCTCCTCTGCGCTCTGCCAGCTTCGACTGGTTTGAGCCTCTGTCCCTCTGTCAACTCTCTGATTTAGTTCAGCATCTGCGTCCTACTAACTGCCCCTCCGACACGGTTCCTCCCCGTCTTCTTAGAGAAGTATTTGACTCAGTTGGAGCTAATGTTCTGTTGCTGATCAACACCAGTCTTATCTCCGGTCATGTCCCTATTGCTCTTAAACATGCTGTTGTCAAACCCTTAATCAAAAAGAAAAATCTTGATCCCTCTGACTTCTCTAATTTCAGGCCTATATCTCAGCTCCCCTTTTTATCAAAGGTCTTAGAGAAAGCAGTGTATGTCCAGCTGCAGTCATTCTTAACCCAGCACAACATCCATGAAAAGTTTCAGTCTGGCTTTAGACCCAGACACAGCACAGAAACTGCACTGCTAAAAGTTTTTCATGATTTGCTTTTAGCTGTTGACTCCGGTAGTCCTGCGGTTTTGATGCTCCTTGACCTGTCTGCCGCTTTTGACACTGTTGACCATGGAATTCTTCTACAGTGTCTCGAGCACTATAGGCATCACAGGCTCTGTCCTTTACTGGTTCAGGTCGTACCTGGCAGAACGGACACTCTGTTCAGTTAGGCTACAGTTCCTCTGATGTGGCTCCACTGACCTGTGGTGTCCCTCAAGGCTTCATCCTGGGTCCTATTCTTTTTCTTCTGTACATGTTGCCACTTGGAGATGTCTTTCAGAAACATAAAATGTCTTTTCATTGTTTTGCGGAAGACGTCCAAATACACATGCCGCTAAGGTCGCTGGGTAAGGAGACTGTGCACTGTGCAACCACATTTCTTGATTGCCTCAATGAAGTCAAAGCTTGGATGAGTGCAAATTTTCTCAAACTTAATGAATCTAAGACGGAGATTATCCTGTTTGGAGGACACACCTCCACAACAGCCTGCTTTGCAGATGTCCTGGGCCCTTTAATTTACAACATTCAATCCACTGTTAGGAACTTTGGTATTATCTTTGACAACCAGTTTAACTTTGATAAGCAGATCAGTGCTGTTTGAAAACGAGCTTTTTCCAACTCCGTCTCTTAGCAAAGACCAAGTGCTATTTCTCTCAGGTTGATCTTGAAAAGACTATCCATGCCTTTATTACTTGCAGACTAGACTACTGTAACTCCTTATACATTGGCATGGGTAAGTCATCTCTTAACCGCCTACAGCTCATCCAGAACGCTGCTGCTCGACTCCTCTCTGGCAAAAAAAAAAACGCGACCAGATCACTCCAGTTCTTGCGTCCCTCCACTGGCTCCCAGTCCGCTTTCGCATTGATTTTAAACTCCTTTTAATCGCTTATAAAGCCCTCAACGGTCTTGCCCCTCTTTACTTGTCTGAAATCCTGCATCGCCACTCCCCAACTAGAGCCCTAAGGTCTTCTGACCAGCTGCTGTTGGAGGTCCCCAAAACCAGACTTAAGTCGAGAGGTGACAGGGCCTTTGCAGTGGCTGCCCCTAGACTGTGGAACAGTCTCCCCGTCCATATTAGAGCCTCTCAGACCATAGAGATTTTTAAATCTTCCTTAAAGACCCACTTCTTCTCCTTGGCGTTTTCATAAATTAGCTCATACAAATCACAGGCATTTTAGCTTTAACTTTTATACTCTTACTTTTTTATTTCAATGTGTTGTTTTTATTGTTATCTATCTATTTATTTATTTCTACGTATTTTTTGTACAGCACTTTGATCGACTGCTGTCCTTATGAAGGTGCTCTATAAATAAAGTTTGACTTGACTTGACGTGACTGTAAATGAGTGAATTCATAATGATTTTTTTGGGGGGTGGTTTTAATAAGCATTTGGTGACCCCTCCTAACTGTATCATGACCCCCTGTAGGGTCCTGATCCCTGCTTTGGAACCACCGTTTTAACCCTCATATTCCCGTGTTCACCTTTTGGACCCTTCAGAACTTTGTATGATGACATTTCTGCCATTTCTAATGTTATGGCCTTCATTTTTCACACAGGTGTGTTTTTACTTATTTTTTGTCTAAATTTAGTGACATTAGTTATTTATATAGGTTATACAATATATATTAGTTATAAGGTCAATAATTCTCTGTCAAATACCTTTTGTGACCCTGTGTCCCCTTTTTGGACAATTGAAACCCATTATAACCACAGTTTTTGAATAGAGGGCCAATGCACCATAAAACATCCGATCTACTATGTTAGGCATTCTGTCACTTCACCAGGCTCCAAACTTATTCCATTTTTCACAATATTTCACCATTTTTCCCTTGTAGCCCACAAGCACAAATACATGCATTTTATTTAGTGGCCACTAGGGGCAGAGCGGAGGCCTCTACAGCCCATAACATTGAATGGGAGCCTCTAAAATGATCTGTGTATGCAGATGTGGTTTTCTGGGAGACATGTATATGTGTAAGGAGAGATTAGTGTGTACTTGTGTGTGTGTTTGTCTCAGATTTGGATGTTTGTTCTCATTTACTGCTCACGTTCAGCTCTGGGTCATGTGGATCAGATATATTTGGCTCTGGGATTATCACATTCAGTGGCAGCTAAAGGGTTAAAGGTGTGCAAATTTATTTAAAAATGAAAATGATGAGCAAGACTTTAGTAAATCAAGAGACTGAAGAATTTTCAATGGAAAAATGTTCACTATTGTGTAATCACTTCATTCTGTTATTCTGGTGTGTCCACTTTTTGGACTTTGGGTCCCATGTTTCACATTTAAATCAAAATCTGATCCTGAACGCACATAAAAACATCCTCTGGTTAATATGTGTAGTTTAATCTATGTTGTCCTCTATTCTTGTGCCGTTGCTCCGTATACATGTATTTATTACTACTATTACTAGTTTTTTTTTATTGTAACTCTTCTTTTATCTCTAGTTTTGGTGTTTGCATCTCTATTGTTTTCTCATCATGAACTTATGATGCTGTTTCCTCACTCCCACAGTTCTGTTTAAAAGAGGTCTTTAATAAACTTATTTCTCCTTGTTTTTGTTCAATATGGATTTGTATGTTCTAGTTGGCTTTATTTATGTCTGTCTTTGTTAGGATTCCTTTTCTGTAATGGTATTGGAGGAAGTAGGTGTGGTCTAAGCATGATTAACAGCGACAGACTGACATGCACACGTGAGGGGGGGTGTGGTGTTGGACTAATCAAGAGGCTGCACCTGGAGATGGGTCTGCGGGCTGGAGACAACACACGCTCGACGACCGAAGGAAGGAGCAGAGAAGAAGGAAGCACTGATTTATTTTTCTTGATCCCACAACCTCCACAAGAACTTGTAAATACACCTATTTAAAATCTGAACAACGTACGTGAAGGAGAGCGGGCTGGCCAAGAACAGAGCGACGAGGGAGACGGTCGGGTCGAGGTCGAGTAGGCCGCTGTGTCCGGAACGAGGGTGACGGCCTGGCTGGGTGAGTTTCAGCACACACAAACCCCCCTCCAGAACAGGGAAACGTTGCATTCACCCAGGGATGAGCAGTCCTCACATTCACATTAAATGCAACATGCAGGGAAAAACGGCAGGTAGGTAAAGTGACCCGCTAGGCTAGCCGTAGGTTTGGTAAGTAGCTTAGCTGAGTAGCCTAGCGACGTAACAGTCTTGCATGTTTGTTGTTGTTGTTCGTGTATGAAAAATGCTTTACAAACAACGTTTGATTGATTGATTGATAAATTGATAATGCATTTGTACATGTGTGTACAATCTTAAATAGAAATCTAGACTACTACTGACATCAAACTTAGTGAAGAAATGATTGACTTCCTGCTAGTTATCATTATGTAGACAGGCATAATTATCAGGTAACAAATGAGGAACTTTCTCTTTAATCCAGAATAAACCCATCCTGAATGTTACACTAAAACTGTTCAGTAATCCAAACTAAAACTGGCCTTATTTAGAACATGAATGACTGACTTACAACAATATTTAACTTATTGTTATAAGACAATATTATTTACATATTTAGTAAATGCTTAAGCCCTCATACCTGAAGAGGACATCTTTGTCCTCTTGATGATGTATTTTCTTTAATCATTTTGAAGTGGATATGCTGTTCCTCAGCAATTTTGATGCAGGTGTGTGTTTTTTTCACTCATTTTCATACTTTTAACACAATCCAACAATCACACTATTCTATACTGTGTAGCTAGTAATTGTTACACATAGCCTTAAAGGGGATATCGTAGCATTAAGAATATAAAAAGTTCATATTTTTTAAAACTTTTTTCTTCATGAATCTTTTAATCCACTTCACTACTGGTCAAACTCACTGCAGTCCTGACAACAACTTTAAAGCTTTCGATGATTTTTACAATTTTAACCCTTTTTATGTATGTTATGACATACATAAAAAGGGTTATTTCTTTTTCAAATAGGATCATGTAGGTTTGGAGACCTTTTTTCTCTTAATAAATAAAATCATCATTTAAAAACTGCATTTTGTATTTACTCAGGTTACCTTTGTATAATATTAAAATTTGTGTCACGATCCGAAACAGTTTAAGTGACAAATATACAAAAAGATAAGAAATCCATAGAAGGGGGAAAATAATTTTCATGGCACTGTATGTATGTATGAATGTATGTATACATATATATATATATATATATATATAGAGAGAGAGAGAGAGAGAGAGAGAGAGAGAGATATGATAGATAGATAGATACCATTAAACCATAAAGTGACCATAAAACATTCTGTACTATTTGTTTAATTTGTTGGTTATGTGAACAAAGTGGTCACATGATTTCAGAGAAACAGAAGGGCTTCTCACAAACAGTAGAGCAGAGACAGAAAGTGAAAGGGAGCAGCAAAGACCCATAAAACAGGGAGGGTCAGGACTGAATAATGTGTCCATTTGACTGATAATCTCTGCACATAAGCAGCAAGGCTGAAAATTAACAGTGACTGTCCAGGACCTTGGATCCTCAGGCTGTCAGATGGTTAAAAATAACACAATGCTTTGAGTTTTTTTCTGTCTTAAAGATGTTTCTATGAAATGATTTGACTGTTTATTGTCCAACCTCAGCTTATCTAAAGCTCTCTCTCTCTGTCCTGCACACCACAGAGCTTTAAGCTGAACACCTGGTAAGATCAACAGAAGTCTTTACACTCATCTTTGTCTTCCCGTTTCTTCTTCTGTGTTTGTGAGAGGGCGAGGTGCTGGTTATTTGAACAAAGTGGTCACATGATTTCAAAGAAACAGGAGGGCTTCTCACCAACAGTAGAGCAGAGACAGAAAGTGAAAGGGAGCAGCAAAGACCCATAAAACAGGGAGGGTCAGGACTGAATAATGTGTCCATTCATTTGAACCACATGGAGGGTAAAGGTAATACAAAACCCAAAACCAGTGAAGTTGGCACGTTGTGTAAATCGTCAATAAAAACAGAATACAATGATTTGCAAATCCTTTTCAACTTATATTCAATTGAATACACTGCAAAGACAAGATATTTAATGTTCGAACTGAGAAACTTTATTTTCTATTGCAAATAATCATCAACTTAGAATTTAATGGCAGCAACACATTGCAAAAAAGTTGGCACAGGGGCATTTTTACCACTGTGTTACATCGCCTTTCCTTTTAACAACACTCAGTAAACGTTTGGGAACTGAGGAGACCAATTTTTGAAGCTTTTCGGGTGGAATTCTTTCCCATTCTTGCTTGATGTACAGCTTAAGTTGTTCAACAGTCCGGGGTCTCCGTTGTTGTATTTTACGCTTCATAATGCGCCACACATTTTCAATGGGGGACAGGTCTGGACTACAGGCAGGTCAGTCTAGTACCCGCACTCTTTTACTACGAAGCCACGCTGTTGTAACACGTGCAGAATGTGGCTTGGCATTGTCTTGCTGAAATAAGCAGGGGCGTCCATGAAAAAGACGTTGCTTGGATGGCAACATATGTTGCTCCAAAACCTGTATGTACCTTTCAGCATTAATGGTGCCTTCACAGATGTGTAAGTTACCCATGCTTTGGGCACTAATACACCCCCATACCATCACAGATGCTGGCTTTTGAACTTTGCGCCTATAACAGTCCGGCTGGTTCTTTTCCTCTTTGGTCCGGAGGACACGACGACCACACTTTCCAAAAACAATTTGAAATGTGGACTCGTCAGACCACAGAACACTTTTCCACTTTGCATCAGTCCATCTTAGATGAGCTCGGGCCCAGCGAAGCCGGCGGCGTTTCTGGGTGTTGTTGATAAATGGCTTTGGCTTTGCATAGTAGAGTTTTAACTTGCACTTACAGATGTAGCGACGAACTGTAGTTACTGACAGTGGTTTTCTGAAGTGTTCCTGAGCCCATGTGGTGATATCCTTTACACAGTGATGCCGGTTTTTGATGCAGTACCGCCTGAGGGATTGAAGGTCAAGGGCATTCAATATTGGTTTTCGGCCTTGCCGCTTACGTGCAGTAATTTCTCCAGATTCTCTGAACCTTTTGATGATATTACGGACCGTAGATGATGAAATCCCTAAATTCCTTGCAATAGTTGAGAAATGTTGTTCTTAAACTGTTGGACAATTTGCTCACGCATTTGTTCACAAAGTGGTGATCCTCGCCCCATCCTTGTTTGTGAATGACTGACCATTTCAGGGAAGCTGCTTTTATACCCAATCATGGCACCCACCTGTTCTCAATTAGCCTGTTCACCTGTGGGATGTTCCAAATGAGTGTTTGATGAGCATTCCTCAACTTTCTCAGTCTTTTTTGCCACTTGTGCCAGCTTTTTTGAAACATGTTGCAGGCATCAAATTCAAAATGAGCTAATATTTGCAAAAAATAACACAGTTTACCAGTTCGAACGTTAAGTATCTTGTCTTTGCTGTGTATTCAATTGAATATAGGTTGAAAGGGATTTGCAAATCATTGTATTCTGTTTTTATTTACGATTTACACAATGTGCCAACTTCACTGGTTTTGGGTTTTGAATAATCTTTTTAAGGAACATAAGAAGTGTCTTTACTGCCAGAGGGCCAAAGTTACTTCATTCTGGGGTTAAAACTGAAGTTACCTTATCGACATTAGGGGTAGATAAGGTGCACTTTTTTGGTGTGCGCGAGCGCGTGCATGTGTGCACACGCATGCATGTGTGGGAGTGTGTCACCCGAAGTGTCCCAGGGGGAAGTGTGTGTGAGGTAGATGTCTTCCTCTGATCAAAAAGGGTGGAAGGATGCAGCACATGGATGTTAAGAAATGTCCTTCCTTGTTTCCCAGACGTCTGAAATTAAGCATTGGTTGTAAAAAGGGTGTTTGACACCATTCTTTATTCACAGATTCAGTTTTATTACTCACAGTAACCAAGGTGGGGCCGGAAGTGTGTGGGGATGCATGCCTGGACATGCCTGTGTGCGTGTGTGTGTGTGTGTGTGTGTGTGTGTGGGTGTCTTCAGGATGCAGTACATATGTGTGAAGCAGTGTCCTTGCCCGAAGTCTGAAATTTAGCATGGGTTGAAGACAGGGTGTTTGACACCATTTTTCCTCCACAGATTCAGCATTGTTTCTCACAGTAACCAGAAAAGGTTATGTTGGGTAAAAAGACAATGTAGTACTAATTCCCACGGTAGTGGAGGTAGGGTGGGAGACAGACAGACAGACAGTGAAGCATTGTGGGGGTGATAGCTTTTCAGTCTCAGGTCTGAAGGGGCATTAACATACAAATGCCTTTAGAAAGAGCAAAATACAGGTCAAAATTCAGTAAACTCTTTGCATTTTTAAAAGAAAATTGAACACCTACCTATTTAATCTGGCTTTTAATTCGGAATAATGTTAAAGCCCTGACAAAACACTGTTTTTAAAATATTTGTTATATTGTTTTATCCGGGTTTCTTTGTCTATATATTTTTATACTGTTTTGTGAAGCACTTTTGTTTTGTAAAACTTGAGATACATTGATAGCAGATGAAGAGGAGGTGGTTGTGTATTCATTAGACTTTGTAACTCCTATTAAAGAAAGTGGTTTATCTAAGGTTTTAATCTTCTTCTTTCATTTTAATGTTACATTCCACGTATTATCTAAATGTGTTGTTATTTAAAAAAAAATACAAAGGAAGGGGATAAAACTATACAATCCTTCAAAACATGTAATGTATATTTGTCACGGTTTGTATACCCCAAAAAACTAACAAAAACAACGAGGATGACCCAAATGCAGATTGAAAAACAAAAGGCGTTAATATAAGCAAAGGGGATCAAGAGTCCAAAGATAATAACAAAATAAGTCCAAAAACGGTCCTAAACAAAAAGTTCAAAAGTACAAAACAAAGTAACAAATCAAAACTGACCCACAAGGCGCAAAACAAAGTCCCAACAAAAAGTACCTTTCAAAACTCAGGAGAACACGGGAGAACATTGGAGATCACTGGAGACTGAGAGACACTGAAGATAGAAGAAACTTCCCCAGCAGCTGGGGAAGAACAATCAAGGATCAGGTGTGACAGGACGAGACAGGAAGCAAAACCCCCGACATCAAGGGGAGACAGGAGGACTTTCAAAATAAAACAGGAAACACCAGGACAAGACTAGAAACATGAACAATATGGGTAACTTGACAAGGACCAAGAGAAGAAGTCAAGAGACACAGGACAAGAGATCAAAACTGGAAATAAGGAGTAGATAATACAAAATAAAACAGGACAAGGAGTGAATAACCAGAACACAAGGAAAAGGCATACAAAATAAAACAGGACCAGCAGAATCATGACAATATTGGTAGGATAGATTTCCTTAAAAACATAATGTCCTTAAAGATCATATCCTTAAACATCTCCAACTTTAAAGTAAATTAGACTTTGTAAGTCCTACAACAAAGTGGTTTTTTTTTCTAAAGTTTTAATCTTATTTCTTTTTCATGTTACATTCTACGTATTATCTAAATGTGTTGTTAAGTAAAAGAAAATACAAAGGAAGGGAATAAAACTATACAATCCTTTTACAAAACATGTGATGTGTATTGGTAGGGTTTTTCACTAATTCCCGCATACTAATGGACGTTTATTACCAGCAGGTCAGGGGGTAATGTGTTTGTTTATTGGAAACCAAATGGTCAGAATGTTTTGTCAGAGGACATGTAAGGTGTGGAGATTGACAGGTGACTTGGCAGCAGACTTTCTAAACCTAGCCACATGACATCCCGAGACGGGGGGTGACTTCCTAAAGCGACATCACAAAATGCTGTCAAAGGGTTACACAGGCCATGCAAAGAAAAAAAAAAAAAAAAAAAAAATTTGTAAATCAGTGCCGACATCAAAGTCATTATGGTGTGCAGGATAGGAGTGGCTTATACCATATGAGCTCTCAGGGCCTGCCCGATCTCTCAACATTATTCCCCTTGTGGAAAGTCTGCATCACATTGCTCTTTCTGGTTGAGGACATCTTCTGACTACATTCTGTAGAAAATGGCCCTTGTAGCTGGTGAGTACTAACAACTGATTTAAAAAGTCACATTGTTACAACCTTTTTTGGCTTTGTTTATAACTTGACTGACAATTGTGTGTATATTGTCATTTTCAATTCTGAAAGTATTTTCAATACAGCTCTAAACTGTGGTGCAGAATCCCAGGAGCAAGCAAATACCAGCGGTGGATCAAGAAGGAGATCCAGTTTCACTGGTAATGATTTTCTTATTATTCTCCATGAGATTAATATTGAACAACCTGTGTTATTTTTTTTTTTTTACATTAAATGCTATATTCTGGTTTATCTAGATAAGATTCTTTTGTTCTATGAAACCACCCAGAGGAAACCCCTGTTCAAGAAGTCAGAGTTTGGTGGTCAGTATGCACTACGGTGCACTACTACATAATCAAAATTAATGTCTAAAACATTGTCATCATCATGATTTTAACTAAAGTGGTTCGATATGTATGTTTTCATATGATCAAACAGAGCGGGTGTATGGCCTTTTTGAAAAACAAGCGCCACCCCAGCGTCATACCCTGGGGCCTGAAATACCCAAACACCCTAGCATTAACCCTGAGCTTCAGGACCTCTCAGATCCAGAGGATTCCCAAGCACCAATTGTGATCTCAGATACCCCAGCCCCGGGACCTGAGGAACACCAAGACCTCCCAGATCCAGAGGATCCCAAATCGCCTGTGGTGATACCCAGCCCTCAGAATACATCAGTTCCAGATCACCAGTCACCAGCTTCAGTTCTTCCTGAAACACAAGATCATCGAAGAGCATCAACAACACCAACACAGACAGACTCTCTTTCTGATTCAAAAGAACCTGCAGATCTGCACAATTGGACTGAATCACAGTTAAAGTGCTGGGACGAAAGCGACTTTGCTCTGGAGGAAGAAGAACGATGTGCATCTAAAAGTAAGATATTACAACGTACCACACCTTGTACACGTAGATTTAAACAGCAACAACAGCATAATGTCTTCGCATGCTCTAAAAAAGATCAGGAACTACTGCTGAGACGTAGCAAAGCACTGATACAGGAGTCTAGAATGGTAAAGACTGTACTGTCAGCTAATTTTAAACGGCTATCACGTATAGCATACAGGCAGGCTTGCCAAACTGTTGACCTTAGAAAGGAGATTGCATAGCATAGGGTGTGCCGCTATTCAAAATAAATAGACAGTGTCTGATGTTATATTATTTTGTATTGTCTAATCATGCCTGGTAAATGTGTGCGCAAATCAAAACATGGCAGGCGAGGAATAATTAACAACAGTGATGAACAGCAACAATGAACACAATCATGAACGCCAGATTGATTCAAACATAGATTGCGAAATGTAAAGATACATAAATGATGCAGATGGCGAACATGGTACCCAAAGCTGGTCTGATGTAGAGAATGCAATTAACCAATATACAAATGATACAGATGGTGAACATGATCCCCAAACCTGGTCTGATATAGATAATGCAGTTGATCAATATATAAATGATACAGACAGCGATCATGATTCCCAAAGCTTGTCAGATGTTGAAAATGAATTTGACAGACTAGAAAAAGTCACCTTTACTGTTGCCCAGAGTCTTGACATTTTGCAAAATTTGGGTATACTGAAACGAGATGCCTCAGAATTCATTGAACCAGACCCTGAACCCCAAAAACATCACAGAACTCAATTGGTACAGTCAAACCCCCAACCTAACCACCAGCCTAGCACAGCTCAAACTGCACCCAATGCCATATCACAAAGTCCGCATAGACTTCAAACTGCACAACCTAACCACCAGCCTAGCACAGCTCAAACAGCGGGTATTGCCATAGCACAAACGCAACACAGACAGTACAGTTCAGAACTGGCTGAGCGTATAAGATGGGCAGGAGGGCTGCGTGATTTTATTATTACAGAGAGACCAAAATTTAATGCAATAGAGATCCGACAGCCTCTGAACTTGCATAGCATCAGTATGGACAATATGAATGCAGCACTGTCTACTCTAAGACACAGATTGACAGACGTTGTTAATTTTGCAACCAGCTTGGCAGCACCAGACGGTCTTTTAAATGTTGTTCTGAGAGGCCTTGCACTTTCTAGCTAAGAATGTGCTGTATTAAATGCATCCAATGCCTACAATGCTACAACATTTCTAAATGAAATTGAACAAATGATGCAAAGCAATGATTGAATGACATCGGATAATTTGCTAAAACTTGTTGCCACAGCAGCCTTAAATAGATGCGGAGGTGTAAGACCCAAACTAGGTGGCGTGTCCTACGATCATAAAATCCAAAAGAAAAAAGCCTGTCTCTATGTCCCATCGAACACAGATGATAACTTGTGTTTCTCTACCTGTGTAGCGCGCTATCTGTACCCACACGTCTGTGAATGAAATTCATGCACAGGCCCAAAAAATTCATTAAGGTGTAGGGTTTAATACAGACCACAAAGTTTCACTCTCAGATGTGTCGAAAGTTGAGCGGCATTTGAATGTTAAAATTATTGTTTTTCACCACAACGGCAGTACTAAAAAATTGGAACTCTATCAGACACGTGAACACCCTCATCCAAAAAAAGTGTGGCTGTATCTGTACGAGGATCACTACTATTTAATACAGAAAAAAAATGGGTTTTTCAGATGTGCATACATGTGCGAATACTGTTACAGGGTTACAACACTTTGACATACCACAAATGTAAATATTTCTGCAACGTGTGCTTTTCTGAAGACTGTCATAAACAACAAGATTTGAAAACCATACGCTGTCCAGATTGTCGGCGCATTTGCAGATCAGCGTCTTGTTTCAAAAGACCCAAAAACATGTCAGAATCCAAAAACAAGAAGAGATTTGGGCCTTGTGATCGCGCTAAATATTGTGACGACTGTGGTCGTTTGTACTGTGTAAGTCGGACAAATACTGTGGGCCATAAATGCCTGAGGGACAAATGTACACATTGTGGTGAATCGTTGACATCAGATGTAGAAAATCAGTGTTTCATACAACCTAAAAAACCATCAAAGCCACAGTCTAAGTATGTCTTTTATGACTTTGAAACATGTACGCAAACCAGTGGGCATGAAGCTGTATTTGTCTGCGCAATTGACTTCGAGAACCAAAAATGGTGGGCCTCTGGACCATCTTGCGTTGATCTTTTTAATAAAAAATTTAGGCGGCCAAAGTACAAAAACTACACATTCATAGCTCACAACGCGTCTGGATTTGACAACTACATTATGTTGGAATACTTCACCAAACAGTCCATCACACCGAGACTCACCATGCAGGGTAGTAAAGTCTTGTTAATGTTTGATGAGGTATACAAACAGAGGTGGCTTGACTCGTACTCATTTATGCCCTTTGCGCTTTCCAAGGCTCCTGACGCTTTGGGGTTTGAAGATGCCAAAAAGGGTTACTTTCCACAGATATTCAACACAGTAGAAAATGAGAATTATGTTGGTAGTTTCCCAAAACCATATTTTTACAGTTATGACAACATGTCAGAAAAAGACAGAGTAAATTTGATGCAGTGGTACAACACAGTGTGTCACGAGAAATTTGATTTCCAGGTTGAAATGCGAAAATATGGGATCAATGATATTGTTGTGTTACGCAAAGCATGCATCGTTTACCATGAAGCATTTATGGAGTGTACCAAGTTAGACCCCTTTGCCTACACTACTCTAGCTTCATGTTGCATGGCTGTGTTTGAAACACAGTTCCTACCCCCTGACGCGCTGGCTTTTACACATGATGGCGCATACATCAAGCAGCACAAGACCTTCTCTAATGCTTCTATACAGTGGCTAGAATTTGAATCGTACAGAGGCAAAGTAGAAATTCAACACGCCCTGAATCATGGAGAGGTGCAATTTGGCCCGTATCATGTTGATGGGTCTTGTGTACGGGACAATGTACATGTTGCATATGAGTTCGCTGGATGTATTTGGCACGGGTGTCCAAAGTGCTACAGTCCTGGACATATGAATCCTGTTAACAGTATAGCGTTTGGCGTTCTTTATAGACAGTTTAAAGAAAAACTACAAGCTCTTAAACTGATACACAAACTCCATGTTCGAGTAATGTGGGAATGTCAGTGGGAACAAGCCAAAGACAGTGACCAAATTTTAAAGGACTTTTTGAAAACATACAATGAACGACTTGACCCACGAAAAGCTCTGTTTGGGGGTCATCCCAATGCCAACAGACTACATTACAAAGTTGCAGAGGTGAGAAAATGCATTGCTATGATTTCACATCTTTGTATCCAACTGTACAGGCCCGTGAAAGTTTCCCAGTCGGCCATACACAAATAATCTTCCGCGACTTTGGGCCCCTCGAAAATTACTTTGGTCTGATAAAATGTACTGTGTTACCTCCCAGGGGGCTGTATCATCCGGTACTTCCATACCGTTGTAACCATAAGTTGATGTTCCCTCTGTGTTGCACGTGTGCAGAGATCCAAAATCAGACCAGCAGCTGCAATCACTCTGATCATGAGAGGGTTCTCTCAGGTGTTTGGGTAAGTTTTGAGCTACAAAAGGCCGTTGAAAAAGGCTATGTGGTCACCAAAATGGATGAGGTGTGGCATTTTGCAGAGAAGAGCGACAATCTCTTTAAAGAATATGTCAACACTATTTTAAAACATAAGCAAGAGGCTTTAGGCTACCCGAGTTTTGCAAATGATGAAGAGTCCAAAGCAAAATGCATCCAAGACTACTTTGACAAAGAGGGAATCCAGCTGGATCCTGAAAAAATAATTGTAAACAAAGCTATGCGTAGCATCAACAAACTGCTGCTTAATTCTCCGTGGGGTCGCTTTTCAATGCGTGAAAATCTGGGGACATGCGAGCTAATCACAAATCCTGAAATATTTTCCCGCTACATGTTTAGCAATCTGTACGATGTCAGACAGTTTACATTTGTATTTGATGATGTTGCACTTGTTCAGTGGAGGTACAGAAAGGCACAGGCGGCTGAAACCAAAAACATAAACATATTCATTGACGCCATGACAACAGCATATGCACGCCTCATGCTGTATGATCTAATGGATAGGCTTGGGGAGAGATGTCTGTACTCGGACACCAATAGTTGTATTTTTTTGTCAACAGATGGAGACTGGATCCTAGAGACAGGCCCCTTTTTGGGGATCTAACTGATGAAATCAATGGAATGACTGGTGGTAATGACTATATTGTTGAACTCGTGTGCAGAGGTCCAAAATGCTATGCGTATAAAACCTTCCACACAGATAAAATGCAAGGGTATCACTCTGAATGCGCACAACACTGCCATTGTCACGCACGACACCCTACTGAGTCTTGCGGATGAGTTTACGAAGCATGATGAGACAACACAAAATGTAATGACGAAAGCAGACACAATAGCTAGGAATAAAAAGACATTTCAACTGATTAACAAAACAGTCATCAAAAAAGTTTCAAGTGGTGTACACCAAACGACGTCTCCTTCCTGATCTGACAACTTTACCTTACGGTTATTAAAATGGGTGCTAGGGACGTTGTTGATTTTGATTTTAGACTGCAGCATCCTTTCAGTCTAATAGTATCAGGTCTGTCAAATAGAGGAAAGACGTATTTTGTGAAAATGCTGATTGAAAATGCAGAAAAGTTGATTTCAAAAAGTATAGAGAACATTGTACATATTTACTCATGTTGGCAACTATTGTATAATGATTTGATGAAAACAAGAAATGTGAATTATGTTGAAGGTTTGTCTATGTCTCTGTGTGATGAATCTTTGTTGCCTGTAAACAAAATCAATTTGTTAATAATTGATTATCTGATGAACGATGCCAGTAACAATGTTGAAGTGCAAAATGTTTTTACCAAGTTTGTGCATCATAGAAATTTAAGTTGTTTGTATCTTGTACAGAATTTGTTTTTTCAAGAAGAAGTCAGTAGGACTATTAATCTCAACACAAATTATCTGGTGTTGTTTAAAAACCCCCGAGACAAATACCAAGTCATGCTAATGGCAAGACAGATGTTTCTGGGGAAAAGTAAATTTTTCATGGAATGTTTTGAAGATGCAACAAGTGTTAATTATGGATATTTACTGATTGATTATAAAGCAAGAACTCCCGATCACCTCCACCTCAGAACTGATTTGCTTTCTGACCTCCCTGTGTGTATGTGCCCGAGAATAAATAAAACCATGTCTGAACGCATGAGACGGAACTTGTCATTATTAAAACTTTTACAAAATGCATCAAGTGCTCAGAGGAAGCACATTATTCAGTTTGTATCCAAAGATTTTATTTTGACTATTTTGACTTGGGTGAAATAGCTCTAAATATTCATAAAGGTAAGGTGCCTCTAAGCCCCGCCCAGTATCAAAAATTAAAAAAGAAGAAGGCGGGTATAAGACTAATGGCTGATAAAAAAAGTGTGCGTGTCAAAGAAAAAGAAGTTTATAAATCAGTCTGGAGGATTCCTCTTACCCCTCTTTAGTATTGCGGTACCCCTTATATTGAGTCTTATTACATCAAGACGATAAAGAGAAGATCTGGAGCACGCTCAGAAAATGTTTCTTGTATCACAACAACAACTCGATGTGTTAAGAAGACGACCTGCGCATGAGTCTGTTCATGAAACTGCAGAAAATGAACTGGATCGGGCTATTAAGGACATTTTGGAGCAAAGAGCTGATGATATACATGAAAAAGCTAAAAAATACTCTATGGTTCTGCAGAGATTTCTTACAATGGTAAAGCAAGGAGAGAAGGAGAAGAACATCTTGACTTTATCCATGCCCCTCAGCAATGATGACCACGGCAATACACATCTCAATACAGACATTCAAGAAAGAAAAGACTCTGTCGTTGATGAAGTTACATGAACAATATTCCTGATTGTCGACATCCTCAGGGATGGGATGATTATATAAAATCACTAGCTATGCTGAACATCCCTTTATCAACTGTGCTGAATCAACAAGTCAGGAGAAAAATTACAGAGTTAAAGGAACAGACCTCCGACACACCAACTCGTGCACGAAGAACAAGCCAGCCAGAGATTGATACAGGACTCTTTTTATCACCTAAAATATGTCTAAGAGACTGGATAGGTTTTTGATTGTGTGTTTGCATCATTTAAATAAAGCAAAACAAAAACAGAAATTTGTCTTTGGTGTTGTTTTATTTATATTCACAAAGTAATAACACAATGACAATATTTAGGTAACAATTAGGTTATACATCAGAATGCAGATAAATCATTACTTCACACATTGGACCCATCCAAAAACATTATTTTTGTTACACACAACTGAGGGTTGAATTTTTCTAACAAATTTACACACCATAGAGTCATTTTTGGGCAGGTCGTGGCTGTATTTTTTCATCAGTTCATCGTAAGTTAATCCCTTATCCATGTGATTAAGAAAAAAAATACAATGCTGACCACAGACGGTGGAGTACGTATCTTGCACTTGTCTTGATGAGTGTTCAACCATTTGGCAGTTTTTCTTTAGAAAGTTAGAAATTGATTCAGGAAAACGGAAATACGTAGGATGATTGCCAAAACTATCAAAGAAGGACCCCACACCATGCTTATTAATGTATATAGCAATCCGATGCTGTCCACTCATGTAAGATGGGTTTGTATTTATGACCATCATAGTTGGCCACTCTTTAGAAAAGGATGCCGGAAGCTGATCGCTGGCAAATACTCCTAAAAAGACAGATTTTCTGCCTAATTTGTCAAGAATTTCTGTCAGTTCTATTGTGTTCATGTTACAACTATTAGAAATAATCCAAAAGAACTTGCCGTCTGGCTGAAATCTTGATAAGAGAATCATACACAGCGTAAATTATTATATTTGTGGTTCGTTGTAAAGGATTTCTAAAACGAGCCTCCAATCTAACACTGCCGTTTTTTATTAGAGACACGTGATCACCGCAACCTTCGTCCGGGGACAAGTTAAAGCAAAACAAACTATATCCTCTACAAAATTCATCCCAGGTTATTGCCAAGGCATTGTTCTTTAGATACTTTCCCGTTGTTGAAACCATTTGATGACATTCTCTGACGGCATTACCCCTAGCAAAATTTGGCTGGAAAGGTTTTGAGGGGTATGACTGGCCATCAACATACATACACAAAAACTCTATGTCGTAGTGGTGAAATGCAAATGGGTTGCGTGCGTAACTACCTGTAAATGCCTCATTGTTCACAAATCCTACAACTATAAATTTAGTAATCTGGCCTAAAAACAGGTTTTCTGATTACATACCCTAGTGCCTGTTGGAATACCAACATTTTTAAGACACACTCTGTCAATAGGGTGTTTTACATTACTGTGCATCAGTGCCTTAGCGTGGGCTAATTTAATAGCTGGTGAGACTGTGACTGTTTTTACGAACAAACTTGCAGACATCATTTTGACCTGAAAGTCGTCAACTGTGTTACGCATTAAACAAAATTCATTTTTTGCCCTAGTACACTTGATCTTGAGATCAACACTATTTATCATCAGTTTGTCTTGAAAGAATAAATCTGAGTGTATAGGTGCAATCAACTCAACCACTCGTCCTCCATCAGTCTATCCCATTCTTTTTGTAAGTCCCTCATTATCCCCTCAGGCGGCCACATCGTCCATGTGTCCTGCAGTGTCCATACAAAACAGTCCAGATCCAAATTGCGAATGCAGAGTATCTTTTCCATAATTTAAAAGACATTCTATAATACATCGATAAGGATAGGTGTTTGAAGACTGTGTTATCAGTCGATCTCCAAGCAAAATATCCACTTGCGAGAATATAGTACATCCTGGATAATTTATAAGTCCAACTTCATCCGTTTGTGTCAAGTTTCCTCCATTGGCTCTGGTAATTTTAGCACGGGTGTAGAGGTATGTATTATTTAGATCTAAATAGTCGTCGTTACTGGCTGGCACATAAAACTCCAATGGTGCAGAGTCCGAAATTGCAGCAAGCCGGGGAATTTCAACATAGACACTTTTTTTGACACTTGTTTGTGTAAGTGGTAACAAAAAAAGGTCCAATTTCGATTTAATGCATTCTTTAGACATGCTGTGTACCAAAGACATCTTGTTAAAAAATATCCTTAGCTGTTGTCCGGCGACGCTTTAAGACCGTCCTTTTCATCGACTGTGTATTTTTTCTCAGCCTGGTTTCATTCTTCCTATTTGAAACTCTGCGCCGCCTTTTCGGTCAGGAACTCCCCCTTTGTCCAGGAGGACGTTTCATTGGATTACGTGTCAGGGTCATTAGTCCTGACCCCTCCTGCTGTTTGTTGCGGGGCACCATGACGTTGGTAATAACGTCAGAGACAATGTTTTTAGCAGCCGACGTCAAATGCGGTGCGGCTATCGTCATTCCTTTCTTCAGCAGCGGAAATGCAAGCCTAAACTAGAAAAATTGCATTTCCTTGCAGCAAATGCGTTGAAATGCTGAGTCTGAATGCTGGATCTGTGAAAAGAAATGGCCAAAAGCAATGCAAACAAAGCTGAAAATGGGACATAACATAGTTGGAAGCAGTAAAGCACAGCTGCAAATGTGGGAAATGTGTAAAAAAAAATGGTGACAGTTTTGAAAGAAAGCTGAAAATGAATAAATGTGATAGGAAATTGCAGAAAGCTGTAGAAATGTTTGGCCACCATGAAGAAGTTGTAATCTATGATTATAAGAGTAAAATTTGTTAAGGCTAAAATGATAAAGATTGTAATCAGTAGCAGAAGTGTGAAATACATTATCAAATTTGCATTGTAAAGACAGGAAAAGAATAAAGTAGTATTGGTAGTGAAAGGTTGAATCACTGACAGACTGTGACATCCAGACTGAGAGGACAGCAGCCAGATGCATACAGCAAGGAGCTGTAGTAATCAGCAGTCTGTGTTGGACACACAGTTGAAAAGTACAACTGCCTTCACCAGAATTTGAACCCGGGCCACCGGAGGGAGAGTCAGCAACTCTGCCGCTAAAAATATATATATATGTTAAATGTTATGGAAATTGTGGCTTTGTTGGATTTCAGTAGGAAGTGAAATAAACATTTCAGCTCCAAAAAAAATAAGAATGTTCTGGCTATTATTTGTGCATTCAGGCTTTAAAGGGTTAAATTATGAAGTGCAATTGAATATGCATAATGAGCCTAGATTAAATTTTTACTTTAGTAAATAAAAAATGTTTTGGCATCAACTTGTAGGCTACAAGTCGACAACATTAAGAACTATCCAGTATAAAAGCATCTGACCTGAAAATTAATGTAAACAGTGGTGATTTTCATTGGAGGACAATAAGACATTTTTTTCCATTGGTGGACATTAACAGTCAGAATGTCATTAGAAACTGGATCTGCTCAAGTTAACATCTAAGTCAAAGTTATCACTACTTCATTTTTAAATTAACAAATCTATACTCAAACATCAAACTCAAAGTAATAATAGCCTACATAAATGAATTTGTAAATCTGGACAGGAATATCTGAGTAGAGAAATGTAAAACAGTGTAATATTTGTGTGTAGTCTGGTTTATTGTAGTGGGTATAATCTGACATACTCTGATGATGTTTGTCCTCTTAGGGCCTCCATACACTGAAGACATTTTTACCGCAATTTGACCAGATTAATACACCGTCCACTGAAAACAGCTCTGAGACCCACAATGGGCCTCCATCTACAGGTTGGGAACCGCTCCACTAGTAGACTGTATTTGAAGCTTGATCCTTCAAAGATTGTTCTGATATCATGGAGAATAAGTGATGGAGGATCCCTCAGGATGAATTTATTATTTAGAAAACAGTGAGTGAGTGAAAACAAGAGCTGGACTGATGAAGAATGTAGAGTTTTGATGAATGAAAGGCTGACTCGTCAGTTTTTGAAGTCTTTTGTTCACTTAAACCGGGCACATGAGCTGTCAAGACACCGTGTGAATGATAAAATCACACAGAGTGACTGATGATCCCTCACTGTCCCCGCGATGTGCGTCTATCTGCGTCTTTACGCTCAGCGGCAGACGGAGGAGCGCAAACACACACACACGCTGAGAGAAAGTGAAAGTCACACAAGCATGCTGCTATACGTATCCTTGCGCATTTTGTAGTGGTTATATGGTATTTCGGGGCGTTTTCTAGTGGGTATATGGCGTATACCTGCGTATGCAGCCAGAGTCTGGAGGACTGTAGAGCAGAGTCCGCGCAGAATGTCCGCGGGCGTCAGAGCTGTCAGAGTCGAGCGCACTGCCGCGTAGTATTTTCTTGTGAAATTAATGTGAAAGCCTACATTTCCCACTAACCTTGCGCATTGTTTTCCATTTCTCTGTCATGACGCTGTAGACTGAGGTCGAGGAAGAGGAGCTGCTCTGCCTGCTGACTTTGCAAAGCACTAACATGAAGAGACGGAGGCAGTGTGACATTTAATGTGGGTCGATGATAAAGCTGGGGACTTCCGGGTATACGACCTAATGCTGTGCCAAAACCGTGATAGCTATCAAAAAAAGGACTGCACCCTGAGCATCCCAAGAATCAGCTGAAACGATTGATGTAAGCTTCGTGTCTGTACTGTAGAAAATGTTGACACGAGAGGAGTTTAAAAACGGGCTTGAAAGTGAAACTGTCGCCTACGTCAGCCTACATTTCCCACAATCCTTTGCGCATGTCTGTGTCATTAGGCTGTACAGTGAAGACGAAGACCAGCTGACTTTGCAAAGCAGTAACATGAAGAGACGGAGCTCGTTTCACATTTATTATCGATGTGAAAATACATGGCGAGCAGTGTTTTGTGTGACAGCAGTGCTTGGAGCGAACTCGGCGCTGTCGTATGGTGTTGGCGTACATCAGCCTACATTTCCCAGAATCCTTTTCGCATGTCTGTGTCATGACGCTGTACACCGAGAAGATAAGCAGACGAAAGTGGTGATACGACAATGAAATGTGTGGGTCTGACGAGCAATGCGTGACAGCTGGCAGGCGTGAAATTTAAGGACTAAAATGGCAAAGACTGTAATGAATAGCATGCGTGTTTATGTATGTTCTGAAATATGCCTGATAATAAAATAGTCCATACCAAGAACTGAATCCCAATCTGTCGGTTTAACGACAACTGTGCTACCTGCTCAGCCAACAACTCAGATACATCACTGTGACACACCCGCCCACACAGCAGCAAACTACGCAATGATGCTGTTTGCTTGTACAGAGCCGTGAAGTTAAGCTGGGTACTTCCGGGTATACGGGCTAATGCTGTGCCAAAACCGTGATAGCTATCAAAAAAAGGACTGCACCGTGAGCATCACAAGAATCTCCTGAAAAGATTGATGTAGGTTTCATGTCTGTACTGTAGAAAATGTTGACGGGAGAGCAGTTTAAAAACGGCCTTCAAAGTGAAGCGAGGAGCTCTCTGGGGAAGAAAATTTCAATTGGAGCAAATGGGGGACTTTGCGGTATACCCGTGGCTCTGAGGCTCACTGAGACAAAACGATGTCAATGTCGAGGTTGAAACGAATTTCAGCTGAAAGAGGAGAAGTGTATCTTCATTTTGATGTATAAATCATATCTGTGGAACAAAGTTTGAATCTTTTATTGCAGTTTATCCGCTAGAAATTTTGGAATTTTTAGGCGGAGCTCACGCTCTAACAGGTCACGTGACACGCTCTAAGAACAGAGAAATCCTCAAAACTTAGTGTTGCTTAAACAGTGATATCTCAAAAACTGTACAAGACAGCAAAAAGCTGAACACATGTAAAAATAGTTGAGAGATCAGTGAATCTGTCAAAGCAAGAATGAAGTCTGTAGGTGCAAGTATGCCGAAGCTGTACAGCCTGAAAGTTGAAGCACTTTTCAGCAGACCTGCAAAAATCTCCCATTGACTTCAATGCAAAATATCTGCAGAAAATCATTTTTACTGTAAAAACTGTAACAGTTACACATGTGAAAAATACAAGCGCAAATCTCCTGAACATGCTGCACTGCTCAGTTTTTTTCTGTGAAAATCTGTGCAAATTTGAAAGCTGTGAAAAGGGCCAAATAGATGAGGGAAGAATAAGAAGGAAAAGAAGAACTAGAAAAATTGCATTTCCTTGCAGCAAATGCGTTGAAATGCTGAGTCTGAATGCTGGAACTGTGAAATGAAATGGCTAAAAGCAATTCAAACAAAGCTGAAAATGTGAAAACGTGACATAAAATAGTTGGAAGCAGTGAAGCACAGCTGCAAATGTGGGAAATGTGTAATAAAAATGGTAACAGTTGTGAAAGAAAGCTGAAATAAACGTGAAAGGAAATTGCAGAAAGCTGTAGAAATATTTGACCACCATGAAGAAGTTGTAATCTACAATTAAAAGAGTAAAACTTGTTAGTGCTTAAATGACAAAGATTGTAATCAGTAGCAGAAGTGTGAAATACGTTATCAAATTTGCATTGTAAAGACAGGAAAAGAATAAAGTTGTATGGAAGTGAAAGGTTGAATGACTGACAACCTGTGACATCCAGACTGAGAGGACAGCCGCCAGATGCATACAGCAAGGAGCTGTAGTGATCAGCAGTCTGTATTGGACACACAGTTGAAAAGTACAACTGCCTTTGCCAGAATTTGACCCGGGCGGCAGGAGGGAGAGTCAGCAACTTTGCAGCTAAAAATTCATATGTGATAAATGTTATGGAAATTGTGATTTTGTTGGATTTCAGTAGGAAGTGAAATAAACATTTCAGCTCCAAAAAAAATGTATGTTCTGGCTATTATTTGTGCATTCAGGCTTTGAAGGGTTAAATTATGAAATGCAATTGAATATGCATAATTAGCCTAGATTACATTTTCCTTTCGTAACTGAAAAATGTTGTGGCATCAATTTGTAGGCTACAAGTCCACAACACTATGAACTACCCAGTATAAAAGCATCTGACTTGAAAATTAATGTAAACAGTGGTGATTTTCATTGGAGGACAATAAGGAGTGGACATTAACGGTCAGAATGTCATTAGAAACTGGATCTGTTCAAGTTAACATCTAAGTCAAAGCTGTCACTACTTAATTTTTAAATCAACAAATCTATAACAGAACATCAAAGTCAAAGTAATAATAGCCTACATACATGAATTTGTAAATCTGAACAGGAATATCTGAGTCGAGAAATGTAAAACAGTGTAATATTTGTGTGTAGTCTGGTTTATTGTAGTGGGTATAATCTGACATACTCTGATGATGTTTGTCCTCTTAGGGCCTCCATACACTGAAGACATTTTTACCACAATTTGACCAGATTAATACACCGTCCACTGAAAACAGCTCTGAGACCCACAATGGGCCTCCACCTACAGGTTGGGAACCGCTCCACTAGTAGATTGTATTTGAAGCTTGATCCTTCAAAGATTGTTCTGATATCATGGAGAATAACTGATGGAGGATCCCTCAGGATGAATTTATTATTTAGAAAACAGTGAGTGAGTGAAAACAAGAGCTGCGTATACCTGCGTATGCAGCCAGAGTCTGGCGGACTGTAGAGCAGACTCCGCGCAGAATGTCCGCGGGCGTCAGAGCTGTCATAGTCGAGCGCACTGCCGCGTAGTATTTCCTTGTGAAATGAATGTGAAAGCCTACATTTCTCACTAACCTTGCGCATTGTTTTCCATGTCGGCTGAAGCTGTCGGCGTACACCAGCCTACATTTCCCACAATCCTTTGCGCATGTCTGTGTCATTAGGCTGTACAGCGAGGACAGGGGCCAGCTGACTTTGCAAAGCAGTAACATGAAGAAACGGAGCTCGTGTCACATTTAATGTCGACATGAAAATACATGGCGAGCAGTGTTTTGTTTGACAGCAGTGCTTGGAGCGGACTCGGCGCTGTTATATATTGTTGGCGTACATCCGCCTACATTTCCCAGAATCCTTTTCGCATGTCTGTGTCATGACGCTGTACACCGAGAAGATAAGCAGACGAAAGTGGTGATACGACAATGAAATGTGTGGGTCTGACGAGCAATGCGTGACAGCTGGCAGGCGTGAATTTTTTAGGGCTAAAATGGCAAAGAATGTAATGATTAGCATGCGTGTTTACGTATGTGTTGAAATATGCATGATAGTATAAAAGAGTCTGTACCAGGAATCAAACCCCAGTCTCCAGATAAGATGACAAATGTGCTAACCGCTAAGCCAACAGATCAGATTAGTCACTGTGACACACCCGCCCATACAGCAGCAGACTATGTAATGATGCTGTAAGCTTGTACAGAGCCGTGAAGTTAAGCTGGGTACTTCCGGGTATACGGGCTAATGTTGTGCCAATAGCTATCCCCGATAGCTATTAAAAAAAGGACTGCACCGTGAGCATCACAAGAATCTCCTGAAAAGATTGATGTAGGTTTCATGTCTGTACTGTAGAAAATGTTGACGGGAGAGCAGTTTAAAAACGGCCTTCAAAGTGAAGCGATCAGCTCTCTGGGGAAGAAAATTTCAATTGGAGTACACGGAGGACTTTGCGGGATACCCGTGGCTCTGAGGCTCACTGAGACAAAACGATGTCAATGTCGAGGTTGAAACGAATTTCAGCTGAAAGAGGAGAAGTGTGTCTTCATTTTGATGTATAAATCATATCTGTGGAACAAAGTTTGAATCTTTTATTGCAGTTTATCCGCTAGAAATTTTGGAATTTTTAGGCGGAGCTCACGCTCTAACAGGTCACGTGACACGCTCTAAGAACAGAGAAATCCTCAAAACTTAGTGTTGCTTAAACAGTGATATCTCAAAAACTGTAGAAGACAGCAAAAAGCCGAACACATGTAAAAATAGTTGAGAGATCAGTGAATCTGTCAAAGCAAGAATGAAGTCTGTAGGTGCAAGTATGCCGAAGCTGTACAGCCTGAAAGTTGAAGCACTTTTCAGCAGACCTGCAAAAATCTCCCATTGACTTCAATGCAAAATATCTGCAGAAAATCATTTTTACTGTAAAAACTGTAACAGTTAAACATGTGAAAAATACACGTCCAAATCTCCTGAACATGCTGCACTGCTCAGTTTTTTTCTGTGAAAATCTGTGCAAATTTGAAAGCTGTGAAAAGGGCCAAATAGTTGAGGGAAGAATAAGAGGAAGAAGAAGAAGAAGAATAAAGTCGGATAACAATATGTTGAAATGCTGACTCAGCATTTCAACATAATAACCTGCGGAAAATACCTCCAAGACCTGCGCCATATTGTGAGCTGAGTCCACTGTACCCTGGTAAATACCCGCCTGCTTGTGCCATATAGTAGTGTATGTATTTATCAGCGTTATAAGTATATAGCTGATACATAATCAAGATCTTTGTCTAAAACTGTGTTTTCACAGGTCGAAAGAGTAGTTTTACTATTACTTTACCGTATGTTAAAGAGATATGCCTGTTCTGATCAGATTTCAGAGAGATCTCGGTATCGTCAATGTGCGATTTAGAGAAAGAGATGTCGTGCGGCTTGTCATAAGTTCTTGTGATTGTGTGATTGTTTGGTCCGGCTATATGTATGATTCTTAAAAGAGGCACGTAGTTGTCTCCAACTGCTTGGTAATCTATTACATCAGTGTACACAAACATGTTGTAGGGACAATATTGCCTGCGATGTAGATGAGGTCCTGTGGCCTGACCCAGCACAACGATATGATGCTGCATAATGATTATGTGTGTGTGGCATAAATACTGTAAATAAAAAATACCACATCCTGAACATTGTTTCAATGAGTATTGTGTGTAATTGATCCTCTGTAGTGTTTGCATTGAGTTGTGATACAGTACAGTAGTTTACTGCATTTTCTGTAGATTTACATACTGTTCATCAATCAATCAGTCAATCAAGCTTTATTTATAAGGCACTTTTCATACTTAAAAGCAACACAAAGTGCCTCAAAGAGGCTAAAAACAGCATAAAAACAACAAACCCGTCCATCCCACCCCCAAAAAATATAGAGACATATCACACACACTCGCAGACATCAGCATACACACACACACACACACACACCTGCACCCACACACACATACACACACACATTCACACAAGCTATCGTAAAAGAGAGACATGGCTGGGCACCGAGGTCTGAAGTATGGGATAAGCCACCTTTGGGGACCATCAACGCTGAGGAGGGCTCCCGGCCCACGAGGAGCGTAGCCGGAGACTTCCCCACCCCGCGCAGACACGAGGCCCCACACCACAGTGCAGGGGCCTCCAGCCACGCAGGTGGAGCCATCCACCGGCAGCGGCCCCAGAAGTGGACCAGGAGCAGCTCCTAGCGTGGAGAGCCCCCATGAGGAAACACTGGAGCTAAAAACCATCAGAATAAAACAGTCATAAAAATATAAGAAAAGGGAGACATAAAAAGACGGATAAAATAGCATAAAATGGATAACTAAAATAAGGTAAAAAAAAATTAAGAATTAGATATGATAAGAAGGATAACTAAAAGAATAAATAAATAAATAAATTATGGAATAAATAAGTTATGACGTAGAAAAAAAATACATATTGAAGGAATAAATAAGTCAATTAAATCAATTAAAAGCTTGAGTAAAAAGGTGGGTTTTGAGCCTCTTTTTAAAAGTATCAACAGACTCTGCAGCCCTGAGATTCTCCGGCAGGCTGTTCCACAATCGGGGACCATAATAACTAAAAGCCGCCTCCCCGTGTGTCTTAGATCTAACTTTTGGTATGGTTAAAAGGCCGGTGCCAGAGGACCTCAGGGTCCGCAAGGGCTGATACAGTAAAAACAGGTCAGATAAATAAGTAGGCCCGAGGCCGTTAAGACATTTATAAACTACTAAAAGAACCTTAAAATCGACCCTGAAGTGCACGGGGAGCCAATGCAGCGATTTTAAAACTGGAGTAATATGCTCCCGCCCTCTGGTCCTCGTCAGCACTCGTGCGGCTGAATTTTGTAATAGTTGGAGATTGGATATGTTCTTTTTGGGAAGACCAGAGAGCAGGGCATTACAATAATCTAAAAAAGCATGCATTAACACCTCCGTGCTGGCCTGAGAGAGAAACGGGCAGACTCTGGCTATATTCTTGAGATGGTAAAAACCAATCTTGGTTATATTCTTGATGTGTGGAATAAAAGAAAGCTCAGAGTCAAAAATCACGCCCAAATTTTTTACAGAATTTGTTGGTTTAAGGTCTTGGAGTTTTGGAAAAAGTTTCTCTCTCTGGCCTTCAGGGCCAATGACTAAGACCTGTTTTGTCCTGGTTGAGCTGTAGAAAATTCACTGCCATCCATGACTTTATATCTAAAATGCAGTTAAAAAGGGCATCAATAGGCCCTGTGTCATCAGGAGACACGGCGATGTACAGTTGGGTATCATCAGCATAACTATGGAAGCTGATGCCGTGCCTCCTGATGACATCCCCCAGGGGAAGCATGTAAAGATTAAAAAGAGTTGGACCTAAAATTGACCCCTGGGGGACCCCACACTTTATCTCATGGGTTCCTGAGGAACATGTATCCAAAATTACAAAGACGTTTTGATCAGTCAGGTAAGAGTTGAACCATTTCAAAACAGTACCAGAGAAGCCAACCAGGTGCCTCAGTCTATTTAATAAAATGTGATGGTCTACTGTATCAAAGGTGGCGGTCAGATCCAGCAGCACCCAGACTCTTAGTTTATGGTTATCTAAATTGCACCTGATATCATTTAAAATCTTTAAAAGGGCTGTTTCTGTACTGTGGTTAATCCTAAAACCAGACTGATGCTTCTCTAAAATGCTGTTCTGAATTAAAAAATAATTTACTTGGTTAAAAACAAGTTTTTCTAAAACTTTACTTAAAAATGGTAAGCTGGATACAGGCCGGTAGTTGTTTAAGACACTGGGGTCTAAATTGCTCTTCTTCAGAAGGGGCTTCACCACTGCCGTTTTAATGGAAGTAGGAAAGACACCTGTCTGAAGAGAGCAAGTTACAATGTACAGCAACTGTTCCTCAAAGAAGCCGTAAAATGTTTTAAAAAATGGTGTGGGAATTGGGTCTAAAAGGCAGGTTGTGGGCTTTACCTGGGAGAAAACTCGACCAAGCGTCCTTGCATCAACCAGGGCAAAACTCTCCAGTGTTTCCTCAGGTAAAATCAACAACCTAGGTGAGTCGACAGTTAAAATCTGTTGGGGTAAAAGACTCAACCTGATGTCATTGATTTTACTCCTGAAGTGGTCTGCAAAGTCCTCACATAAGGGGTCATTTGGAATGGAGGATCTGTTAAAATTTTTATTAGTTAAATGGTCAATTGTAGAGAGGAGGAATTTGGGGTTGTTTTTATGGTTGTAATTACATTTTGAAAATGGGATATTCTTGCCTGTTTGACTGCGTTAATATATGATTTGAGATGTTCACGGAAGTTTTCATGATGCACCGTTAACTTGGATTTTCTCCATCTTCTCTCAGCACTCCTGCAGCTTCTTTTTAATTCCCTGATCTCTCCAGTTCTCCATGGTGGTGTAGGTCTTGTTTTAATTTTTTTGGTTGAAAGTGGAGCAACTGAGTCCAGTGTTGACATAATTTTGTTGTTAAAATTGTCAACAATAAAATCACAGGGAGCTGGTAAAATATCTGCAGGAGTGCTCTCTAAAATCTGAATAAAATTTGCCGCCACTTCAGGAGTTAGGTAGCATCTCCTCACCGTTCTCACAAGGGCCTCCTGCTGGTTAAAACTGGCGATGTTAAAAAACACACAGAAATGGTCTGACACGGCCAGATCCACGACAGAGGGCGCACCCACGGACAGGCCATAGGTGATGACTAGGTCGAGGGTGCGCCCCCTGGCGTGGGTCTGTTGCATGACGTGTTGTTTAAAATCAAGGCAGTGTAAAATGTTTTACACTCAAAATGTTCATATAAAACACACATCTATGAATGCCCATTACTCTACAGTGATATTGTAATGTCCCTAACTGCAGGGAAGTCAAGCCGGAGGCCTCAGTTCTCTTTCAGGAATTTTATTAAGCAGCAATAGGTAACAAGAGCTTTTGTCACAGCCACAACTCACGCTGAACTCTCAAGGGGATAACGTGAAGCCACCGTCTCTCAACCTGAGCCATTCTGTCTCTTTTCTCTCTCACTCACGTATACATACACGCTCCCTTGGCTCCCCCTCCCTTACTCATGAAACAGTTAACCCTTGCATGACAACATGAACAGCAACACCATAATCATTACACTGCCCCCCCCCCCCCCCTTATGAAGCCCCTCGCCCTCGAGGGGTCATTAAAGGATAAGTTCGTTTTTTTGACACCTGGACCTTATTTTTAGGATTAAATACGCTCGTAGACTCACCCAGACAATTTTGGCGGAGCTCCGAGCCGTTTTTGAGCAATTTAGATCCATCCGACGGCATTTTTCCTCATGCCGTAGTAGCAGACGGGGCCAGAAATCGAAGCCCCTAAATTAGACATTATCTGCTGCAAAACTCACTCATTTCAGCTACATTTTTATAAATGAATGGCCAGTGTTATCACCATGTCAGCTCAACTTCGTTGTTATGGTCATCCGGGGCTTTACAAGGATGGGTAACTTTTGGTGACGTCATAGACAAGAACATGAGTAGAGCCGCTGTTGTTGCTAGGCTACACGGCTACACGGCTAGTTTTGTGCAACATGGTGGAATATTTATCCGATGTAGAAGTGTCTGACGACGACTTTGAGTATAATGGATGCCTGTATCGTTTTGAGCCAGAATATACCGACGAGGAGCTATTTGAAAGGAGGATGCAGAGGGAAAGAGCCGAACAACAAGCAACCACTGCATGTCCACAAATGGGGGCTAACTGGTGGTGTTGTTGTGGACATTGCACGACAAACACAACAGAGGAGGAGTGCCTTTGCTGCTCAGAGTGGGACTTGAGACCAGAGGAAACACGTATTGATGCCCCCCAAAATACGATTTCTAGCCCCGTCTGCTACTACAGCATGAGAGAAAAATGCCGTTGGATAGATCTAAATTGCTCGAAAACGGCTCCAAGCTCCGCCAAAATTGTCTGGGTGAGTCTACGAGCGTATTTAATCCTAAAAATAGGTCCAGGTGTCAAAAAAATGAAATTATCCTTTAAATAGTCCTCAAACCGTGGGGGTCTCCTCCTCTGTCTCCGTGGCCTGCATGGAGCTGACCCACCCTCATTTCCAGATGTCAACAGTGGCTGAACGGGCGTCACAGAAGGTGAGACTGGGGGATCAGGGTCTGCCAAATGTTCTGGACTACATTGTGGGGCAGAACTCTGTTCAAATGAAGGGATGCCCCCTCCCCTATAAGGTGCCAACCTATCCTGGTGGAGGGCTACTTTCCTGCCCCTAGGGGGCACCTGAACCCTATAAATCACTTCCCCCACTTGCTCTAGCACCCTACATGGGCCATCCCAATGTCTGTCCAGTTTTGGGCAATGTCCTTTCTTCCGTTTGGGTGTGTAGACCCAAACCAACTCACCAGACTTGAAGCTTCTGCCTTTGCTCCTCAAATCATAGTTTCTCTTTTGTCTCATGCCAGCCTTCTCCAGCTGGTCCCTGGCAAAATTATGAGCTGCCTTCAGACGATCCTGCAGTTTCGTCGCGTACTCCGGTCCTGGTGGATCCCCAGCAGTGTCTGGTGGCCGTCCAAAAGCCAGCTCAGCTGGAGTCCGGATCTCCCGAGCTAGCATTAGCAGGGCAGGGGTGCAGTTTGTGGAGCTCTGGACAGCAGAGCGATAGGCCATCAAGACTAAGGGAATATGTCTGTCCCAGTCGCGCTGGTGAGTGGCTGTAAGGATGGCTAGCTGCTGCTGCATAGCACGGTTGAAACATTCCACTAAGCCATCGCTTTGTGGATGTAATGGCTTGGTGCACGTTTTCTGCACATTCAACCAGTCAAACAGGGCTGCAAAGACCTTGGACTCAAAGTTCTGGCCTTGGTCGCTGTGGATGATGTCAGGCGTTCCAAACCGGCTGAACATGCCCTCCAATAGAGCGTCTGGCACTGTTTCTGCTTCCTGGTCGGGCAGAACATAAGCCTCAGGCCATTTTGTGAAGTAGTCCATTGCACACAGCACATACTTATTCCCTCTGTCTGCCACAGGGAAGGGGCCCATAATGTCCACCGCTACCCTCTCCATGGGTTCTCCAACAGCTTGTTGTTGTAGAGAGGCATGTGACTGGTCAAGGGGTCCTTTATAGGCTGCACAATCATCACAGCGCCAACAGAAATCTTCAATATCACGGCAGTGCTGACCCCAGTAAAACCCCTGGCACAGTCGACAAAGGTCTTGGTGCTCCCAAAATGTCCTGAGCCTGTGCCCCCATGGCACGCCTCCAACACAGCCTCTCTGAGGGTTTTAGGAACCACCACCTGCCCCCTCTCCTCCCCGGTGGCAGGCTCCTTCCATGCCTGCTGCAGCACACCATCCAACATGCGCAATGTACCGAACTTACTCCACAGGCCTTTTGTAGTCCCTGACAGGCCCATCAAACCCTCCCAGGGTGGTCTCTTCCCACTCTGAACCCAATGCCGCATTGGTTTCAGTTCTTTATCCTCCTCCGGCTGAGAGGCCCAATCTGTTGCCCCCACAACCTCCAGCGAGCAGCATGTCTGTTCAGCAGCAGTCCCCTCTCCCCTGAGCTCCATTTCTCTGGCATCTTTGAGGTCACAGTGCCACAGCCAGCCGCTGCACAGCTTTTATCCTCTCAGAACAGCCCGCTGTGGCCACTAACAGTTCGAACTGTGCTCGATAGGCTTCCCAGCTCCCTTTGCCGGAGAATAGCGGTGTTGTCGAGCGGGCCACTATGAGCTGCCGGGCACCGCCATCTTTGTTTACATTCTGGCCTGCACTGCACTCATGAGCTGGCTGCATAGCGCCACAATGGCAGGGAACGGCGCTGTTCAGCCATTGCGAATTTAAGTTCTCAGAGGCCGTCATGGCGCTTTCTGACATGTTTATCGCACCCTCGTCGACTTCTTTCTTTACCTGCAGTTGGGAACTGAGCTGGAGAACATCTCTCTTTGTTCAGAACAGCGGCTCATGCAGTGGGCAAATCTCAAGCTTCTGACAACAATGTAATGTCCCTAACTGCAGGGAAGTCAAGCCGGAGGCCTCAGTTCTCTTTCAGGAATTTTATTAAGCAGCAATAGGTAACAAGAGCTTTTGTCACAGCCACAACTCACGCTGAACTCTCAAGGGGATAACGTGAAGCCACCGTCTCTCAACCTGAGCCATTCTGTCTCTTTTCTCTCTCTCTCACGTATACATACACGCTCCCTTGGCTCCCCCTCCCTTACTCATGAAACAGTTAACCCTTGCATGACAACATGAACAGCAACACCATAATCATTACAATGTATTCTGAGAACAGATACTGTAAGGTTTCTAAAAATGTGCGTTTGGCAGTTGTAAAAAAAGAACACGCACTGAATGTTGTGTTTTTTCAGTTGTTTTGTTGTAGTGTGTAATGATGTGTATAGTGTTTAAATTTTTGCGGGCTTTGTGCAGCTGTTTTGGAGTGAAAGTTTGAATTTTGAAGACAGAAGTTGTGGTTTTGTTTATGTAGCTTTAGAAAAGTGTTCTGTGTTTAGAGTTTTGGGGAAAATGGAGGAAAATTTTGTGAAATGTGTTTTAGCAATTGAGAAAAACTGTTAAACACAAACAACATCAGATACCATCTACTTCAGGCGTTGCCATGGAGACACATAAACAACCTTACTTGCGTCAGCTAAAATATGTTTGTTTTTACAAATGTTGCACTGAACTTCACCTTGCCTTTTGTACCCAGAGAAATGCAAATGCTGCTACATTTCTGTCTCTGGCTCATTTTGTGGGTGTTCTTCAGTTGCTCTCTTCTCCTCCCTGATATAGCTGTAAATACTTGATCCAGTCCAGGAAGACCGGCTCAGGCAGCACTGGGCTTTCAGTACTTTCTCTCCTCCTCCTCCCTGGTAATACAGGGGCAAATGTCTTCAGTCAGTCGGGCAGTGCTCAATATTATCTCCTCCTCATAGTCTGCTGCGCAATGCACGTGTATAGCAACTCAAACCCTGAGATGCCATTAGTCAGCATGCTGTGAGCAGGTCAGACTCATGCAGCGTGGGCAGTTTGGATGGACTGCCAATGAACGGCTCACTCACAACCGCGAATCGGCACTCATCGTTCACTTAAAAGAGCTGTTCAAAAGACTTGACTCATTCACGATGTCACGTCTCTAGTCAGGGCCTTTCTGTGTGGAGTTCCATGTTCTTCCCGTGCATGCGTGTTAATCGCAAAGGCTCATATCATGATAACGATAAGGTCATGATGAAGGTCAGGATCGTTTTCTTTCCAGGTCAGCTCCTGCTCATGTCTTCAGTATCTCCAAAGAACTTTCAGGGATCTCTATCAAAATTCTAACATTTGTCATTCTGCACTGAAAGATGATCTGATCAGATTTCCAAGGTTATAGGTCAAAGGTTATCTGGTGCCATGTTCCCTGCCTGCTTATGAACACATCATCTGAAAATGTCTCTCAGGAGTTTCTCTTAATTTTGAACAAATGTTCACTTTGGCTCAAACAAAGCTGGAAAGACTTTGGAGGGAAAGTAGAAATTTTCTTCAGGTCACGATTATGTCCAGAGGTCTTTGAGGGATTTCAGCACAAACGATCTCTCTGACCTGAGGGAAAAGATCAGAGCCGAGTGACTCACCACTTTATGATCACTCTCTGTTCAGATGAACTCCGCTGAGGCACAAAACTGGGATGTGGTGGATCCAGTTTTGATGTTTGATGTGAAACATTCTGTGTTATATGTTACTGATCACGTTGTTAGTAGTTTTAGATGTGGTCACAGGATTTCAGGGAAACAGGAGCTTCTTACCAACAGTAGAGCAGAGACAGAGGGTGCGTCCGAATAGTCCTTTTTCGTAAGGAACCTTCCTTACTGAAGAAATGACCCGGAAGCATTTCAGCGTTGGCCATGGTAAGTGCTCTTCGAATTGTCCAAAAGTTAAAGGGATAGTTCAGTATTTTTTAAGTGGGGTTGTATGAGCTCCATATGGCCACTAAGTACATTAGATGCAGTAGAAAGTTCTCTCCTCTCCCTCAGTAAGACACAGTCAGTAAGAGTCTGTTACGCAGAAGCAGCCGCAAACAGGGAAGTATTGTACCAAGTACAGAGAGTGTTTTCTTGGCCTACAAGAACTCCCATCAAAAAATAATACCACAGTTTAAGAGTACTCTACATATGCGTGTTTTTAAGTGGTCAGGTCAACAATGCTTTAAGTTTTTTGATAAATATGGTTTATTGTCCAACCCAGCTTATTTAAAGCTCTCTCTCTCTCTCCTGCACACCACAGAGCTCTGAGCTGAACACTGGGTAAGATCAACAGAAGTCTTTACACTCGTCTTTGTCTTCCTGTTTCTTCTTCTGTGTTTGTGAGAGGGCGAGGTGCTGCAGAGCCAGGTTCCCTCTCTCTTTAATCATTTGGTAGAATTTAATTAATCAAGAGCACGGCTGCTTAGCTGTGACAGCCATCCATTCATCTGTTTTTACAGCTTTACTCTTTTCATCCAGGAATATGACTAACTGCCTGGTCATCAACCACTCCTGAAGACATCACCATGGCAACGTGAGTAATGCTGACAGCATTAACTTATTACTGGGAGACCATCCAACAGACTGAATTCATGAATGTGGTGCAGTTTTTATCAGCATCACAAAATAAATCATTAACTAAATATGTCAAACTTTATTGTTAAATATGTCATTAGTCAGTCATTCATGACGTAAAATAAAAGCCAGTTTTAGATTGAATTACTGTAACATAAAATTCATGATGATTTTAGTCTGGATTAAGGGGAAAGTTCATCATTTGTTACCTGATGATTATGCCTGTCTATATAATGATAACTAGCAGGAAGTCAATCATTTGTTTGCCAAGTTTAATGGCAACTGTAGTCTAGATTTCTATATATTTTAAGATTTTACACACAAGTACAAATGCATTATTAAACAATCAATCAATCAAACTTTGTTTATATAGCACTTCATACATAAAAAAAATCAGCACAAAATGCTTAGTATGAGTAAAAACAACAACAGTAAAAAAGATGAAGACAGATATAAACTAGAAAACTACTCAAAGAGCGCGGACCTCTGCCAGGCAGCTCAGTTCCCCACATAATGTGACTTAAAGAGATATTCTTTCAAAATAAGTCTGTCCAATGTTAACTTATGGGATTTGTTTAAATTTAAGGAATTTTTGCATCCAGAATAATACAGTTTTTTATGATTGCATGAACACTAAAAACAAAAGAATTACAAAATTATCAGCACCTTACACTCAAGGAGCAAAACATTGGACCAGATTTCCACCACTATAAACACAAAGTCAGCCTCACACTTTTTGCAGAACAGTACACACAGTGATTTGCGAAGCACTAAACACACTTGTATACATCAGATGCAGAAGTATATCATGATGTCACATCCTTATATTTCCAAAGCACTGATTGACAAATCAGCACACCCATGAGCCAGTTGATTAAACACACACAGCAGGTGTGCAAACACATGATTGCTTGATTGTAGACACACCAATCAGGTTTGAGCACTATAAAAATGCAGCAGGTGAGTTCACCTGCTTTCAATCAAAATGGAAGGACTCAGAGGAAGAAGAGTGAGGGTGAGAGGGGGAATCCGTGGAGGACGAGCAGGAGCTAGAGGTCGAGGAAGAGGAAGACCTGAAGCAGGAGGAGAACGTCCTCAAAGAAGAAGAGGGCCAAATTTGTCAAATGAAATTTGTGCAACACAAGTTGATCATGTCATAAACCATGGATTGACGCTGAGGGAGGCTGGACTAAGAGTTCAGCCAAATCTTAGCAGATTTACAGTGGCATCTGTCATAAGGACATTTCGACAAGAAAAAAGGTAAAAAAAAAATCTGTCAACAGTAACACTAATCAGCTATTTTCTGTTCTGTATGCACCATATCAGCAGTTTTGATACCTCTTCCTGTGTCATTTTACAGTAGCTCACGTGTTTTTTTTTTTAATATATATATATATATATATAGGATTGAGGGCCGACAACGACAAGGAGGAAGGGGACCCATATTCACACCAGAACAAGAGAGAGAGATCATCAACATGGTTTTGGCCAATAATGCCATCAGGCTCAGAGAACTTTAAGCCAACATTATTGGTGACAATGCCACTTACAGTAATGTCCATCAGGTCTCTCTTATAACACTCGCACAGAGAGGATCAAACAGCTGCGGCATGAGTATGTGGAGGTATGTATTGTTCACTTTGGCACTGTGATGTTACACACTGCACACGTAATCATTTTTACATGTAAATTTGCTGTATACTAGACCTATGCTGAACTACACAATCTTGTCTTTCACTGCATTTCAGAGAGTTTTACAGATGGATGCTGAAGAAATCCCGCATGAATTCATTTACATAGATGAGGAAGGGTTCAACCTCAGTAAAGCAAGGAGGAGAGTTAGAAATATCATTGGCCACAGGGCTATAATTAATGTCCCAGGCCAACGTGGGGGTAACATCACCCTCTGCGCTGCCATTTCACAGAATGGGGTCCTCCACCATCATGCCAATATGGGCCCTTACAACACAGATCACATGCTCACATTTTTGGACCGTTTGCACAACCTCATCACAGTAAATAACCAAATGCACCAGGTGCAACACATTATCATCTGGGACAATGTGTCATTCCACCACTCTGCTCTGGTCCGGAACTGGTTTCAGCACCATCCACAGTTTACAGTACTGTACCTTCCACCATATTCTCCATTTCTAAACTCCATCCAAGAGTTTTTCTCGGCATGGCGGTGGAAGGTTTATGATCTCTGGCTCCAGGCTCAGGTGCCCCTCATTCAGGCCATGGAAGAGGCTTGTGACCAAATCGACCCGCAACTGTACAAGGATGGATCCGTCATTCAAGACGATTCTTCCCACGTTGTCTTGCCAATGAGGATATTGCCTGTGATGTTGATGAAATTCTCTGGCCAGATCCAGCTAGGCGGAGAGAAGTGTAGTATTTAATTTATTTTATTCAGATTTCTTTTTGCTTTCTCCTTTTACTTTGCAGTACTTTGAACCTGTACTGGTAGTACAGTATTTTTATTTGTCCATTTTCTGGGGTTGCAGTGTTGGGATATTTTTTGTTGTGATTGTCTGTGTTGACTGATTTTGGTTATATGAAGAGAAATAAAACATATTTTCAATAGTCTGCAGCACTGATCTTGTGTTGTGTTTGGTGAATTTACCATGTTGTGTATTTGCACTTTCTCTGTATACTTCACTTACAGCAATCTAATCACTGAGAGGTAGAATTGCTAAAAGTGTTTTAAGTTAAACACAGCATTGTGTAACTGGTTCAAACAGAATTAAGCCTTATGAAATGTGTATGTTTCATATGGTAACATAATATAGTTTTTATAAATGTGTATATATTTTTTACAAGAGTGTTTCATTTTGCACAGGATCTGAGGTGTTCTGCATATTGTGTGTGTGGTTGTGCTAATTGTGTGTAGTGTTTTGAAATTCCGAGCCCTGTTTTCAAAATCGTGCTTAAGCAATCATAAAAAACTGTATACGAATCACCACCAAAGTAATGGATTCTTCCTTGGACCAAACCACACCTCCATCCAGTCGTTTTTCTGTGACATTGCTAACAAACAGACAGATGGAAAAACAAACATATGTCGGCAGAAACATAACCTCCTTGGCGTAGGTAATACAGCCAACCAGAATAAAAAAAAACAACTCATATCTAACAAAAACATGGAGAAATAATTGTATTAAAGACCTCTATTAAACAAAACTGTGCGAGTAAGGAACTGAGGTACCAACATGAGTTCATGATGAGAAAAAACTGAAGATAATGTAAAAAAACACCAAAACCAGAGATAAAATAAGAGTTTTAGTAAATTAAAAACAGTAATAGTGACAACTAGAAAAATTGCATTTCCTTGCAACAAATGCGTTGAAATGCTGAGTCTGAATGTTGGAACTGTGAAATGAAATGGCTAAAAGCAATGCAAACAAAGCTGAAAATGTGAAAATGTGACATAAAATAGTTGGAAGCAGTAAAGCACAGCTGCAAATGTGGGAAATGTGTAATAAAAATGGTTACAATTGTGAAAGAAAGCTGAAAATGAATAAACGTGAAAGGAAATTGCAGAAAGCTGTAGAAATGTTTGGCCACCATGAAGAAATTGTAATCTATGATTAAAGAGTAAAATTTGTTAGTGCTAAAATGACAAAGACTGTAATCACTAGCAGATGTGTGAAATATGTTATCAAATCTGCATTGTAAAGACAGGAAAAGAATAAAGTTGTATGGAAGTGAAAGGTTGAATCACTGACAGCCTGTGACATCCAGACTGAGAGGACAGCCGCCAGATGCATACAGCAAGGAGCTGTAGTAATCAGCAGTCTGTATTGGACACACAGTTGAAAAGTACAACTGCCTTTGCCAGAATTTGAACCGCCGGAGGGAGAGTCAGCAACATTGCCGCTAAAACTATATATGGGTATATGGCGTATACCTGCATATGCAGCCAGAGTCTGGCGGACTGTAAGCAGAGCAGACTCCGCGCAGAATGTCCGCGGGCGTCAGAGCTGTCATAGTCGAGTGCACTGCCGCGTAGTATTTTCTTGTGAAATGAATGTGAAACACAAACCTTGCGCATTGTTTCCCATTTCTCTGTCATGACGCTGTACACTGAGGACAAGGAAGAGGAGCTGCTCTGCCTGCTGACTTTGCAAAGCACTAACATGAACAGACGTAGTGTGACATTTAATGTGGGTTGATGATGAAGCTGGGCACTTCCGGGTAAACCGTGCCAAAACTGTAATAGCTATCAAAAAAGGGTTGGACCGTGAGCATCCCCAGAAGCAGCTGAAACGATTGATGTAAGTTTCATGTCTGTACTGTAGAAAATGTTGAGACGAGAGCAGTATAAAAACGGGCTTGAAAGTGAAGCGATCAGCTCTCGGCACACATCAGCCTACATTTCCCAGAATCTTTTTCGCATGTCTGTGTCATGACGCTGTACACTGAGAAGATGAGGAGACGGAGTTGGGTAGAAGCCGGAGAGTGTGAGAGTGTGTCTCACGAGCAATGCATGACAGCTGGCAGCCCTGAATTTTTGAGGGCTAAAATGGCAAAGACTGTAATGAGTAGCATGCGTGTTTACGTATGTTCTGAAATATGCATGATAGTAGAAAATAGTCTATACCAAGAATTGAACCCCAGTCTCCGGATGATATGACAGATACACTAACCGCTCAGCTAAGAGCCAAGTCAATAAGTTCTGACACACCCGCCCACACAGCAGCAGAGTATGTACTGATGCTGTATGCTTGAACAGAGCGGTGAAGTCAAGCTGGGTACTTCCGGGTATACAGGCTAATGCTGTGCCAGAACCATAATAGCTATCAAAAAAAGGACTGCACCGTGAGCATCACAAGAAGCAGCTGAAACAACTGATGTAGGTTTCATGGCTGTACTGTAGAAAATGTTGACACGAGAGCAGTTTAAAAACGGCCTTAAGAGTGAAGCGATCAGCTCTCTGGGGAGGACTATTACAATGGGAACAGATGGAGAACTTTGCGGGATACCCGTGGCTCTGAAGCTCACTGAGACAAAACAATGTCAATGTAGAGTTTGAAACGAATTTCAGCTGAAAGAGGAGAAGTGTAGCTTCATTTTGATGTATAAATCATATCTGTGAATTAAAGCTTGAGGCTTTTATTGCAGTTTTTCGGCTATAAATTTTGGAATCTTTAGGCGAAGCTCACGCTCTAACAGGTCACGTGACACGCTCTAAGAACAGAGAAATCCTCAAAACTTAGCGTTGCTTAAACAGTGATATTTCAAAAACTCTAGAAGATAGCAAAAAGCCGAACACATGTAAAAATAGTTGAGAGATCAGTGAATCCGTGAAAGCAAGGATGAAGTCTGTAGGTGGAAGTATGCCGAAGCTGTACAGCCTGAAAGTTCAAGCACTTTTCAGCAGAACTGCATAAATCTCCCATTCATTTCTATGGGAAAATATCTGCAGAAAATAATTTTTATTGTAAAAACTTTAACTGCTAAGCATGTGAAAAACACAAGCGCAAATCTCCTGAACATGCTGCACTGCTGTTTTTTTTCTGTGAAAATCTGTGCAAATTTAAAAGCTGTGAAAAGGGCCAAATAGTTGAGGGAAGAAGAAGAAGAAGAAGAAAAAGAAAAAGAAAATAATAATAAAGTCCTAGGAGAACAATAAGTTGAAATGCTGACTCAGCATTTCAACTTAATAAGCTGGGGTTGGACAATAAACAGTCACATGATTTCATAGAAATGTCTTTAAGACTGAAAAACTCAAAGCATTGTGTTATTTTTAACCCACTAACAGCCTGAGGGATCCAAGGGCATTCAGTGCTGGTTTTCAGTCATGCTGCTTACTTGCAGAGATTATCAGTCCTGACCCTCCGTGTTTTATGGATCTTTGCTGCTTCCTTTCACTTTCTGTCTCTGCTCTACTGTTGATAAGAAGCCCTTCAGTTTCTCTGAAATCATGTGACCACGTAATGAAAAACATGATATCATTAACATTTTACAGAAAGTTTCACATCAAACATCAGACATCAAAACTAGATCCACCACATCACAAGTCTGTGCCTCAGTGGAGTACATCTGAACAGAGTGATAGTAGTATTTAAGGGTACCCCTTTACCACGTGTATGTGTCCCTGTGCACACATGTGTGTGGGGGTGTGTATGTGTGTGAGTGACAGTGCATAGGTGTGAGTGTGTGTGTGTCTCTGACCAAAAAGGTGGTGGGGGCAATTCACTATATGAATTTGTCATAGGGTAAATCTCCTGAATTTTGTTAACCTGATGGGGAGCACTCAGTTCACACAGCAACCAGACAGGTAGGGGTGTGCAAATGATACAGTTTAATAAAAACAAGCCAGCTTGATAAAACAGTTTTAAAAAAAGGCCTTGAATCAAAAGTCCTCTAAAACAACTGTCCCGTCTTCTTTGCTGGGGTCCAGGTGAGGCTGAGTTCAGAGGGTGGCAGGGGCAGAGCCTAGGTATAAAAAAGAGTCACGTTTAGGATTGAGCTTAGGTTCCTCCTGTGGCTACACTCCTGTATGCATAGACTACAAAACAGCTATGAGTCCATCAGCTCTGGGTCAACAATAAATAAGGTTACAATAAAAACACCACACTACAAAATAAAACTTGGTTTAAAAACACTCGTGACCCAGGCTTGTAGCTCTGCCAAAATAAAAACAGGTCTATGACTCCTCCTGTGCGTAGCTCTTAAAACCAGAAGAAATAAGGAGAGGTACTTAGCTGACAGGAGAGGTGAAGCGTACTTCTACCTCTCCACGTGTCTCACAGGGCCTCCTCTCCTTGTCGCTCTCTCCCTCCTCGTCGCTCCCTGTCTGCATCACTCTCCCAGGATCTGCTACTGAGGCACCGTCGTCTCGGTCGCCAAGTCCCGCTGTCACCTCGGTTGGCGGTCCTTCGCTCCCGTGCCTCTCGGCTCTCGTCACCTCGGCTGCACCCTGTTGTCCGTGTCCTGTCACCACCAGCCGCTGCTCACACTGCTACGTGGTCCTCACCAGCTACAGACCGCTTCCCCAGCATCTCGCTCTGGCCTGCTTTGCACGCTGTGCTCTCGCCTTGGGCGTTTTCACACCAGCACTCCCGGGAAGGAAAGCCCACACCACTTATGTGCTGGCGAACGCTCTCCCAGCGCCGCCAGGTGATTATAATCAGGCATTAGATGGTGCACACCTTCACTCATGCTGTGAACAATCACACACACACACACCCCACATCTTGTGACATATATATATACATATACATACATATATGTATATATATATGTGTGTGTGTGTGTATATATATATATATATATATAGATAGATAGATATCTATCTATCTATCTATATAGATATCTATGTATATACACTACCGGTCAAAATTTTAGAACACCCCAATTCTTTCAGTTTTTTACTGAATAGTATTCAGTTTAATGTCTCATTGCACTCTGAAATGAAAGCATAGTACAAATAAGCAACTGGAGTAAAAAAGAATTCATGAAATCAATTTATAGGCCCAAATGTATTCTAGATTCTGGACTCATCAAAGTAGCCACCTTTGGCAGATATAACAGCTGAACACACTCGAGGCGTTCTTTCTACAATAGAAATCAAATATTCTTCAGAAAGTTCTTCCCACGTCTGTTGCAGAAGTTCCCATAAATGTGTGGCACTTGTCGGCTGCTTTGCTTTTACTCTTCTGTCCAGTTCATCCCAAACCAGCTCGATGGGGTTCAAGTCTGGAGACTGTACAGTCACTCCATGTTTTCAAGCTTACCATCTTGTTCTTTGTTCCTGAGGTAGTTCTGGCATAGCTTGGACTTATGTTTTGGGTCATTATCTTGCTGTAGGATGAACCCCTGACCAATTAGGCTCATACCAGAGGGTACTGCATGGTGCTGCAGAATGCTGTGGTAGCCGTTTTGGTTCAGGTGCCTCTCACTCTGTACAAGTCACCAACCCTGGATCCAGGAAAACAGCCCCAGACCATCACACTTCCTCCTCCATGTTTGACAGTTGATGTCACACACTGTGGGACCATCCTTTCACCTACTCGATGGCGTACAAAGATCCTGCGTGATGAACTGAAGATTTCAGGTTTTGATTCATCAGTCCATAAAACCTTCTTCCAGTCTTCAGTAGTCCAATGGCGGTGTTTCATGGCCCAGACAAGCCTCTTTGTCTTATTCTGACGTCTTAGCAATGGCTTTGTTGCTGCAACTCGTCCTGTCAAACCTGCAGCTCGAAGTCTTCTCTTCACAGTTGAAACTGAGACTTGTTTACTACGACCACTATTAAGCTGTACTTCAATCAATCTCAATCAATCAATCTTTATTTGTATAGCGCCAATTCTTAACAAGTGTTATCTCAAGACACTTTACAATAGAGCACAAAGCTCTTCATATTATGGATACACATATATGCATAGATACATATATATATATATATATATATATATAAATACACATATACATATATATACAAATATATACATCCAACACCCAACATGAATCCATATAGCCAATCATGAATCCCTCCATCATGGCGGCAAGAAAAAACCTTCTGTTAAGCAGCAGGAAATCTTGAATGTGGACCCCAGTCTCATGATGAACAGCAAATCCACACGATGCTGTGTTGGGTATGTGGGCAAAGGGAGGGAGGTAAGTGGAGACAAGTGGACTAAAGTAAGAACTAAAGTTAGTGACAGATCAATGGACCAATCATAGACCTGTCGTCGTCAAATTTGTTTCTGCTGGAAACAAATTTATTAGAGGTTAGCCTCTTGAGATGCTACAACTTGTTTTCAGGAGGGTCATCATGTCTGTGTGGTTGTGGTGATAATTTTATAGAAGTATAATCAATAAAAGTCTGACTGAAAATAAGAATTTATGGTAGTGATGAACTCATGGGTGCCCAGACCACAAGTGCATCCCTACCATATTTGTCTCCGTTAAGTATAAATGTATTAATGGTAGACCTCTTGAGATGTGACACCTCATTTTCAAGAGGGATCTCATGTCCATGTGGAGCTAGAGATAGTTCCTATAGATGTATCAACCATGGATAGAAAGATCATGCTAATGTCTACACTAACAACCATAATGATTATGAACTGGAGTGGGGCTAAAGAAATGGCCAAATATGTGTTATGTCTGTAATTGTAGTTATTGAGGCTTCGTGACTCCACAGCAGCAGGCAGTCTCCACCAAGGATCCCAGGCCACCTAAAAGACCAGAGCCAGAGACGAGTACAGGAGCAAACAGAAAGGGGCAGAGGCAGATATGGAGAGAGAGTGTGAGAGAGAGAGGGATAGAGCCCAGTGTGCCAGATCCCCCCGGCAGTCTAAGCCTATTGCATCTTAACTATGTTTCTAAACTATGGACTATGAGCTGGTCCCTACCTGAAAGCTTTATCAAAGAGGAATGTTTTAAGTCTGACCTTAAAGGTAAAGAGGGTGTCTGCCTCCTGAACCGTGGTCGGTAAATGGTTCCAGAGAAGAGGAGCCTGATAACCGAAGGCTCTACCTCCCAGACTACTTCTAGAGACTGATGGCACCACGAGCAGGCCAGCATTTTGGGAGCGTAATGTTCTAGAGGGGTTGTACGGCACTACAAGCTCTTTGAGATAAATTGGTGCCTGTCCACTGAGAGCTTTATAGGTGAGAAGAAGAATCTTGAATTCTATTCTATATTTTATTGAAGCCAATGCAGAGAGGCTAATACAGGAGTAATGTGGTCTCTTCTCCTAGTTCTAGTCAGTACACGTGCTGCAGCATTTTGAACCAGCTGAAGCGTCTTAAGAGACTTACTGGGACAGCCTGAAAGAAGAGAATTACAATAGTCCAGTCTAGAAGTAACAAAAGCATGGACTAGCTTTTCGGCATCGCTCTGGGACAGGATAGGCCTAATTTTAGCGATGTTACGAAGATGAAAAAAGGCTGTTCTTGAAATTTGCTTTTTGTGAGAGTTAAAGGATAGATCCTGTTCAAATAGAACCCCAAGATTTCTAACAGTTGTGCTTTGCGTCAGGCTAATGCCATCTAGGGCAGTTAAATCATTAGAAAAGGTTTCTCTAAGGTGTCGAGGGCCCAGCACAATGATCTCTGTCTTGTCTGAGTTAAGAAGAAGAAAAATTTTGGCCATCCATGTCCTAATGTCCTTTAGACACGCGTCTAGTTTAGATAACTGATTTGTCTCACCTGGCTTCATTGATACATACAGCTGAGTATCATCAGCGTAACAATGAAAATTAACGGAGTATTTCCTCATGATATCACCGAGGGGAAGCATATAGATGGAGAAGAGAATTGGACCTAGCACAGAGCCTTGAGGAACTCCGCAACTTACTTTAGTGTACACAGAGGACTTGTTGTTCACGTGTACAAACTGGTATCTATCAGATAAGTAGGACTTAAACCAATTTAGGGGAGTCCCTGTAATCCCGAGTAATACCTCTAATCTCTGTATAAGAACATCATGATCAATGGTGTCAAAAGCCGCACTAAGATCTAATAAAACAAGTACTGAGAGAAGTCCCTCATCTGAAGCTGAGAGTAGGTCATTAGTTACTTTAACTAGAGCAGTCTCTGTGCTGTGATGAGCTCTAAATCCTGACTGAAAGTCCTCAAAAAGGCTGTTGTCTTGAAGGAAGTCACATAGCTGATTAGCCACTACTTTCTCCAGGATCTTTGAAGTAGAATCAGAATCAGAATCAGAATCAGCTTTATTGGCCACGTATGTTAGACATACAAGGAATTTGTCACCGGTTCACTTCACTCTCCAAGTACAAAAAAAAAAAAAAAAAAAATAGGTACACACAGTGTACATCCTATATTATAAACAAGAAGTTTAAAAAATTAACCTAAGGTGAGAATAAAGATAAAAGTAAAAGTAAATGGAAGGTTTGATATAGGCCTGTAGTTAGCTAATGTTCCCGAATCGAGGTTAGGTTTTTTAAGGTGGGTTTGATTACAGCTACTTTAAAAGACTGTGGCATGTAGCCTGTTGATAGAGAAATATTTATTGTCTCCAGCAGGGATGGACAAACTAGGGGAAAGACCTCCTTGAACAGTTTAGTTGGGATTGGGTCTAAAAGGCAGGTAGATGGTTTGGAGGAGGAGACAGAATTTAGCTCCTGAAGGCTAATGAAGAAAAATGACCTAACTCAGGTCTGACTACAATTAATGGTAGGGTAGGTTCAGGTGAAAGCAGTGAGTTGCTAATTTTATCTCTAATTTTAAGAATTTTATCGTTAAAAAAGCTCATTAAGTCCTCACAGCTGAGAGCTAGAGGAATCACAGGCTCAATAGAGCTCTGACTCTGTGTCAGCCTGGCTACAGTGCTGAAAAGATACCTAGGGTTGTTTTTATTTTCTTCAATTAGCGAGGAGTAGTAGGCAGCTCGAGCATGTCGTAAGGCTGTCATGTAGTTACTATGACTTTCCCGCCAAAGTATACGTGACTCCTCCCTTTTATTGGAGCGCCATATTCTCTTTAATTTAGGGGATGCTTGTTTAAGTTCACGAGTTTCAGAAGTAAACCAAGGAGCCATCCTCTGACGTTTAAAAGTTTTTTGTCTCATTGGCACAATTGAGTCCAAAGTGGATCTTAGTAGACTGGCAGAGTCATCAACAAGCTGATCCAGCTGAAAGGGGCTATAGCTAATATCACAGTTATCAGTTGGCCAAGTTATTGAGTTTAAGGCAGCAGGAATGGCTTCTTTAAATTTAGCCACGGCACCATTGGACAGATTTCTACTCTTCACAATTTTGTTACAAAACACAAAATCCTCTAAGAAGATGTTAAAAGTTACTAAGAAGTGATCGGATTATAAAGGATTTTCAGAAAAAACTTTTAGTCTTTTAACATCAAGGCCATATGCTAGAACCAAATCAAGAGTGTGATTGAAATGATGAGTAGCTTCACGAACAGTCTGAATAAAACCAACTGAGTCTATTAAGGACATAAAAGCTGAGCTAAGGCTATCATTTTCTTTGTCAACATGGATATTAAAATCACCTACAATAAGTATTTTATCAGAGCTAAGGACCAAGTTTAATATGAACTCAGAAAATTCTGATAAGAATTCAGAATAAAGGCCTGGAGGACGGTAAATTATCACAAATAGGACAGGCTGGCAGGTTGCTGAGTTAGTATGAGATAAATTAAGACCAAGGCTTTCAAAAGAAGAGTAATTAGCTTTTGGTCTCGGATTGATTTGGAGACAAGAATGATAAATAGCTGCTACACCACCACCACGGCCTGTGTCGCGGGGTATATGAGTATTTGAGTGACTGGGAGGAGTGGATTCATTTAAACTGACATATTCCTCCTGGCACAGCCACGTTTCTGTTAGACAGAGTAAATCAATGTGATTTTCTGATATAAGGCTCATTCACTAGTAAAGATTTGGATCTCAGTGATCTAATATTTAAGAGACCACATCTAATTATCTGATGTTTTGAAGTTTCTACATTTGAGGTTTTGATTTTAACCAGATTTCTATGATTGACACCTTTTTTACTTGTTTTTGTGCTAACATCTATGTGGCGTTTGGGTCGGGGGACAGACACAGTCTCTATAGAATAATATTCATCACTATTACAACTGTCATAGCAGTTATCATAGTGATGAACACAACTGTCATAACAGTAATGGGTGGATAACTGTCATAAAGCAAGCGCAGAGGAGCGTGGAGGACTGCAGCTCTGCAACATGGTCTCATCTATGAGAGGTCAAAAGTATGACTCTGCCATGTTTGTAGATAGGAGAGATGCACCAGCCAAAGTAGGATGGATGCCATCTCTTCCTATCAGACCAGGTTTTCCCCAGAAGGATGTCCAATTATCAATGAAGCCCACATTGTTTGCTGGACACCACCTCGATAGCCAGCGGTTGAATGATGACATGCGGCTATACATGTCATCACTGATCAGATTTGCTAAGGGGCCAGAGAAAATTACAGAGTCCGACATTGTTTTGGCAAATGCACACACTGATTCGATGTTCACTTTGGTCACTTCCGACTGGCGACGTCGGGAGTCATTCGTGCCGACATGGAGGACTATCCTATCAAACTTACGTTTACTTCTTGCCAGCAGCTTCAAATTTGACTCAGTGTCGCCCGCTCTGGCCCCTGGGATGCACCTAACTATGCCCGCTGACTTCGCTATCTTCACGTTTCTGACTATGGAGTCACCAATTATCAGAGTTTGTTCCCCGGCGGGCGCGTCGCCGTCACCTAGGGGAGAAAACCTGTTGGAAACGTGAACTGCATGGTGGGGTACCGAGTGGGTCTTCAACTTACGGCTATGCTTGCCACGGACTGTGACCCAGTCATTACAAGCCGGGGTAGAAGCTAAGCTAGCGCTAGCACGACCCGCACTGGCTACGTCCTGCTGGCTAGTAGCTACGGCTACATAAGAGTGTTTAGGTTCAGTGCGGAGCCGCTTCTCCAGATCAGTGACCCTCGCCTCCAGAACTAAAAACATGCTACACTTCAGACAATTACCACTATCGCTAAAGGAGGATGAGGAGTAGCTAAGCATCTGACACATAGGGCAGGAGAGAACAGGAGAGGAGAGAGAAGCCATACTTAACGGCTAAATGCTAGGCTAGGCTAAGCTAAGCTAGGAGAAGAAGTGAGTCGAACTGAATTACACCGCCTCAGAGAAGCGAGAGTGCTTTTGCTAAACCTTAGTACGTTCGATCGAACGTTAATCAAACACAAGTGTGTTCAAGGCTTAAATGTCAAATATTCAGCAGTTATAATTAGCGTTAACAGAGCAGAGAAAGAACACACTACAAACAGTATGAAAACAGGAAATGACGAATACGCTCACCAGGAAGTGACGAAACAGCTGTTGTCCTGTGAGCCGCCTGTCACACAAACTGTTAACTCTCAGAAACTTGTCCTCTGGTGTAGTTGTGGCTTTGGGTCTGCAGACCTCTTCCTGTCAGAGTTTCCCCAGTTTCTGAGTGCCTTTGATGGTGAAGAAAACTGTACTCACTGACACCTTGACTTTCTTATAATTTGTCTGTAAGAAAGACCTACATTTTGAAGTGTTATGATGGTCTGTCTCTCTTCCATTGTTAATTGCCTTTTTCTTGCCATTTTTGTAGAAACACACGACTTTTTGCTGTACAGTGCTGTTCAACTGATGCTCACAAGGGTATGGTACCACATGGTATGCTTTTATGCAGACAGAGGGGGCTGTGAGCAATCGAGAAAAGTTGGAACACCTGTAGGAATTAATAGAGCCAGCTTTCAAGGCTTGATCAACCTTCACTGCTGCAGAACAGCTTTAAATTGTTAACCCATTTCATTTTCCCTCAAAGAGGCCTTTTTTTATTATTCTGAAATGTACAGCATTTTTTAGTTTTGAGCAACCTAACCTTTTCTGTACTATTTGTTTTATTTGTTGGTTATTTGAACAAAGGTGTCACATGATTTCAGAGAAACTGAAAGGCTTCTTACAAACAGTAGAGCAGAGACAGAGAGTGAAAGGGAGCAGCAAAGATTCGCAAAACAGGGAGGGTCAGGACTGAAAGTCTCTGCACTTCAGCAGCAAGACTGAAAACCAGCACTGACTGTCCATGACCTTGAATCCCTCAGGCTGTTAGTGGGTTAAAAGTTAACACAATGCTTTGAGTTTTGTCTGTCTTAAAGACGTTCCTATGAAACATGTGATTGTTTATTGTCCAACCCCAGCTTGTGTCCAACAAATCTAAACTGCGCATGTGTTGGCATGGTGACAGCCCGCCAGATCGCTCTGAGACAGATCAGCTTTTAACTAAGTTTTAAACTGGTTTTAAACTCTTTTACCGTATATTTTTTGACTGTTATTGTTTTTAAGATAATCTTTTACTGTGCGAGAGTTTTTAGTAAACATCTCTCTTGACCTCAAGCTACTTGAGAGACAAAACTGCACTAAGGCTCAGGCAAATGGCACCCCTTACCTTGCCATCCAGCTGCGAGAGCACTGCCGGCCTCAGAAGGGAAATACTGGAGCTGGAGCAGAGAATATCAACTCTCTACAAAATCCAGGATGCTGAAAGGTACCTGAATACAATCATAATCTGCCCCGCTCCAGCCACCACCAGCACCAACTGGGCTTGAGGACACAGCCCTGTAAGTTGCTGCATCTGCTCATCATCCACGGGCATGGGCCTCCCAACCTGCCTCTTTCTATTTCACCCCCGCCCTGGACCCAGTGCGGTGCTGGGTGTTGGGCCAGAGAGGGTGCGACAGCGAAGGCACGAACACTCCGCACTGGGGAGTATGCAGCCGGACACAACCTTCTCCTCACCATCAGAGCTTCCACTGACCAACAGGTTCAACATCCTCAGCTCAGTTCAACATTGATGCCCTTTTTAACTGTATTTTAGACGTCAGGTCTTGGATGGCAGACAACTTTCTTCAGCTCAACCAGGACAAAACTCAGGTTTTAGTTATTGGTAGGTCCACAGAGAGAGAAACTGGAGAGCACACTCCAAGCACTGTCTTTTAATCCATCTCAGCAGGTCAAAAATCTTGGTGTTTTATTTGATTCAGACCTCAGCTTTGACCTGCACATCAGAGATATTACCAAAAAAAACCATTTTATTATTTAAAGAACATTTTCAGTGTGCGCCAGTTTCTCTCTCAGGCCAATGCAGAGACTCTTATTCATGCTTTTATTACCTGTAGGATTGATTATTGTAACACTCTTCTTTCTGGTCTCCCTAAAAAGAACATTTCACAGCTTCAGCTGCTCCAAAATTCAGCTGCACCCATCCTGACGAAGACCAGAAAGAGAGCCCACATTACACAGATTTTAAAGTCTCTGCATTGGCTGCCTGTATCTATTAGAATTAATTTCAAGGTTCTTTTACTAGTTTTTGAATCCCTGAATGGTCCCCCTTCTTCATATTTATCCAATCTGCTTTTACCCTATGAACCCAGTAGAGCCCTCAGGTCTTCAGGTCGTGGTCTTTTGATGGTACCCAGAGTTAGAACTAAACCATACGGTGAAGCATCGTTTCAATATTATGGATCAGTCTACCTGAAGACCTGAGAGCAGCACCTGCTGTTCATGTTTTTAAAGAGCAAACTCAAGATCTACCTTTTTAGTCTGGCTTTTAGCTCATTATATTTATTACTATAATTTAATCTTATTTGTGTAATCATTTTAACCTTCTTAATATGTTTTATTTCTCAATTTCAGCTCAGATTTATTGTTCGGAATTTTATTCTCTGTCCATTGGTTTTCTTTCCACTATCTTACTTCAGTACATTTTATTTCATGTTACTATATTATTATTTAAATTTTATTTTATTTTACATATTTATTTTCCTATAGTGTATGTATTTATTTATTTTGATCTAATTTCTTATCAGGATTTTTATTGTTATTTTAGTCTGAGCTCCAGTGTTTCCTCATTTTTAATTCAAGATAGCATTATCTCAGTCCTCTATTTCTGTTTTCTGTAAGAATCTCTTCCTCATGTCTTTGTATGAATGTGTGTGATTGTATCCAGGTACCTTTCAGCATCCTGGATTTTGTAGAGAGTTGATGTCTTCCTGTTTCTTCTTCTGTGTTTGTGAGAGGGCGAGGTGCTGGTTATTTGAACAAAGTGGTCACATGATTTCAGAGAAACAGGAGGGCTTCTCACCAACAGTAGAGCAGAGACAGAAAGTGAAAGGGAGCAGCGAAGATTTATACAACAGGGAGGGTCAGGACTGAATAATGTGTCCGTTCATTTGAACAACATAATATAATCTTGGTGGGGTTAAAATACATAACTGAAGTTACCTTATCGACATTTATTTGTATCCAAACTCCAATGCTGCTATCAATAGTCAATCTGATGAGATAAACTGAGAATTTCAGCCAGTTTCAGCTCCTTTTCTCAGGCTTTTTACAGAGTGTTTCCTGGTTATTAAAGTGTGATTAATTTATATCATTACTTCTGTTTGCTAAATGTGTAAAATTAACTTTTACAGAAACAATTTCAGCCAATAAGAACTCTGTGTTCATTAAGGTCTACCATATATGTGTAATTATATCAACATATTTATTTTTTATTTATTTATATTTATTTGACTCCAATTTCAATGAAGTTAGGATGTTGTGTAAAATGTAAATAAATAATAAAATGATTTGACAACCTTTTTAGACCTATCATCAATTAATTACATTAGAAAGACAATTTTTAATGTTCAAACTGATAAAAACTACTTGAGAAGATAGTCTAGCAGTTTAAGAACAACACCTCTCAGTGTGTAGTTACAATAATTTAAGGATTTCATCACCTACAGTTCATCATTTCATCAAAATATTCAGAGATTCTGGATTCATTTCTGCATGTGAGCAGCAAGGCTGAAAACCATCACTGAATGCCCATGACTCTCAAACCCTCAGGCTGTCAGCAGGTAAAAAAAATAGCATCATTCTGTAAAGGACATCACTACGTGGGAAACACTTCAGAAAACCTTTGTTAGTTAACACAGTTCATCTCTATGGGCCCTAATTTCGTAGACCAGGTGCAGGTGCGGCGCACCTGCCCTGTGCCACGCCTGCGCCACGCCAACAGGGTGTGTCCAGGGCATTTTGCAAGTTTCGTGTACGGCGCATTAAGGCGCACCCACACCTCCGTCCTTCTCACCGGCACAAGTAGCATAGAGGGAGGAGAGAAGGCGTGAGTGGGTTTATCACAGCCGTTAGTAACTTTCACCAATCAAATGAACGCCTCTCCTCGCCTTTAAATGCACTGCGGGCGAGGCGCAGTGACAATTTCACCTCGGTGGCGAAGAAGGTCAGAGCCGCTGTCACTTTTACAGCAACTGGGAGAGCGCGGGGGCCACCGGTCTGCGCATCGGAGGCCACGATGCGCGTCACTATGTGGACCACCTCACGGGACAGATGTAACCTGTTCCTGTGTCATAATAGGAGTACAAAATTAAGTGATAATTACATTTAAACACAGCAGCAGGCTAATACATTCATCATGCTTGTGATCCACCTGCATTCCTGGTCTGTCATCGCCAAATAGCAGAACCTTTGGTGAAAATATATCTCCTCCTCATCCCCCTTGTAATAATGTAGGCTACTCCATCTTTTTAGATCACGTTAAGAATAAAGATTAAAACAGAGAAATATGGGCAATCACAAGACACGGAGTGACTTACATTTATTCAGCGAGCGTCTCTCTCTTTTTTCTTTTCTTTTGAATTTCATGAGATGAGAGAAGCCGGATACTCCGTATCGGATGATGTGGCTGTTTGTGGTTGGCTGAGAGATGTGAACTCGTTAGCTTGCGTCACTCTTCCAGCTGCCGTCAGGTTGAGTTTCCATTATGACAAACGTCTTTGATCTGTCATCAGTGTGACGGGACAATCGATATAGATATATACGTGTATGTGCTGATTCACATAGTTACAATAAATAGGGGTTGTTGTGGTTGTTTATTGCATTTAAATGTGCCTGGAACTGTGGAAACCTGCCTGTGAGGTCTTGGTGACGTGTGCGCACTGCGCGCTGGGCAGCCAAAATATCACTGCGCGGGCCGCGCTTCGCCTTGCGCCGAGAGTAGACCAGGTTGGAGCTGGCGAGCTTTCGGCGCACTCTTGGCGCGGCCTTTTAGCACGAAAATGTCACTGCGCCAAGCTGAATCCGTCGCCGTCACACCCATCTCAGCGCAGCCGGTCTACCAAATTGCCAAATTGGCTGCGCACGGCGGTGCACTTGACAAAATTACTACTGCGCCGTGTGTGCCACCCTGCATTGCCCATGGAAATTAGGGCCCCAAATCTTCATGGTCAAGGTCAAAATCTACCATGCAAAGACAAAGCCAGATATCAGCAACACCCAGAAACACCGTGTTAAAAAGTTAATTTTAATGGTGGCACAGCAGGTAGTGAACATGTCTCACAGGAAGAAGGTTGCTGGTTTGATCCCTGTGTTGGTCAGGGGCCTTTCTGTGTGGAGTTTGCATGTTCTCCCCGTGCATGCAAGGGTGTAAATTGCAAAGGCTCATATCATGATAACGATGAGGTCACAATGAAGGTCAAGATCATTTTCTTTCCAGGTCAGCTCGTGCTCATGTCTTCAGTATCTCCAAAGAACTTTCAGGGATCTCTATCAAAATTCTCACATTTGTCGTTGTGCAGTGAATGGTGATCTGATCAGATTTCCAAGGTCATAGGTCAACGGTTATCTGGTGTCATGTTCCCTGCCTGCTTGTGAACACATCATCTGACAAATGTCTCTCAGGAGTTTCTCTTAATTTTGCACAAATGTTCACTTTGGCTCAAACAAAGCTGGGAAGACTTTGGAGGGAAAGTTGAAATGCTCTTCAGGTCACGATTATGTCCAGAGGTCTTTGAGGGATTTCAGCACAAACGATCTCTCTGACCTGAAGATGACCTGAGGAAAAAGATCAGAGCTGAGTGACCCTCCACTTTATGATCACTCAGTTCAGATGTACTCCACTCAGACACAGAATTGTGATGTGATGGATCCAGTTTTGATGTCTGATGTGAACCATTCTGTGTTATATGTTATTGATATCCTGTTTTTAATGATGTGGTCACATGATTTCAGAGAAACTGGAGGCGTCTTACCAACATTAGAGCAGAGACAGAGTGAAACTTTAACAGGTCAACAATGCTTCGAGTTTTTTGATTGGTTTATTGCCCAACCTCAGCTTATTTAAAGCTCTCTCTCTCTCACCTGCACACCACAGAGCTCTGAGCTGAACACTGGGTAAGATCAACAGAAGTCTTTACACTCGTCTTTGTCTTCCTGTTTCTTCTTCTGTGTTTGTGAGAGGGCGAGGTGTTGCAGAGCCAGGTTCCCTCTCTCTTTAATCATTTGATAGAATTTAATGAATCAAGAGCACGGCTGCTTAACTGTGACAGTCATCCATTCACCTGTTTTTACAACTTTATTCTTTTCATCCAGAAATCTGTCTGGCTGCCCGATCGTCAACCACTCCTGAAGACATCACCATGGCAACGTGAGTAATGCTGACAGCATTAACTTATTACTGGGAGACCATCCAACAGACTGAATTCATGAATGTGGTGCAGTTTTTATCAGGATCATTAAATAAATCATTAACTAAATATGTCAAACTTTATTGTTAAATACTGTTATTAGTCAGTCATTCATGACTTAAAATAAGGCCAGTTTTAGTTTGGATAACTGTCACAAAAATTCATGATTGTTTTAGTCTGGATTAAAGAGAAAGTTCATCATTTGTTACCTGATAATTATGCCTGTCTAGGCAGGAAGTCAATCATTTGTTTACCAAGTTTCATGTCAACTGTAGTCTAGATTTCTATTTATTTTAAGATTTTACACACATGTACAAATGCATTATTAAACAATCAATCATCAAACTTTGTTTGTATAGCACTTTCACAAATAAAAAAATCAGCACAAAGTGCTTTACATGAGCAAAAACAACAACAATAAAAAAAGATCAAAACAGATATAAACTAGAAAACTACTCAGAGAGTGCAGACCTCTGCCAGGCAGCTCAGTTCCCCACATAATGTGACTTAAAGAGATATTCTTTTTAAAAATTCTGTCCAATGTTAACTTATGGGATTTGTTTAAATTTAAGGAACTTTTTGCCTCCAGACAAATATACAAATCACCACAAAAGTAATGGATTCTTCTTGGACCAAAGCAAACCTCCATCCAGTAGTTTTTCTGTAACACTGCTAACAAACATATGTCGGCAGAAACATAACCTCACTGGTGTAGGTAATAAAGCCAACCAGAATAAACAAACCCATATTAAAACAAAAGCAAGGAGAAATAACTTTAAGAAAGACCTCGATGAACAGAACTGTTGGAGGGAGGAACTGAGGAACCATCATGAGTTCATGATGAGAAAAACTGAAGATAATGTTAAAAACACCAAAACTAGAGATAAAATAAGAGTTTTAGTAAATTAAAAATAGTAATAGTGAGAATAAATATGTCAGGAACAACAGCACAAGAATAGAAGCACTATAAACTAAACTACACATATAAAGCAGTGAACAATAAAAACATGAGTGGAATAAAAAAAACATGAAATTTGACACTAAAAATTATAAACAACGACAACAAAAACTTACACATATCTGAGCTTCATTTTTTTTTTTCAATGATCCTTGTATTTTTTTAGAGTTGTGGTTTAACCATCAGATGCCTTAAAATAAATGTGACTCATAAGAACCGCATGGACCAACAAGTGGACATGTCAGAGTAACAAGACAAAATGACTACATAATTGATTCATTTATTTATTTTAATAAACTTCAGTTGATTAAAAAAATACGAAGTATTGACCAATTTTTCCATTTTAACCCTTCCAGTGCCACTTTGAATTCACAAAGCCCACCATGTTTCATCTCTGTGCATGTCTTTATTTGCTGTTCTTTGTCTCACTTTACACATGGATGCACACTGTGACCCAGGAGCTGAGCTCATTCACACATGATTTTCATCATAATGATAATACACTAACAATAATCACTCCACCATCTCTATTGATCTGTAGGAGGCAGGACAGTGGAGCACAGGAAGTGAGAGGGAAGAGAGCTCGACTGGAAGGGTGAGTCCAAGGATTTGACAGGATAGAGACATTTGTGTTGCAGACAGTCTTTGAATATAATGGACCTCAACATGAATAATGTGAAATATGAAACATCTCAGTCAAGATGCACCTTAAAAGACTTGAGCTCTTATTCAGGAGTGTAATGATTCTAAAGTGAAGAAAGCGAAGATATATATAGAACAATTAACCTCAACCCAGTATTTTCAAGAATATTATTTTAATTCAAGTAATGAAGTCATATTTTTCAGGGCTTTAAAGTACAGCCATTTGAGTCATATATGTGCCAAAAATGTTTTGCGTTTGTCTTTAAAATATAAAATGAATATTTTGTTGTATGCAAAAGTCATGGCATTAGCCTCTGTGTTGATCAGTTATCGATTCAATTTATTGTGTTTCATTGTACCTTGAAGGGTCAGGCAGGAGAAGCCCTTAGCTAAAAGAAGTTTATTTAGGTGCACTATGAGTATAATTATTTCTTATACTAAAACTGAGGCAGTATACTTGAGGTTTACTTTTTATGCTATATTGTATATACTCAAAAGACAGTCTGAAATATTCATAATAAATAATTTCTGACTCTTTGTTAGCTGTTTATGAAACTCTTTGATTACGCGCTACTTTTGCTCACATCCTGTGCATCTCCTGGGGGCGTAGCCCCCCCTGTCCTGAAAACCTTGTGACGCCCCTGACTGTCAATAATATTGATTTGAATATATTTTTAATTTTTGTGCAGGATCAGATTTTGACTATAATGCGACACATAAAGCCTGTGTTCAAAAGTGGACACATTAGAGTGATAAGACAAAATGAGTACATAATCAACTTAAATATAATAAAATCTGTTTTCATCTTTTAAGATATAAGATTAGTCTTTTTAAAAGTAAAAAAAAGAATTCAAAAATTGTTCCAGTTTCAACCCTTTAGTTTCACTCAAACACACACAATTCTCATTAAATATAATGACAGAATATTGAGAAAGACTGAATAAATTACTACAATAAAGGAGCCGAAAGGATATATTATTTTCCACCATCCGTTAATAACAATATTTATGATTTGACTTTTTTGTGTGCAATCAGGATCAGATTTTAATTTAAATGCAGAAACACCAGAATAACAGAATACAGTGATTACACAAAATAGTGAACAGTTTTTCATTGAAATGAATTCAGTCTCTTGATTTACTAATGTATTGCTCATTATTATCATTTTTAAATAAATTAACACACCTTTAACCCTTCAGCTGCCACTGAATGTGATAATCCCAGAGCCAAATATATCTGATCCATATGACCCAGAGCTGAACGTGAGCAGTAAATGAGAGCAAACATCCAAATCTGAGACCAACATGCACAAGTACACACTAATCTGTCCTTACACACATAAATGACTCTCAGGAAACCACGTCTGCGTACACAGATCATTTTAGAGGCTCTCATTCAATATTATGGGCTGTAGACTCCTCCGCTCTGCCCCTAGCGGCAAAACTACACGTATTGGCACTTGTGGTCTAAAAGGGAAAATGGTGTAATATTGTAAAAAATGGAAAAAGGTCCAAATTTGGAGCCTGGTGAACTGCCTGAATGTTTAACTCTGTAGATTGGATGTTTTTATGGTGCATTGGCCCTACATTCAAAAATTGTGGTTATCATGGGTTTCAATTGTCCAAAACGAGGACAGAGGGTCACAAAGGGTGCTTTTTTTTTTAGTTTGACAGAACATTATAGACTTTATATCACTTATATATAACTAATATATCGATAAAAATTGTCACTGAAATTCATAAAACTGATTAAAAACACACACCTGTGTGAAAAATGAAAGCCATAACATTACAAAAGCAGAAATATCATCAAACAAACTTCTGAAGTGTCCAAAAGGTGGACACAGGAATCTGATTGTCAAGCCAATGGTTCCCAAAGCAGGGATCAGGACCCTACAGGGGGTCACGATACAGTAAGGAGGGGTCCCCAAATGCTTTCAAAACCCAAAGAAAATTCATCATGAATGAGCAAACTTAAAGATAACTGTAGAAATATTTGCAGAAAAAGAGTGAAATTGATCAAAAACCTGTTTGTCTGCTGAAATGAGGGAGCTGTGCGAAAAGTCTCTAAAATGTACGTCAACACATGACAGTCATGAAGTCAGTTCAGGGTCCCTGTCCTGCTTCAGCAGTTTTTGGGGTAAAAAGTTTTGAAAGCGCTGGTTTAGACGAGGGTTTTGGCAGAGGTGGTGGGGCCCAACATACAGTTTTTTTGTGGGGGGGGGCACAACATCTTTGCAGCCCCCCTGCACAGGATTATATTTTTTCTCCAGATTATTCAGCAGTTAGTTCACAACTCCTCCTCCGTACTGATTCCAAATTAACTAAAAATCTACCAGCAGTAGGTCACTTTTTGTGACTTCTTCATTGTGCTGTCTTCAGTTTAATTTACACACAGACTGTAAACATTCATAACAAAATAACTAAGTTTAGATTATTGAGCAGTAAATTAATCATTCTGTACTCATAATCTCACTAATCAAATTAGGATTAATCAGCAGGTAGCCAATTATTGGTTCCTTAGTATTGTGCAAAATTAGTAAATGTTTACCAGCACTTAGTTTTTTAATAATAAGATCACAATATGTTCATTTAGATCATTCTTATTAGCCGTTAGACACTCATTTGTTACTCTGTAAATATGTCATTCTTATCTGGATTAACAAGCAGCTTGTTAGTCATTCATTACCTTGTAATAATTATTTTAGCCAATTGCACAGCTGCAAGTTAACCACTTCAAACCTCATTATAATGGCTATTTTAGTAAAGCTTAATAGACAGTTAACAATTACTGTTTTCCTGTTATTGCACCTGTGAAGTGCAGATTAACCAGCAAACAGTCAAACATTTGTTATCTACTTATAACGGCATTTTAATCTGGATTAAGGTCATTGTTAATCATTCCTCACCTGATATATGTGCTTATTTTGGTCTTCTTGTTTGACAGCCTGTGAAAACAAATTTTCCATTGGGACAATAAAGTTATCTATCAATTTATCTATCTATCTGCTCAATTAATTATTATCATTTCTTTATAAATATGGGAATGTTGTCCGTTTTATGAGGAGGTTAAAGGGACTCATTACTGATAATCATTTAATTCAAACATTGTATGATGAATAAATGCCAATTAATAATGGGAACTAATAGAAATTATAGCAGGAATTTTGTCACGTTATACCAGATAATATTAGATACCAATATTAATTAACATTTATTCATCAATCATTGTTTTTTTTAGTAATATTTAGTCCACTTACTGCTGGTTAATTTAGACTAATTAATCACAAGCAAACAAGTAATAAACTAAGACCTTGTTAAATTAGACGTGTTCTTTCTGCTAGATTAATTACTGAATTAAATGATTATCAGTAATGAATCCCGTTGACCCCCTCGTAAAACAGACAAAACTCCCACATTTATGAGTACATGAAAATAACTGATTAACTAGAGGTTCATTTAACCCAAAATGGTACACTTATCAGGCGAGGAAAGATGAACAAATCTTTTATTTTTAAGCTTAAATTAAGCAGCAGGTAGTTTAAGGTTTTTACCAATTAATCATGAATATCTAAGCAAGATTGTCTGTCCATTGGTTTAATTATTATTTTTTAAATTTTATTTTAGATTAATAAGCAGTTTGTTGTTCATCTGTACAGTCATTATCATGACTTTTTCTAAACTTCCTCACTAACAGTGAATCTACCATTTGTTTCGTTTTACTTGTCAAAAGTAGTTTTGGTGAACTATACAATAATTCATATTCAAACTAATACACTATAGTCTGATTTAGTTTAAGTGGTGTGTTTGTTGGCAGCATTTTCCTCAAAGTTCACACAAATGTCTGACATGACACAGGGATATAGTGTGGGTCAAAGGTCAACAAGTCAAGAGCCTTTTGGTCTGACTTTACCTTTGAATACAATCCTGTGAATGCAGTTTCGCAGTTACTGTTTTAATAATTCACCTTAAACTCTGCACAGGTGTGTTTTGATTCATGCATGAACTAAGATTAGGTTAAAGGTCAAGGTCAAGGAAAGCAGTGTAATAGTTATCTTTGATTGTGTTTTCAATTTCTTGAAAAGCTTTAAGAGAATTTTGTCTAATGTTGCACAAAAGTCTAAAAGTTTCTAAGAATAAAGTATCTAGATCCTTGAACAATGTCCTTAGGCCTCAGGATCATGCTTTGATTTGAACTTGATGTGTCCAGAAGTCTTTGAGGGATTTCTGTCAGACTTTGCACAAATGTCCTCTCTGACTTGAAGATGAACTGATCAAAATCAGGAGGCAGAAGGCTGGAGGCTTGGTGACTCAGTGCTGTACTTATAGATCAAGATTTACATCAAGAATTTTTGCTGGGTCTGATTTAACTTGAATCTTTATTCATGTTTACTTTTATTAATGTGTTTTTCAGGAATAACATGTCAAAGTTTGACAATGTCTCCAAGAACCTACTCCATTCAGGATCTCCTGATGTCTACCAGATCACAACCAAGAAAGAGAGCATCGGGTCAATCCCCAAAATGATTGTTGGCAAAAGAGACTCAAGCAAAGTAAACAAAACCATCCTGCTGATTGGTGAAACAGGAACAGGAAAATCCACCATGATCAACGCTCTAGTCAACTACGCCCTGGGAGTGACGTGGGAGGACAACGTCTGGTTTGAGATCGTCCAGGAAGAGAAAAGATCTCAGGTGGAAAGTCAGACGTCAGACGTGGTTGTGTATGAGATCTTTGGTTTTGAAGGTAAAGCTCTGCCCTTCTCTCTGACCATCGTCGATACTCCTGGATACGGAGACACCAGAGGGGCCGAGAAAGACGAGATGGTCAGTCAAAGATTGTTTGACCTGTTCCGGTCCAAGGATGGAGTCCATGAGATAAACGTGGTGGCTCTGGTCCTGAAGGCTGGCATCAATCGACTGAGTGACCGTCTGAGGTACATCTTTGATTCGCTGGTGTCTCTTTTTGGAAAAGACATGGAGAAGAACATTATCTCCCTCATCACACACTCAGATGGGATGAAACCCAAAAACGTACTTAAAGCTCTCGAGGCGGCGAACATAAAGTGTGCAAGAGATGACAAGAAGGAGCCTGTTCACTTTGTGTTTAATAACCGCCAAAGTGAGGACAGGACAGAGGATGAAGATGGCTTTGAAGATGCCTTCAACAAGACAGCAAAGTGGCTGAAGAAGTTCTTTGACTTTCTGGACAAAACCAGCCCCCAAAAGATGGGGACGACGGTGGAAGTTCTGAAGAAGCGCATCAGGCTTAAGGCCTGCATCCAAAACTTGAACGAACGAGCTGAGTATATCGAACAGAAGCAGAAACCAATCCAGCAGATGCAGGATGGTTTGAGGAAACGTGAGGAAGAACTAATGAAGGTTGGTGAAAAACTGAAAAAGGGTCAACAAAACCAGAAAGAAATCCAAGAAATGCAAAAAGCTCTGAAGAAGTTTGAGGAAGATGCAAAAAGAAATGAGAACTTCACTGTGGAGGTTGACGAGCCCTACAAGGTGAAGGAAAAGATTGATGGTGGGAGAAAGTGGTACACCCTGTGGACATGTAAAGAAGGAGCTGTGACCTGCAACAGCTGTGAGGAGAACTGTCACTACCCATGTCCTGTGGCCTGGGACCCTAATGATTGTGACGTCATGACAAAAGGCTACTGCACTGCATGCAAATGCTCAGTGGGAAGACATGTGAAAGACACTTTTATCTATAAGACCAGGACCAGAAGAGTTGAGAAGACCATGGACAATATGAAGGAGAAGTATCTGAAAGGTGTCGAAGATGGTGACAAAGCTAAAGCCAAATTGAAAGAGCTTGAGAAGTCAAAAATTAACTTGGGACCTGTGGAGAAAATGTACCAAAGAATCAACAAAGAGTGTGAAGAAATAGCCAAGATTTTGAAGGGCCTGAGGGCAGAAATGGCCAAAAATCAGCAGAAGAGAAATGAGGCCTTGGAGGAGTCCTTCCAGCATGTCCTCAAACTGGAGGAGATTGCCCTGAATACCGATTCAATGTCCACTCATGTCCACCTGGACTTCCTGATCCAGCAGATGACAAAGGATGGAAACACAGAGAAGGTGAAGATACTGGAGGAGATGAAGACACGAGTGGATGAAGGAACCAGAGCAGGGCTGGAGTACATGCAGACGGCTGCTGGGGGAAAGAGGAGCTGAAGAACTGAAGAACTGAAGGTGGGCAGACAACTGGATGGAGCCAAAAAGATCTTCACAAAACCTTTAAAATCACAAAGACTTTGTCCTGTTAGTTCTGTCCAGGCCTGGTTCAGATAAAATCATCCTGTCCATATACAGTATGTCAGTTTTATGAATAATCGACTGTGATCATGTTCACTGGTGTTCAGATTTGATGGAGTGGTTTTCAGGAGAGCAGCTTCAGTTTGATCCATTTTGTCCTTTTGATTAAAAAAGTCTCACTGACACATTTATTTCTTTACACGTGATCAAGTTTGTATTTGTGTGTTGAATGAATCATTAAATGTTTGGATGTCAGTCTGCTAGGCGTGTCTTCTTCTGTTCCAGTTTGTGATTGATTTTCTGGTGTGCAGAGCCCCCTGGTGGGCTTCACAGGTACTGCATGTGGGTCATGATCAGTAAAAACATAAACAGGTCATTCTGTTGGTGACTTTTCTGTCTTTTGGATATTAGTCTTAACAATATATAATTTTACAAAGGTTTTTTTTTATTTTATTTGTTTAACCTGTATTTAACCAGGTTTGTCCCATTAAGATCAACAGATCTCCTTGCAAGGGAGACCTGAGCAAGTTTAAATCATAAACTGAAGTTTTTTGTAAGGCATTAACGAAAAAATCACATGGACGTTTGTTTTACTCATTTTTGACACCTTTGATTGCACAAACTGTTATTATTTGTGTCCTGGTGTTTTTTCAGTGTCTTTGAAGCACTTTTATTTAATATTTTTTCACAAATTAAAACTACAGCACAAGCATAGAGGACAATTTAAATTAAACTACGTGTATAAACCAGTGGACAAATAAAAAAAATGAGTGAAATAAAAAAAACACAAAGAAATTTGACTTTAAAAATTAAACATTTTTCCTAACATTATTGTATTGATAATACATATAAGGAACTACAGCCCAAGAATTGAAGAAGATATAAATCAAACAACACATATAAATAAATGAATAAATAAAAACATGAGAGGAATAAAAAAAAAAACACAAAGAAATTTGACTTTAAAAATTAAACATTTTTCCTAACATTATTGTATTGATAATACATATAAGGAACTACAGCCCAAGAATTGAAGAAGATATAAATCAAACAACACATATAAATAAATGAATAAATAAAAACATGAGAGGAATAAAAAAAAAAACACAAAGAATTTCGACACTAAAAATTATGAATGTTTCAAACCATAAATGGATTAATATAAATATTACAAAGACTATTAAATTAAACATAATTAAAATATAAAATTAAATAAATACAACTATGGATTTATATCAATAATAAATTGTTATAGGAATATAAAACAAACACAGCTAGATTATAAAATTAATTAAAAACTAAAATGTATAAATAAGTAAAATTTCCTTAAGTAAAGTAAAGCTCAGTCAAAAACAAGATTGAGTTTCCTTTTAAAAATATTGATCCTCTGATCCCCCTTCAGGTGTGCTGGTTGGCTGCTCCACAGATGTGGGCCATAATTATGAACTATGATACAATCTGTTATACTTAAAACATAAGTGAGTTTTGCTATTTCTAACTATTGAGATTGGATGTTTTTATGGTGCATTGGCCCTACATTAAAAAATCGTTGTTATAATGGGTTTCAATTGTCCAAAACGGGGACACAGGGTCATGAAAGGTGCTTTTATAGTTTGAGAGAGCAATATTGACCTTATAACTAATATATGTACATATATATATATATATATATATATATATATATATATATATATATATATATATATATATATATATATATATATATATACATAATATCTATCTATCTATCTATCTATCTATATATATATATATATATATATATATATATACATACATATCTATCTATCTATCTATCTATATATATATATATATATATATATATATATATATATATATATATATAACATACATATCTATCTATCTATATATATATATATATATATATATATACACATATATATATATAGAGAGAGAGAGAGCATTATTATATATAGAGCATTTTTGACCTACATTTTTGACCTACATTTATATATATATATATATATATATATATATATATATATATATATATATATATATATATATATATAGCAAAGCAAAGCTCAGTCAAAACAAGATTAACTAGAAAAGCACTGTGAGAGCACAGACCTCCGCCAAGCAACTAAGTTCCACCCATAAATTGTGATTCCCACCCAACATTATAGTCCTATATTTATTTTATATGCATATTGTGGAATGAAAAATATCAATCTGCAAGAAGTGTGATTATTGTTGATATAAATATCATCCAATTGTGTGACCTAGTTAGCATAGTTAGTAGTGGGTCTTGTAACTTGTGACTGAACCAATTTGCTGCTGCTTGTACATATGTTGGTGTTGTGCGCACCACGGTGCTTCCAGTGGGCGATGTTGCCAGCCTGTCAGTTGAAGCAAAACCCCAGCGCTTCAGTGTGCGGTGCGTTCGCTCTATGTGGAGTTTGGGGGTTAAGTTTTTACACTCACACACACACAGACTTCTGCTATGACGGACTATTTCTGTATTGACATTATCAGCAGAACAGCACCGGGCTTTCTCCATTCAAAACTTCCTCCTCTCCACTGTGTCTGTGAGCAGAACTCTGCAGGCACAGCTTTCACTGCTGACTGGCTGTACGGCGTGCTCTGCATGTAACCAGAGCGTGTAACCAATCGGATGGTGCTGTGGGTGGGACAAAGTAGAGACAGCAGATGGAGCGGCATGGAAAACTCCTCCCCTGGCATTGCAAGGGAAGCTGGGAAATGTAGTGACATGGGCTTGAAAAATTAGATGTCAGTTTGCAAATAAAGTACAATTTACCATAATGCTGTATATGAATGGAATTTGCCATTATAGGGCTGTAAAAGGTTAGGATGTAAATGATGCTGGCTCATTGAACAACTTATATTGAGTGAACATCAAAACACAGGATCCAGTTCTGTTTAGAAGTTTGTTTCTTTTCTTTCTTTGCCTTTGGTGGATGATTTTTTCTGTACAAACAATCAAAGGAAAGGAAACATAATGTGTAAACATAAACAGTTTAAATAAAGACATAATGTTAAATCAATGTTTAAATTAGTTAATTTAGCTTACATGCATCCATGCCAGGTGCCTTTATTTATCAATAATTTGAGGTCAGAGGAGCGGTAATCTAATGAAATAATATTAGACAATATGTCATGTTAGAAATAATATAAGTTTGATGAACAATGTGGTGGAAAATTATCGTACGATGTCTTGTTGGTATCACTCTTAATTAATGAGTTTTACTTTACTCATACTTTTAATGTTTTTAGCTTTCTTAACATACTTTCAATAATGGAATGTTTAATGTTGGTATGTTGGTCATTTTAGTAACTCAAGTAACTTTCTTTTTTTAGTATTAGCTAGAAGTAAAAGTTATACAGTATCATACAAATACAGCGTATGTAACGTTGATATTACCAGGCAAATATTTTGCCTTATGTTGGGTTTTGTATTCAAGGACAGGTTACCTTATATACTGGGCCTGTAGGACACCTAAGCCTTTTATGCATAATTTTATATCATCCATAATAATTATGTTGAAATGCTGAGTCAGCATTTCAACATATTGTTATCCGACTTTATTCTTCTTCTTCATCTTCTTCTTCTTATTATTCTTCTCTCAACTATTTGGCCCTTTTCACAGCTTTCAAATTTGCACAGATTTTCACAGAAAAAAACTGAGCAGTGCAGCATGTTCAGGAGAGGTGGGCTTGTATTTTTCACATGTGTAACTGTTACAGTTTTTACAGTAAAAATGATTTTCTGCAGATATTTTGCATTGAAGTCAATGGGAGATTTTTGCAGGTCTGCTGAAAAGTGCTTGAACTTTCAGGCTGTACAGCTTCGGCATACTTCCACCTACAGACTTCATTCTTGCTTTGACAGATTCACTGATCTCTGAACTATTTTTACATGTGTTCAGCTTTTTGCTGTCTTCTACAGTTTTTGAGATATCACTGTTTAAGCAACACTAAGTTTGGAGGATTTCTCTGTTCTTAGAGCGTGTCACGTGACCTGTTAGAGCATGAGCTTCGCCTAAAATTTCCAAAATTTCTAGCGGATAAACTGCAATAAAAGCCTCAAGCTTTAATTTACAGATATGATTTATACATCAAAATGAAGATACACTTCTCCTCTTTCAGCTGAATTTCGTTTCAACCTCGACATTGACATCGTTTTGTCTCAGTGAGCTTCAGAGCCACGGGTATCCTGCAAAGTCCTCCGTCTGGTCCCATTGAAATTTTCTTCCCCAGAGAGCTGATCGCTTCACTTTGAAGCCCGTTTTTAAACTGCTCTCCTGTCAACATTTTCTACAGTACAGACATGAAACTTACATCAATCTTTTCAGGAGATTCTTGGGATGCTCACGGTGCAGTCCTTTTTTTGATAGCTATCTTGGTTTTGGCACAGCATTAGCCCGTATACCCGGAAGTACCCAGCTTAACTTCACCGCTCTGTACAAGCTTACAGCATCATTACATAGTCTGTTGCTGTATAGGCGGGTGTGTGACGGGGAATTATGTGAGCTGCTGGCTGAGTGGTTAGCACAGTTGTAATTTTATCCGGAGACTGGGGTTCGATTCCTGGTATAGACTGTTTCATACTATCATGCAAATTTCAGAAAATACGGAAACACTCATGCTACTCATTACAGTCTTTGCCATTTTACTCCTCAAAAATTCAGGGCTGCCAGCTGTCACGCATTGCTCGTCAGACCCACACATTTCATTGTCGTAACACCACCTTCGTCTGCTCTTTTTTTTTTTTATTGAATACCGTACAAATACAAGTATACATAACAACGTGTATAACAATAAAAGTTAGTGTATACAACTGAAACTACAAGCAGTTCAGTGTGATAAATACGCCAGGGGGATTAATACAAAAGAAAACCGAAAATGAAATAGAAATAAAAGGAATGTCTAAATAAATATTTTGTAAAGCTTGAAAACATTACAGGTTTTAATTTTTTTCTTGTTTGTACAGTCAGAAATTGAAGAAATGTACTGTTTGATATACGCAGACAACTCTAAAAAGTCTGGCTTCTTGTTTAGGAATTTAGATCTATGAATATAAAATTTAGTTACAATAATAAGCAAATTAATTACATAAAATTGAGAGATAAGATTCTTGTCAAATTCAGTATATCCGAACAGTACATCTTTCCAGTATAAAGTCAAGTGGTGATAGATATGGTCAATAATGTAACGTGACAGTTTTTTCCACAGCAGTTGAGAGTGCGGGCAAGACCAGAATAAATGAACAAGTGTTTCATTAGAAAATCCACAAAAGGCACAGCTCACATCAATGTCTTTTTTGAGTCTTTGCAGATAAAGATTAGTTGGGTAAAATCTGTGGAGCATTTTGAATGTTATTTCTTTGACTTTGTTTGTCAAGAAAAATTTATGAGGTAGTAGCCAGACTTTATCCCAACAAATGTCACCAACAAAAGAGGACCAGTATGATATAGCAGAGGGTGTGCTTACAATATCCTGCTGAAAAAGTCGATGAATAAGTTTGTTTTTATTCTTAGCGTTCAAAGAAAAACAAGCTTCTCCAACAACTGTTTTAGTTATATCTGGTAGTGCAGGGCGAGTGTCGTTTGTTTTAAAGTCTTTAAACAGTGTGATAACACCTGAAGGCACAGCATCAAATACAACAGAAAAATCCTTAGGTGTAACAGGTATACCATAATGATGAATGAATTCAGCATAATTGTAAAGTTGCCCATGTTGATTAAACAACTGACTCAACAAAAAAAAGTTATTATCAAACCACTGTTGGAGAAAAATGGACTTGTTTTTATAAAGAACATATTTATTGTTCCAAATAAAAAATCTGTGGGGCGTAAAATTGTGCTTGTAAATTAGACACCATGCTAGTAACATCTGCTTATGGAATGAACCCAGTTTGATCGGAATTTTGTCAATACTATAAGAACAGAGCAACAGGAAGTTAAGGCCACCGACTGAGGAGAAGACATAGTGGGGAATAAAATTCCATAGGGAGGTTGGACACTTGAGGTAACGTTTGATCCAGTTTATTTTAAAAGTGTAATTTAAAGTGGTGAAGTCTAAAAAATTAAGACCACCCTTACTATATTCATTCATCAAAACAGATTTTTTTAAATAGTGGGTCCGATTTTTCCACACAAAGTCAAATAAAACTTTGTCTATTTCTTTACTGATATGACTATCCACACCTAATGACAGCGCAGCATATGTTAATCTAGATATTCCCTCTGCCTTTGAAAGAAGAATCCTGCCTTTTAAAGATAAATCACGTAAAAGCCACATATTAAATTTCTTTTTTGTTTTATCAATTATTGGGTTGAAGTTATTGGCACATCTTTGGGATTCATTTTTATCAATAATGATACCTAAATAAGTAACTGAATTTTTTACCTGAATACTGGAAATCGAATTAGCATAACAGTTTTTAATAGATAATAATTCACATTTTTTAAGATTTAATCGAAGACCGGAAGCTTTGGTAAAGTGATCTATAAGATTAATAGCTAAAGGTACTCGAGAACTGTTCTTTAGGAACAGAGTCGTGTCATCTGCCAGCTGACTTATAATGATAGTTCTATCAGCAATGGTGATACCTTTTAAATTACTGTGCTTAATATGTTCACATAAAAGTTGAGCAGCAAGTAGAAATAAATAAGGGGAAATTGGGCATCCTTGCCGAACGCCTCGTTTCACATCGAATCTAGAAGACGAACCAAATTTAAGTTAATTGAACAATTGGCGTTATTGTAAAGAGTTTTGATTGCATTACAGAAGTAGTGTCCGAAGCCGAATTTCTGTAACGCATGAAAAAGAAAAGAATGTTCAACAGTATCAAAGGCTTTAAAAAAATCTAAGAAGAGCAAAAAACTGTCATCTGAGATCAAGTGTGAGTAGTCAAGCAAGTCTAAAACCAGCCTTATATTATTTGTGATGTGTCTATTCGGCATAAAGCCTGATTGAGCTTCATCAATTAGAGAATCTAGAACTTTTTTTATTCTTTTAGCGAGGATTAGGGCCAAAATTTTATAGTCATTATTTAACAGGCAGATTGGGCGCCAATTGTCAATGTAAAGAGTGTCTTTCCGTGGTTTAGGGATTAATGTGATCAAACCTTGAGTCATACTAGTAGGCAAAGTGCTGGATGATAAACTTTCATTGAACACTTGAAGGAGAAAAGGCGCCATCTGCTGGCTGAAAATCTTGTAGAATTCTGATGACAAACCATCTGTTCCCGGGGATTTGTTGTCTTTTAATAGACCAATACTGTTACGAATTTCTGTTTGTGATAAAGGGAGATCACAAAGTTCTCTTTCCGAATCATCAAGTTGAGGAGTATGTTGTAGAGAATTTAAGAACGATAGGGTATCGGTTTCAGAGTATTCAGATGTGTATAACTTTCTATAAAATGTAGAACAGAAGTCAGATATAATTTTTGGGTCATCAGTTATATTTCCGTTAATTATTAATTCATCAATAGTGTTGATTTTTGCATGATGTTTTTCCATTTTGAAGAAATAGGCAGAGTTCTGTTCTCCTTCTTCCAACCATTTTTTCCGGGATCTAATAAAAGCACCTTCTGCCCTCCTTTTGTAAATAGTATCAAGTTTCTCTTGTAAATTGTACATTTTAATTTTATCCTCTTCTGTTAAATTGTCTGGTGATGTTTGAGAGAATTGGGATATACCTGCGATAACATTTTGCTCCTCTAATTTTCTGGCTTTAGCAAGTCTGCTTCCATAGGTCCTAAGGTATTTTGCTGATTCATGTTTAAAAAGTTCCCAGTTTAAGCAAAATGAATTATCTACTTTTGCCTTTTTATAGAAAAATGATATTAAGTATGAAATTCTTGATTGGACTTCCACAGACTGAAGAAGAGAGTTGTTTAATTTCCAAAATGTTGCTTTTCTGCCTTGATCAGAGGGAGACAGTTTAATAGAAATATAGATAGCTTTGTGATCACTTAAAGGACAGGGAAGAATATCAACAGTCACATCTTGTTCCTTAAGGTGTTTGGATACTAACCAGAAGTCTATACGGGAAAACCTTGTGTTATTTTTGTTACTCCAAGTGAATGTTACTATATCTGGGAATTTGAGTCTCCATATGTCCACTAAGTCATATCTTTCCATAAAGAGTTTAATAAAAGTATTCCTGTTATCATCTCGAGCCGGTGGCCATCTGTCTATCAGCGGGTTCAACGTAACATTAATGTCACCTCCAATTATGATGTAGGAATTTGGAAATTTGGTTAACCAATATTTGAGCCTGCCTTCTAAGTCAGCAAATAATTGAATGTTTTCTAAACTAGAGTTGTACCCATGAACATTGACAAGAATCAAAACAATCTTATTATAAGTAATGACTTGACAGACAAAATGTCCATTTGGATCAGTGTTAGTATGTAAAATGTCACTGCTGTACCTGTTTTTCATGGTTAAAACCCCAGCTGATCTTTCTGTGCAATGAGAAAACCACAAATCATTTCCCCACTGGGTTCTCCAAAAATTCTCATCACTTGAAATTGAATGGGATTCCTGACAAAAACAAAAATCTGTATTGAGTTGTTTGGTAAATAAAAATAAAGCTTTACGTTTTGTGATATTTCTTAACCCCCTGGCGTTTAGGGAAACTGTAGACAGTGAAATACTGAAATAAGGAACCTTATGTAATACTACGAACTGGTGGGCAAAAATTGAACACTGAGCAATAACTGCACCTAAAACAGTCAACTTAGTGGGTGGCAATTTTTAGCTTTCAAGTCAGCCAACACAAATGAGATCAGGATACTTCCGATTGAGTAGTTCTTAGTGATGGACAAAAATAGTTAAGATGTATATCCAAAAAAGGGTCTTCTTGAAACAAAAAATAGTCTCCAAAGAATGTAATGGAAAGAAGAAAAAGGAAAAAATGGGATGAACTCAGAGAACCTTGCAACACAGTGTCCATCAGCAAGCCAGATTTAATGAGTCAGGAGATAAGAGTTTGAAAGATCCATGACTTCAACAGGAAAAGCTGACTTCCAATGTCACAATTAACTTATGTAATCTCCTTTCCGTCGATGAAGGCCCGTGCACCAACATAGTAAGCAGGTTTACCTTCACTGCACGCCTTCTTTACCATGGGCCACGTCTTCAGCCTGGCCTCCCTGACGAGCTGAGACAGATCTTCAGCAAAGCGAAGTTTGCTGTCACGCATAAAGGGATGATTTTTGGCCGATTTCCAGATAGCATCTCTGTAGGACCTCAGGGAGAATCGGATGATGATGGCTCTGGGATTTGTGTTGTTTTGTGATTGTTTCCCAAGACGATGTGCAACATCAACAGCAGCCGCAAGCTTGTCTTTTTCCCCTGGAAGGATGTTCTGGCAGATCTGTATGGCTTTTTCTTTCACATTTTCGGATGAGTCTTCAGCAACACCATATAGCTTCAGGTTCCACCTCCTTGAGTATGACTCCAGTTCGCAGATACGTGTTTGGAGGCTGACAACTTTGCGCTCTTGCTCTTTGAGACGAGTGTCAACATTCATCATTTTCTTCTGTGTATCTTTTATCTCACTGCATGCAAAATCGAGAGTTTTCTTTATGCCTTCTATCTTCATGGTGTTTTCATCAATTTTCTTGGAGTTAACACTCACAAGCTTTTCAATGTTGTCAGCTCGCTCGTTTATGAGTTTAGAGAGAGTAGAGATGACGGCGTTGTCTTCAGAAAGTAACTCATGTTCTTTTTCATACAGCGCTTTTTTTGCTGCAGGAGATTTGCAGGGAGTCACAGGTAGCGGAGGAAAAGGTTCTTCAGCCATAACTGCTCCTACCTGGGTAGGAGTCGTGCATGATGTTTTTGCTTTTTTGCATCCTTTTTCTCTCCCAACTTTTTCTCTCACATCTCAGCCATCAAAGAAGTATTATGAAAGTTGGCTGAGGTTATTTCTTTGTTTTTCACCGGTTAAAACTTTTTTTTGTGCAGGAGCTCAGTGAAAACGACCTCACTCGGCAGCCATCTTGGTTGCTCCTCACCACCTTCGTCTGCTCATCTTCTCAGTGTACAGCGTCATGACACAGACATGCGAAAAGGATTCTGGGAAATGTAGGCTGATGTACACCGACACCATACGACAGCGCCGAGTCCGCTCCAAGCACTGCTGTCACACAAAACACTGCTCGCCATGTATTTTCACATCGACATTAAATGTGACACGAGCTCCGTCTCTTCATGTTACTGCTTTGCAAAGTCAGCTGGCCCTCGTCCTCAATGTACAGCCTAATGACACAGACATGCGCAAAGGATTGTGGGAAATGTAGGCTGATGTTGGCCAACAGCTTCACTTTCAAGCCCGTTTTTAAACTCCTCTCGTGTCAACATTTTCTACAGTACAGACACGAAGCTTACATCAATCGTTTCAGCTGATTCTGGTGATGCTCACGGTGCAGTCCTTTTTTTGATAGCTATCACGGTTTTGGCACAGCCTTAGGTCGTATACCCGGAAGTCCCCAGCTTTATCATCGACCCACATTAAATGTCATACTGCCTCCGCCTCTTCATGTTAGTGCTTTGCAAAGTCAGCAGGCAGAGCAGTTCCTCTTCGTCGTCCTTGGTCTACAGCGTCCTGACAGAGAAATGGAAAACAATGCGCAAGGTTAGTGGGAAATGTAGGCTTTCACATCCATTTCACAAGGAAATACTACGCGGCAGTGCGCTCGACTATGACAGCTCTGATGCCCGCGGAAATTCTGCGCGGAGTCTGCTCTGCTTACAGTCCGCCAGACTCTGGGTGCATATGCAGGTATACGCCATATACCCACTAGAAAACGCCCCGAAATACCATATAACCACAACAAAACGCGCAAGGATAGGTATAGCAGCATGCTTGTGTGACTTTCACTTTCTCTCAGCGTGTGTGTGTGCACTCCTCCGTCTGCCGGTGAGCGTAAAGACGCAGATAGACGCACATCGCAGGGACAGTGAGGGATCATCAGTCACTCTGTGTGATTTTATCATTCACACGGTGTCTTGACAGCTCATGTGCCCGCTTTAAGTGAACAAAAGACTTCAAAAACTGACGAGTCAGCCTTTCATTAATCAAAACTCTACATTCTTCATCAGTCCAGCTCTTGTTTTCACTCACTCACTGTTTCCTAAATAATAAATTCATCCTGAGGGATCCTCCATCACTTATTCTCCATGATATCAGAACAATCTTTGAAGGATCAAGCTTCAAATACAGTCTACTAGTGGAGCGGTTCCCAACCTGTAGGTGTAGGCCCATTGTGGGTCTCAGAGCTGTTTTCAGTGGACGGTGTATTAATCTGGTCAAATTGTGGTAAAAATGTCTTCAGTGTATGGAGGCCCTAAGAGGACAAACATCATCAGAGTATGTCAGATTATACCCACTAGAATAAACCAGACTACACACAAATATTACACTGTTTTACATTTCTCTACTCAGATATTCCTGTCCAGATTTACAAATTCATTTATGTAGGCTATTATTACCTTGAGTTTGATGTTTGAGTATAGATTTGTTGATTTAAAAATGAAGTAGTGACAACTATGACTTAGATGTTAACTTGAGCAGATCAAGTTTCTAATGACATTCTGACCGTTAATGTCCACTCCTTATTGTCCTCCAATGAAAATCACCTCTGTTTACATTAATTTTCAAGTCAGATGCTTTTATACTGGATAGTTCTTAGTGTTGTCGACTTGTAGCCTACAAATTGATGCCACAACATTTTTCATTTACTAAAGGAAAATGTAATCTAGGCTAATTATGCATATTCAGTTGCACTTCATAATTTAACCCTTTAAAGCCTGAATGCACAAATAATAGCCAGAACATTCATTTTTTTTTGAGCTGAAATGTTTATTTCACTTCCTACTGAAATCCAACAAAATCACAATTTCCATAACATTTATCATATACATATTTTAGCGGCAAAGTTGCTGACTCTTCCTCTGGCGGCCCGGGTTCAAATTCTGGCGAAGGCAGTTGTACTTTTCAACTTCATTTTCAGCTTTCTTTCACAACTGTAACCATTTTTATTACATATTTCCCACATTTGCAGCTGTGCTTTACTGCTTCCAACTATTTTATGTCACATTTTCACATTTTCAGCTTTGTTTGCATTGCTTTTAGCCATTTCATTTCACAGTTCCAGCATTCAGACTCAGCATTTCAACGCATTTGCTGCAAGGAAATGCAATTTTTCTAGTATTATTATAATATTCCTACATTTACATTTTATAATGTTTATATATTCTCTGGAATATTTGGTCACATATACATATCAAACGCCAGCATTTAATGTTATTGAGAGGTCCTTACTGAATGTAGAAATGGGTTCAGAATGTATTAACTATTCAGGGTCTTACAATAGTTAGAATTGACCACAGAATGTATGTTTCAAGATTGTTTTAATAATATATCAGAATCTCACAATGTAGTTAGAAGTATCACACAAAATATTATGCCTGTAAAGGTTTTTGGTCATATTAAGGTAATTTTTATATATGTGAGTAAATACAAGGATCTCACCAGCATAATTAAAAGTTTTTTTCCTACACCATAGAGCCTTGATACATACCTAACAGAGTCCATTGTTCAAAGTTGTAAATATTAAACTAAGGCCAAGTATTCAAAGACAGAGCGTCATGTACAAAACATTCTGTTCCAAAGCCAGGAGCAGGAAAAGCACGACCATATTTGGAACCAAGTGGGAGGCCATCTTGGAGCATGTCAGCCATTTTGTGTAACACCATAGAATTAAGAAAGAAATATGCCGGCTTGTGCCTTATAGCTGAATATAAATAACTTATGGACTCCATGGGATTGTATAAAGGCCTATGGGAGGAGAAATTAAAAAATTATAATTAAGAATTAAAGAAAGTGAATGTTTAAAGGAGAGGGGGGGGACCCTTCTAGAGCCTTCGAGAAGACGGAAGGAGTCCCTCCCATCGGCTTTATAATGTACATACCATAACTCAAGCTTCAGTTGTTTTGGGGTGTCGTGACAAAAATCATCTCCCGTTTGTTATTTTTCACCTTGTGACCATAATAAACCAGTTTCTTGCAAGTGGACTTTGCCTGCGTTTGTGCTTCTTTGAACAGCGAAAGGACAAATTTTTACATGTTTCTGAAATCTCTGCAGCACTTGCTAAAAGAGAAAATTAAAAACAAGATAAGTGCACCTTAAATATATCTTTCACAACTGTTAAAAACTAACAAGGTCAAGTGAGCAGCAGATGTGTCTGTCAAGCTGCACTGAGAGCGCCCTCTGTTGGATGGTCCACTGCTCCAGGCGCCCTGATGTGCTGCACTACACCCAATAGTTTACATTCGAATATTTACTTCCTCTTCGGTTATGGATATTTATCCCCATGTTCAAACGGTTATTCGAATATCAAATATAAGGTGAGAGCCCTAGTAAATAGTTGTGCCAAAGTGAAATAATCAGTAAAGACTGATACCTGAATCCATGATTGAATTATCACTGTACCCTGCACTGTAAATTGTAACATGTTGTTTCAACTTAAAAATATGAGTGAAAGGGCTGCCTTAAAAATCTAAGTAAAGTGAAAAAGAATTATTTGTCATCTTCATTAAATATTCCTTGTTGTGTAAACATCTGCGTTAGTTTCGTTGATTTAGATTTCACAATTGACTTAACTCCTTCAGGTAGTTGTTTGAACCTGCAAATCTATCTCAGTTCACTTAAAATGGTCAGCTGTGTAAATCCTTTGTTTCAGTTAAGTTGAATTGGATTTGTTAGTTGGTTGAACTACTTAAGGTAGCTGTCTGAACTTGTAAATGTATTTCAGCTTAATTAAGGTATTAAGTTGAGTAAACCTTTTGTTTCAGTTAAGTTGACTTGGACTTATTAATAGACTGAACTGTTTAGGGTCGTTATTTTAATTTGCAAATCTATTTTAGCTTAATCAAAAGTGTCGGGTCATTTAAATTAAATTAATTAATCTATTTAACATAATCCAAGATTTCTTTGAACTTAAATGTCCATTTCAACATAACTACTGTTGCCTGTTGTAATAACTTTTTCTTAGTACAATAGATGTAATTGACTGTAGTTAATGGCTATAACAAGTTTGTTTTAAGGAGAAATATGACAAACATCAATTAACATGCAACAAGTTAAACATTTATTGGTGCACTGCATGACATTGCCAACCCAAGAGCAGGCGTTATGGATGAACAACAAGAAGTGAACACTTTTAATCAAGTGTGTGTGTGTGCGCGAGTGTGTCCGTCCAACCCCCTGCCCCCCTCTGCCTCGACATCAGCAGTTCACAAACACGTAATTAGAAACAAGCGCAGGAAATGGATGTGAATGATACATTTCAAACACCAAAGCGTGAAGTGACAATTCACAGTCAACAGATGCGGAATACACAGCTGGAGAACAGGGCATTTACTCAGAGGGGCAATAAATGAGGAAGCAAAGGACTGTGGGTAAGTGTAACAGTTGAGCCTCTACATGGGACTACTGAATTGCTTGAACGATCGTTAATAAAGAACAATGTAAACACACAGTGTAAGGCTGGGGCTCTTCATATGAAAATGGTTTGTCACAAAAGTCAAAAAACAGTACTTCAGGTTTTCTTTTTCTGTTCATCTCTCCCCTTTGAAACCTCATATTCTGCACTGGTAAATGGAACAGCATACCATTAGAGTGTCCTCTGTGGCCTGACAAGGTCTAAATAGTAAACATGTCTGAACAGAACATCTTGAAATGGAAGAAATGTCCGAGTGTGTGGACGGAGCACTGGTGAACAAAAGGAGTGTCTCCTTTAAACTAGTTGTCCATTGAGCGCTAAATTATTACAGACTACTAAATGCCAATTTAGTAAAGTGCAAAACAGAAAAATTTGCATAAGCAAAACCTATGATAGACAAATAAGAAATTGACATGAATAACAAAGTTTTAACACTCAGGCATGAGATGAGTTCTCTGAGCACAATCTCAGATGGTTTTCCGCAGCAGCCTGTTTCTTAACCCATGCACAAGTGAGGAACACTGTCCTCCACCGATGTTCATCAGGATCTTTTGAATGACTTCAAATGTGTACCTTAGTTCTTTTGGATAGTCTATGTTGAGAGAAAAAAGAAGACCCATCAGCAAGGCAATGGCACATGGGATGTCCTTCAGATCGGACAGGATCACTGCTTCCTCAAGGACCACTGCTGTGTCAACGATGTCGTCTCCATCCTTCACCATCACAACACCAACTTTCAGCCCCTGTGTGAATGCGTCCTCATCATCTGTGGCCTACACAAGGTTTCAAAGAAGGCAGAAATATATTACCATCTTTAATTGTTCTGTTAGCAATGTACATATGTCGACATCTACAAAAAACAGAAACAAGGTTACCATTTCAGACATGTTAATAACAATCATCACCTGACTAAAGGGCTACAGAACAAAATGTTCCATTGGCTGATTTAGGCCAAACTTGGTGAATAAACTTGAATTTGATGATCTCAGCTGGACAGATCTTTTCAGCCATTTTTGTAAAGGAATGGAGTGCAGTGTTTGTCACAGATTTTCAGGAAAACTAATTTAATTTTCTCACTGCCACCAGCTCAGGAGTCAGTGTTTTCCTTTTTTTGTTCGTTTTTTTTCCCCTTGGGCTTTGCATTTATTTTGAAGGGACAGCTGGAGAGAGACAAGGATGCAGAGAGAAAGTGAGAGGGGGTTTGACATGCAGCACAGGGACTGTCAGACGGATTTAAACCCAGGGTCGCTGCAGCAGCCATGCTCTACCAAGACCCCCGAAGTCACCGGAGCTGATCACTGCCACTCGAATCAATGAGAGCATTTCCACCGGGCGCGCTGCGAGAAATAACCGAGAAAGACCGCTATGCAGATATGAATGAAGGGAACGACATTGCCTTGAGAATAATAATTTAAAAAAAATAAAAGGGGGAATCAATTTGTTGTGTGAGCCAACAGCAGAAAAATCTTATTTGAATTTATTCAACACCGGAGCGCATATTTTTGTCTAACACCTACAGAAAGCATATGTTTATTACATATATTTTAGTAGGTATCACTATGCAGGCCCAACAAGCCATTTTAACTCAACTTATTCTTTACCACTGCAATAAAGAAATTAAACATGCTTACCTCGACAGTCTTGAAAAAACTGGAGGGATCCTGCTTGAGAAAGTGAGGAAGGCCCAGCAGAAGAACTGTCCTCTTAAAGTGTGTGGAGCTCTGTTTAAAAAGAAAAAACAGTACTCAATAACTCGTATTTCTATCTGCTTGTAAACAGTTATTTAAGACCTCTCACAAGTAAAAACAAGACATTAAGACATTTCATGGCCTTGCATTTTTAAATTCAAATTTAATACTGTAAGACTTTAATGATCTGCCATGCTTATCAGTGTTTTCTTCATTCTTTGACATCTGGGGCCTGCACTACGAAGCAGGTTCAACATACCCAGGGTATCTTTTCAGTTACCCAGCTTCACTTAACCAAGCAGTCATGATCGCACCAAATGGTCACACGACAGGGCTTATCAACTAAGGTAAGTGATCCCAGGTTTCCCAGTCTGGGTATGAGCGCGTTCACATCAAATGGGCGGAGTTGGCAGCATCTGACCTATCACAGATATAGTCACATCTGACAGCAGCTGCAACAGCAGAGCGGAGTATTTCACCAACAAGGATCAGACAATAAAATAATAGATAATATTCTACAGGGCCCAGGAATAAAGTTTCACAAATATGGTGTGGAAGATGCTAACAAGTGTGAGAGGCATTGATGAAAAAAATCATTCCTTAACACTTACATTATCATCGAGATATCTCATCAGCCTGGTTAGGTCCCCTATGCCACTCTTTCCTTTGTACAGCTCCAGGAACCTTGTCATATACTGGTCCAGCCCAGCGAAGAGGGAGCCCTTCAGGTCGACTGATGTAAGGCGAGCAAATTCTGCTTCAATCTGTGGATGTGGATAAAAACAAACAAACAAACAAATAAAAAAACAGTCAAAGAGTATACTTTTAATTAGTTCTCAATCTAGACACTTTAAGTTTAAACTCTTTCAGGACCTCTGACGAGTTAACTCGTCACAGAGTGCCCAAAGTTTAGGACCGTTCACGAACGGTCAACTCATCAAAACTGTTTTTTTTCCCCCAGATTACGATAATAGACACTATCAAGTACCTTGTGTGTGAATATTGCAGCCCCCCGACATGAAAAAGTGATTCAAATTACAATCACAAGAAAATGTGTGATCTTAGTTGTTTTCTCTGCTGTGGCCAACTGCAAATGCCGCCAAATGGAACGGAAACAACAAACAGTTCGGAGTTGGACAGGACAGCAAGACAGCAAAACGTGATGCTATGGTGATGTCCACATACTCAAGTCATATCCAATTGAGGATACCGTCGCAGCAGACAGCAAAAGTTAAAAAATTGTATTTTTTGCCCACAATATCAGATCTCAGATCAGGGATAAGATGGAGATAACTTAACTATAACAGCAGCTCCTTCCCGCAGCCACCGGGGGCAGCGCCGCTCTGATGGTACAGGACTGGATGAGAGGGTCTGACCCATTTGTATAAGGTTAGCTCTCCCCAGTGGACTTAGATATATCTATACAAATACATATTTACCTGTAAAGAGTATCAGTAAAATGAGCGGATTGCCACCTAACACAAAAGTGTGTTTCTCTCTGAAACTGAAAACTGAAACATGCAATTCCGAGCAAGTGGTGATGAGCAATTAGTGAGGTCATGAAAGAGTTAAAAGGTTCACCATAAAAACAAACCAAAAAATACACTTCACCTTGCCACCAGAAAGCCTTTTCTGATGGGAAAACACACAAGTCACACAAAGGTAAAGCGGCTTCTGATACCAGCACAGTACTGTATGCAACACAGTGACTATGGATAAATATTTCATACAGCCACAATTCAAATAATCCAAACCATCCCTTTAAGAGCAAAATTTGAGAAAACCACTCAAAAACACTTTACCTGCCGTTCAGAGAACAAGGCTGGCCACCTGTCTTTGACTTGTGCCACAAGGGGTTCATCTTCAACAATCTCCTTCCTTTGTAGAGCGAATGTGTCACTCATCATTTCACCAATTTGCTTCCAGTCAACCTTTCTTTTCTTCATCTCACTGACCATGGCCAATCTCTCTGTGTCAAGGTCATTTTGGGCTTTCCCTTCTGGAAAATCTGGCAGGAAGTTCACTTCAGACTTTCTGGACCTCTTCAGTCTTTTTGAGCTTCCTGAGGCGCGTGCATTGACTCTGAGCTCGGAGGATCCCGTCACTTGCATCTTCTGCCGGAAGTTGCCCATTTTGAACTTTAAACTGAATTTCCAGCAATACCACCCACTGAAAGACCCTGGTTCCTTCAAACAAGGATGTTTTTTGATGAGAGCTTGAGCCACATGATCATACTCATCACGTGATGGGTAGGGATTGTGAGTATAGATGGCTTCTGCTAACTTGTCTAAGATGTCTGATTTCATGTCTTTTGAAATGTCAAGAAGGGTCCCATCTCTGTGGAAGGCTTCATTTCCTTGCCTCAGTTTCAACTCAACATCAAATGAAAAAGCAGGAATGACAAATGGTTGAGGCAGCTGACGAGTTTGGGTACCACTGGGGGTGTCCTTGAGGGAAGATGATGACTGGCTTGCTGTGTCCAGAGTTGAATCTGTGTGGTATGATTCAGAAGACTTGGTGTGCACTTTCAAAGTTGCTTTATCTCTAGGAATCTCTGACATGCTACTTAAATTGCACAGTTCATTATCAAATTCGGGGTCTTTATACTGAATCACAAGGTCCCCCTCCAGTCCCAGTTTAATCTTCAGGATTGAGCAGAAGTCATCAATAGTCTCGGGCAAGTTGTCGATGGTAAGCTTCCTAATGTCAGTTTCACTCAAGATGATGCGCAGCAGCATGATGGAACTGTCTGAAAACGAAAAGAAAAAAAAATCAATGATGAGCAAGTCTGTTTAGGCTGTAAAAATGTAATAAATGTCGTTTCGGGTAAACTCTGGACTATATTGCTTCAGGACACCTGGGTCAGTACGGACAGCCGTATGGAGGTTTTTGGATGTTTTTTGGTGTGTGCCCCAGGTGTATGTCATTCCATGAATATCAATTACTGAACTGTAACCAACTCTTATAACATACCTTTATGTTAAAAACTTAAAAACGAGACGCTTTAAGATGATGCTCCAAAGCTGATGCTGATGCTCTGGCTCCAAAACTGATGCTCCAAACCTGATGCTCAAAACTCCAACTGTGAAGAAATTGAAATTACATTTTCCCTCGGGCATTGTCAACGTTTCAATCCTTTCAGTCTGTTAAGGGGCTGAAGATAGCCCCTTACAAAAACTGCTATAAAAATATATCAGATAAAAAAAGTTTTCAGCTTTTTTTGCATAAATGTGTTAATTAACCTCAGTTCTGATCAAAAATACAAAATATTATTTTTAAAAAATAATTTTAATATTTTAAATGCCAATTTTGTAAGTGGTGTCACCGATTTTGGGAAAAAAAAACACACAAAATGACTGATTTTCAATATAAAAAAAATAATTGGAGCTTGGAAATTTTTTAACTGTTATCACAGTCTTGGATATAACAAAGATTAGTAACAACAATGACTTTGATACATTATTAGTTTTTGTGTACCATCAGATTTGAACTTTTTCTCCCTTTCAGACTGCCAGAGGGCCCGCTGCGCACTCCTCCACATTTGCCTACACACGCAGCAGGTATAGTGTAAGTCTATGGGGTGTTTTCGCCCCCTAACGATATGAAAGGGTAGTAAATTTGCCTACAGTGTATCATTGACCTTTTAAAATGTTTTAAAATAAATTTCGAAAAATCACATAAACACAACATTATTTACAAAAAATCATTCCATATGATGCAATATAGTGAAAGTTATGGCCAAATTTAAAGTGGCAAGGGATGAAAAATCCCCTAACAGTACCTAAGGGTTAACAAACTAAAAACTTTGGTGCACAAGTGGCAAATGTGGTGCGAAAATACCTTACTGAACAAGAAATGCCTTTGGGGACACCACAACTCGGCCCTGGACAGTGTACGCTGACAATGGAATGTAGTGGTTCAGGTCTTCAGGTTCGGCTACAATCAGTTGAGCAGAGTCTCTCTTGACAACTTCCTAACATCTCAGGTGTTCCAAATACTAGCTGAGAAAGGTTCAAGAAGAAAGAACAGCTTGTTGCACACAAGCAACACATGGACAATCTTACAAAAATCAGGAAGTCCACTTGTGCTGCCAACTGACACGAACATTCCCTTGGTGTATCTTGTTCCATGTATGCATGCAGTTGTGGCCAGAGATACACTGCTCAGAGTTCTACATTTCTCCTCAATCACTTGCTTGACAGAGGTGGCCAAAATGTGAAAGGAAACATTCGAGACTCCTTTTACTTCCACTGTTGGTTTGAAAAGGTTGGGCATGTCCAAGTAGTATGCCAGCATAAGCTCATGTCTGAGGGACAGGGTCAATAGAATGTTTTTGAAATTGTTGACATCATGAACCACTTTCTTGAAAAAGCTATGCTTAGCTTTAAAGCGGAATGTCCAAAAATCAACCACTGGTCCAAAGCAGCGGATTACATGAGCATAGTGTTCCAGAAAGTGGTGCTTAGGTTTGAGTTTCAGCCCCGGAAATGCAATCAGTAACAGTTTTCTGTGCTCACTTATTTTGGCATCAAGGTAACACAAGCTTTCATCTGTAAAACTGGAAGATGCCAAAATTTCCACAATGTCTTTAAGTTCGAGAATTACAGACCATGCGTCATCATCTTCAGAAACAAAATCACCTATGAGCAGAGGCAAAAACCTCAAAAGAGTCCAATTCTCATGGCCGTTGCCTCCAATAGTTTCACTCACAAGTGCTTTTTCTGGAATTCTCTGTGGACGGTTAACTCTGTCAGAAAATTTATAGGGGAAGTGCTGTATGGCAGTGTTCAAATAATCCAATGTAAAGTACTTTTGTCCAATGAATTTTTTCAAACACAAACAGATTTCAAAAGGAACAATGCCTTCTAGGAGGTCATGTAAAAAGTCAGGTGGAAATCCTGTTATACAATGAAAGTAAGATAATTTGTTCAATACTCAGTCTCGTTTCACTCCTTCAACACTTTTCAAGTGCTCATTCTCCCTCAGCCTGGAAACATTCTCATTGAAGGACTCTTTGGTTCTCAATAAAAATGAATTACTTTGCACAGAACAACTCTGAATGTCGCTACGACTGGCTGAACAAAACGCCAAAACTTATCAACATTAAAGGACTCTTGAAAACCACAAAATGCATGCACTCCAAAATTATCAGATGATACATACAACACTGTACCTCTAATACTAGTTCCTAACCTGCTAATGTAGATCCCTTCATTTTCCAGCAGTTGAAGATCTTTCAGAAGTGGTTCTACAACCCTGTCAAATCCAAATGTTTTAGTGTCAACACTTTTACACAAAAGAGCAAGATATATACTAGACAAGGATGATCTGTATTCAACAGGTAAATTTGCTATTACCCAGTATATAGCGCACAACTTATGTTTTTTTTTAGAGGTGCCTAAAGGGTTACAGACCTCGAAATCGTCAATATACAGACCTAAAGAAATTGTCTGATCTACCCCAGACAGTAATGGGTTCTTTTTGAAATATGATCCATTAAATGTTGTCTTGTAATGACCAGGCAGTGATTCTGTATCTTCTAAAACTTTGTCAATGACATCACCCCTATTTAACAATCTTTGCAGCGTTTTGAGAACTGGGACATAAACAAAGGTTTTCTTTAATGGCAAGTCTAAAACATACTCAACTGGGTCTATGACACCAAATTTTTCTTTGAAATAGGACAACCTTTTTTGATCTGATCCCAGACACCCACTCTGGGAAATGGAGCTGAGTGGATTGATGCTGTGGAAGGCTTCTGTTAGGAAAGTTACAGTGTTTTCATCAATGTTACAACTGTGCTGCCTTAAGACCTTTTTTACTGTATACTCATTTAATTCACCAATCAAAATACCAATGTCATGAAATTCACTGACTATTTCTTGAGTGGCAAATTTGGGAACATGCAGGACTGCTTGCATTCGCAGAAGTAATGATGCAAGCCTTTCCTGAATTTTTTCAGTGGTGTCATGGTACTCTGGTTCATTATCAGAATTATACTCAAGTGGTACATGAAAATCACTGTCAGTACCATGTGACTCTGATTCAGCTGTTTCACTTTCTGACAATTCACATTCTTGTACAGTGATCTCTGTCTTAAAGTCTTTTAAAGTACAATGTGGGTGACAACGAGATTTATGTGATGTAAAACTAGAGAAAATGTTTGATTGAAAAGACAGTGATTAAAAGGACAGGTGACAGTCTCCCTATTCCTCAGGTGCTTCCCAAGATGAGCAATATATTGTTTTAGGCTGACAGCATCTTCAAAGTCACACAACAAGCATTTTACTTTAAAGCCAACAAGTCCACTACCCCGTTCTATGAGCCCATGATCTCTCAAGTGGACCTGCAAGGATTTTTTAGATCTGAAATACTGTGCACAGTCTTTGTAAATGCAGGGCAGTGGACAGTTTCTTCCGTAATGTCTGTGGCTACTTTGGTAATGTTCAATGATTCTCTTACGATTTCCACAAAAAAAAAGTACAAAGTTTACAAGTCCAATTCATTCAACATGAAAAACAAAGGGTAGAAGAAAAAGGCCCAGTTATCATTGTAGACCTGCGGAAAAAAGATTATACAAAAAAAAAAGTCAGTTATGAATGCTATTAGAATTAGGGCTGCGACTATTGATTATTTTCATTATCGATGAATCTGTTGATTATTTAAACGATTAATCGATTAGTTGTTTGGTCAATAAAATTTAAAAAAATGTTGAAAAATGTCAATCAGTGTTTCCCAAACCACAAGACAACGTCGTCAAATGTCTTGTTTTGTCCAAAAACCAAGGAGATATTCAGTAAATTGTCATAAAGGAACAAAGATACAGAAATATTCACATTTAAGAAGCTGAAATCAGAGAATCTTGACTTTTTTTCTAAAAAATTAAAAAAAAAAAAAATGATTCTTCAATTATCAAAATATCAATCAATCAATCTTTATTTGTATAGCGCCAATTCATAACAAGTGTTATCTCAAGACACTTTACAATAGAGCACAAAGCTCTTCATATTATGGATACACATATATGCATAGATACATATATATACAAATATATACATCCAACACCCAACATGAATCCATATAGCCAATCATGAATCCCTCCATCATGGCGGCAAGAAAAAACCTTCTGTTAAGCAGCAGGAAGTCTCGAATGTGGACCCCAGTCTCATGATGAACAGCAAATCCACACGATGCTGTGTTGGGTGTGTGGGCAAAGGGAGGGAGGTAAGTGGAGACAAGTGGACTAAAGTAAGAACTAAAGCTAGTGACAGATCAATGGACCAATCATAGACCTGTCGTCGTCAAATTTGTTTCTGCTGAAAACAAATTTATTAGAGGAGGGTCCTCATGTCTGTGTGGTTGTGGTGAAAATTTTATAGAAGTATAATCAATAAAAGTCTTACTGGAAGTAAGAATTTATGGTAGTGGTATGGTAGTGATGAACTCATGGGTGCCCAGACCACAAGTGCATCCCTACCATATTTGTCTCCGTTAAGTATAATAGTAAATAGTAAATAGTTGACGATTGATTTATTAATCGATTATTGTTGGATTAATCGATTAATTGTTGCAGCTCTAACTGAAATCCTAAGCACCCCCCCACCTCAGATTATCTGAAATGTGGTTGTATCAGTGTTATGGAGAAGCAGCAGGAGAACTGGTACAGGAAGCTCCACAATGTACTGCTGTGGACAGTATGCAACAAAATGTATTTAAAATATATCTAAAGAAATTAAGTTTTATGTAAATAAAAAAAATGAACATAAAATAAAAATAGATAAAATTCAACATGTTAACAGTAAAATATTAACAACTTCATACCCATGAAATATTCCTCTCCACTTTTTTTCTTTTCCCTTTTTTCCATTAGTGCATCCAAAGCAGCACAAACATCTGGCATTTACTATGTGTGTGACTAGTTGGTTAAATGGTGCTTAACTTGCTAGTCAGTACCAGAAATCCAAGTCCTTTAACCTAATTATTTTATTAATGCACATGTTGGTTAGCTGTTGTGTCTAAGATGCAGCCAGCTGCCACAGGGATTCAGACCAGCAGATGACAGCCCCCTTCACCCCATGCTAAGGCCCTTGTGTGATGTTAACCCAGTGAAGGTGGAAAGTGGGACAGATGACAACTCATAACCAACACAGTTTAGCAGTATTCTTATCTAGAAAATGATAATCAGGTTGTATGTACCCTGTGTCAGGGGAAACTGGAATATCACCACTCAACTGAAACAATGTGTAACCACATTCAGCTCAGGCATGTAAACTTTATGAAGCAAGAAAAGAGGGCTGCTGATGCTATAGCATGCTAACCTTAGCCACACTCTGCAAACAAACAATGTGATTAACAGTTTAAAATGACTTTTAATACACACAGCATTTTTTCAGATGTTTTAAATCTTATTAAGCAATTTTTTCTCAATTATTTCGTTTAAATTTATTTTATTTTTAACTTTCAGACATTCAAATTGAAAAATATTATCATAATCATGTGTTATCATAGGACATTAAGTCTACATATTTAAACACCAGCTATAGCAGAGTCTTACACAAAAAGGCACAGGCTTAAAATACTGTTTAAGGAACCACAAAAAATAAAATTAAAGTAAATAATATAAAGTGTTTTCACTAAAAACAACTGCCATAATGTTACATACATGACATACCTTATCACTTGTCTTTTTCCTGTCAGTCATGACACTCATCTAGCCTACTGTTTGGGCCAGAGTGAAAACACACGTGTGAACACGACCCGTATTAGTACAAAAATGAAACAATGGATTCACGTGTGATGCGCACCGATGTGTGAAAGTACCGGAAACCAGCCTTTTAGCGCTGTTCTGCTGATTTGGCGTACAGCAACTCTGATGCTGTGCAGCCGTCGACGTGCTAACAGCTAACGACTATCCTGTATAACGTTAGCCGTCGATGTGCTAACAGCTAACGGCTAACAGGCGGAGCTATTGGTCCAGTCAATGGCTCGGTTCACGTTGGCTGTGTTCGAAACTGCCTACTGCCTACTACATACTACATTAACAGACCGTACACAAAACCGTTTACACCGTACCATTAGGTTACATGATCATTCACGATGCATTTCGCCACTGCCTGAGCCGACATCAGCAAACTGAAGCTGACCAACTCGGTGCATTCCGACATTTTAATTTTTTTCCACACCTGTCCCCCTCCCCACCCGACCCCACCCCTCAACTACCGAGGTTAAGTTAGTTTGATATTGGAAATTCACATTTGTCGTTATTCTCCCTGACCACGTGGCTTATTGATGTCAAACCAACTGTGCAACATAGATACTCATATTCCTCACATGCCACAAGACTTCTTTATGAAAAATATATCCTTTGTATATTTTTTAAATATTCTTTAAAGCTGAAAAAACGCATATAAATCTATTATTCTCCCTGACCACGTGGCTTATTGATGTCAGACCAACTGTGCAACATAGATACTCATATTCCTCACATGCCACAAGACTTCTTTATGAAAAATATATCCTTTGTATATTTTTAAAATATTTTTTAAAGCCGAAAAACGCATATAAATCTATTATTCTCCCTGACCACGTGACTTATTGATGTAAAACCAACTGTGCAACATAGATACTCATATTCCTCACATGCCACAAATATGTCCTTTGTATATTTTGTGGCATTGAACATTTTTGAACTATTGAAGGATTACAAAAATTAACTTATGAAATAAGTTTGAAGAAAGATTATTTCAGCATGCTGTATCAGACCTTAATGAAAAAATCTGTACCACCTAAGCTTGATTCAATCAAAAGAAGCAAGACAAGTTCCAGCTCTAAGTGAGTCTGTTAGACCATATTATTGCAGTTACATTACACAGGATTTGGTGGCATAGGTAGTGAAGCAGACTGCTGTATGGTTGGTAGTCTGCTGTCCTTTGCAACAAAAATGCAGGCCTGGATATTTGTTTTCATTTTATGGGCTTCTGAAATCAACATGGGTCAAATGGAAGGGGAGCATTGGCTTCATATTCTTTAAAAATCCAAAAAAATTGTAAGTCTTGTGACATGTGAAGAGTATTAGTAGGCTGTCTATATTGCACAGTTGGTTTGGCATCAATAAGTCAGGTGGTCAGGGAGAATAATAGATTTATATGCTTTTTTTCGGCTTTAAAAAATATTTGAAAAAATATACAAAAAATATATTTGAAAAAGAAGTCTTGTGGCATGTGAGGAATTTGAGTATCTATGTTGCACAGTTGGTTTGACATCAATAAGTCACATGGTCAGGGAGAATAATAGATTTATATGCGTTTTTTCGGCTTTAAAAAATATTTGAAAAATATACAAACGATATATTTAAAAAAGAAGTCTTGTGGCATGTGAGGAATATGAGTATCTATGTTGCACAGTTGGTTTTACATCAATAAGTCACGTGGTCAGGGAGAATAATAGATTTATATGCGTTTTTTCAGCTTTAAAAAATATTTGAAAAATATACAAAGGATATATTTGAAAAAGAAGTCTTGTGGCATGTGAGGAATATGAGTATCTATGTTGCACAGTTGGTTTGACATCAATAAGTCAAGTGGTCAGGGAGAATAATAGATTTATATGCGTTTTTTACCCTGGAATGTGAAACGACAAATGTGAATGTCCAATATCAAACTAACTTAACCTCGGTCCCACAACTAGCTCTGTGCCACTTTCTCAACTTGGTCTAAAAAAACAAACTCACAAAACGTCAAAATCCTTATTTATTTATAAAACAGAAAAATACAACAGTATACTATCTTCCGAATTCAAATTTCTCTCATGCACTTACCAAGGACTAAAGTTACGCTAGCTTTGTTATCATTACCATGTTAAACCACCACAAAACATATCTAAACTCGACAGAAAAACAAAATAAAACTCACCAAAAACTTCTTGACTTGTTTTTTCCACTGCTCCCGCATTCACGGAGTTAAACAGGTGTTAAATTAGCATCAGCTCAGAAGCAAAATGTCGCCCTCAGGTTATGTCCGACCGAGCACATGCTCTGTCACTGCCTGTGTCACTGCCTAACAGCTACCCATAATGCATTTCACAAAAACGTGATGACGCAAGCGTTTATCCCGGCACTGCCTCCAAAGTCAAGTGGACATACAATATTCATTCAGGTGGACTTGAACTTTTAATTTAGCATTTATTTTGTAGTTGAAACATTTTCAACTAGTAATTTCATGTTATTATAACAACCTCGGAAATCATTTGTTCTACTGACTAGGATAATATGTTGAAATAACAAACATGCAAAAACACAATTTACAGTGTGCCAGCCACACAAAAGTCTGTCCAGTTGCTTAGTAAAGTAGTACCAAATGAAAACAAACGGGCTTACAAGGATAAAAATAAAATGCTCTTAGTGCAGTATATGTTGCATACAGTTCAGCCAACATTTGTTTGTTGCTTTATAATGCCCTTAACACCACCGCTGACATAGGTCAGGGCCTCGTGAAAACTTCAGCCTCATATTAACATGCAATGACCTGTCCGGGCCCTCCTCTCCCTCATCAAGAACAGACAGTCACAATTGAAAAAAACTTTAAGTAGAGATAATACATTACAACTGGAAATTGTCTTATGAAAACGCACCAGCTCAGAAAGACCTTTGCTGTAGGAAAATATCTCAGGAATCCAGCATTCTTTGTGACGAAGGTGCGCAAGTGCAGTCCGTTCACTGCTGGGCAGTTAAACCAGTATAAGTAACTTGAGCATAGTGATTTGACCAACAAGATGGAGGCGCTTTAATTTTGACCATATAGTCTTGTTGTATTTACAAGGAAATTCAATTTAGACCAATCTTAGAGGGTTGCTTGTCGAATAAACACAGTTATGTAAATTTAATTCAAAATACTTTTATTTTGAGTCAGATCAATTAAAGGTCCCATATTATGCAAAATCCACTTTTTTAAGTATTTTGAACACAACTTGGGGTCTTTGGCCTTCCTCCCAGCCCACAAAATGTTATCTTTTATAACAAAACCTGTATTAGTAGGCTGCATGAGTGTAAAATCATGTCCTTCAGTGAGCTGTTGAATCTGTGGATATACTGTTACGTAACAGTATATTTTTATTTGCATAAACTAATCTGATTGGTCCAACTGAGTATCTCCTGCTGCAGAGATTCCTCTGTGAAGAGCAGCCATGTTGTTTTCATTCTTAGTGAGAGATCTGTGTTCAGCATGTCTAAGCTCAAAAGCTACCACTGCTCAGTTGTTGGCAGTAAACAGCCACATATTTCTTTACATACAGGCTACCAGCCTCAGAGGACCAGAGGACCAAGTGGATTAATTTTATTTTTGAAGGCAATGAGCAGCTACAGTCGGCTAAATTTCCCCCTGTGGGACTAATAAAGGATATCTTATCTTAAAACCTGTATGTGTGTGCCAGTCACTTCACGACTGACTGCTTCTTCAACTTCAGTCAGTTCGACACAGGACTGGGAACTAGACTTTTCCTGAATCCAGGCTCAGCACCAACTGTCTGTCACCAAACCTGGGACCATGGAAATGTGAGTATTTTACTGCTGTGTGGTATTTATTTAGCTTATTGCTACGAGCTAATGCTAACAGCAGAGGGAAGTGGACCAGATGTAAGAGCTCAAGATTTTCTTCAGTGTTAAAGTTACTCTGACAGCCTGCAGTGTAAACTTAGATGTATGGATATTCCTACATTAGTCAAGAGGAGTTCAACAGTTGGAGGAATATAATTATTCCTCATACACCCCCCCCAGTGTTAGTTTTAGGAGGCTAAGTTTAGCCTGCGATTAGCCTGTTGTTTTAGCCTGTAATGTTTGGAGGAAACGATCTCCGCTGTTTTCTATCCAGCAGGACTTTACAGTCGTGTTTGTTCAGGACTGTAATGTGAAGTCCCTGTTGTGTGTTACTGTGCTGTCCGCTGTTAAATGTATAGAGATCTGAGTACGAGGCAAACTGCTCTGCTCTCACTGAAGCAATGTAATCAGTAAATTATCTCAGATGGTCTCAAAACTCATTTTTATGTCAAAACTGTGGACGAGGGAAACGATCGGTGAAGGCTGTGTTTCTGTGCGTTTTGCAGCAGGTCATGTAAACATCAATACTAACAACAGAGGAAACTATATAACATGTAACGCTAACGTCGGCTCAAATCAGTGTGTCTGCAGATGTGATCGGCGTCACCGGCGTTTGTGGCCACAGTGTCGTTTTGACCACATTAATTTAATCTGATTTTTGTAAGTTTAAAGACTCAGAAATGCCCCCAGGATGCTGTCATACGAGCTGTGTGACTGTGTGGAGTTTAGCTGTGAGGAAAAGTTACAGCCACATAACACTACAGCACGTTAGTATGTTAGGAGGAACTGAGGCAGTCAAATAAGATCTGTGAGATGATTATCCTCCTGATTTATTTACTAAAAACATATAGACATAGACATTTGGTTATGTATCACTTAATGAGACATTTGTAAGTGAAAACACACTAACCCCTGAAAGCCTGTGGTATCATATTTGATATACTTTATGATACCTCTGTCTGATTAATATGATAATCAAATATCTAAAAAAAACATATGAATACAAGCAGATAAATGATAAAAATAAAAGTACTCAAGTGAATTTTCAGTTTCCAGAAACACCTAATGTATCTAATGAGATTCAAAAACTGTATTTTACATTACATGGATTTTTTTTGTTTATTTCAGTACAAAGTGAAACAAACATTTAAGCTCCACAAAATAATAAAATTTCATGACTATAATTTGTCTTTTCTTGCTTTAAAAGGTTAAACATTTTTCTTTCTTGTGTCCATGCTGGTCGACCTCAGCCAACATCTTCTGATGGTGAATCCTGTTTAAAGTCAGCTTCCTAAAATCAAAGACGGGAGACTGCACAGCAAAGCCAGTGAAAGCAGAGCCAACTTTCTGTAAAATGCACATGCCTTTATTAAAAATCCACAAATTTAAAAACATTGGCAAATAGGCATAACATGAAAAGGAAAACATAAAGAAAACTTCAATAAAAATGCTTTTAACATTGCATTGAGAATAAATAATAAATAAGGAAATTGTGTAAATAAAAGACGATCAAAAAAGTGTAAAACACTGCAGTGAGGTATTTTGATTTTAGTGCAATTTCTTTTTGTAATCAAACATTTTTGTTTCTTGCATTTCAGATTATGCAGATGCGCTGTTGGACCTTGTCTTTGAGAAGGTTTTTCCAGGACCCTGCCTCATACCTGAAGGAGCTGCAGAAAATACCAGACCCAGAGGACCTCTCTGCTCAATATGACAGACCTGACAAGGTGGATGTGATGGCCAGCTACGTGTCAAGGTTCAGCCAAGGAGAGCTCTGAAGCCCTCATACTGGTCTTCTGCATCAGGAAACTCCGCTCTTATCTGCAGCTCCACGCAGGCAGGCAGCACCACCCTGATTCTTCAGCCCAGAAATTCCAACACCAGCTCACAGAGGGTCCGTAGGCCTGGTATCTGTAACGGCTGGACATGATGTGCAGATTTTGTCAGAACTGAATGGTTACTTTCATTGGTATTTTTACGTATATATTTTTTTCTTATATATTTGTTATTATGGTTTTACAGTTTCTGTTTAAATTTTATCTTTTTCATGTCTTTTTTACCTCCTTTATTAAAAAAAATGCCTGCAGTACATTTGATGCTTTTATATGTAAAAATATTTTCACAATAAAAAGATTACATGAACTGTTTGGTGTGTTTTCAGTATTCCATATGTTACATGTTATGTTAATAAGTAAAGAACAAAAAAAATAAACTGTAAAAATGTAAGATGGAGGAAACAGTGATGTACTTTTAATCTGTGCTATTTTGTGTAACAGTAATGGGAGCGTTTGTGTCAAAATACTTCTGCATTATTCCTCTTAGATGTAAAGGCCCATAGTCTGCTCTATAAATATTGAAGGCATTTTGCACTCAAAAGACACATTAAAGTATAGAGGTCAGAGTCCAGGATGGTCCACCATGCAGGATGGTGGGTCTGGGAGTTCCTGTAGTCTTCCTCTGACCTAGTTAATTAAAAAGGGTAAGTAAGTGACATCATAGTACAAAAAGGTAATGTACAAAATTATTATTTTGCACTCAGTTTTCACAATACCTTTGGTATCTCCATGCAACAGACATTTTCAGGCTCTATGTGTTTTTGCACAGTTGCCACAGGAGCACCTCTGTAGGAGAAGAGTAAAAACAGGATGTTCAGTAGAATTTTTATATAAAGGAGATGTACTAGTTAAGCAATCATGATGTCTTGTTTTTGTTTAAGACAATATAATGCTAGTATACACAGGTCTGTGTAATAATAAACAATATTGCTAGTAAAGAGGTGTTTAAGACAGCTACTGTGTGGCATACATGAAAGATACGGTTCACAGAAAATTGCTTAGAATTACAGGTTATGACAAACATTTGCTCAGTGGCAGCACGTTACTGCCATGCACTATATGGCTCTATTAAATGCTGTATTCTGATGGGTCAGTCACATAACTAATGTTATTTCTGTAAAACAGACTCTGATCAGCCCTAAAGAACCAGGACATTATTTACATTTCACAACAACAAAGAAGTCCCCTTCCCTCGGTCTTATTTCACAATCAGTAGCAACAACTCGTTTAGTGTTACATATCAATAAAAGTTAATTCCGCCTCACGTGGGGGTTTATATGTCTCTGTAGTAACCTGCTCACCCTACACTATCACTTACTAAACGCTATTTAACGCCAGTCTAAGTTTTGGTAAGCACGGCATGAACACAAACCACACAGTCGAGGAGCTAATAACAAAAACACACGGAGGGGGAGCAAGAACAGCAGAACAACTTTAGTTCGTCTACACATTAGCATTGAAGAAACAAACTTTACATACAGACCTCTGAGAAACCTCCTGGTTTAACCATGGCTCTGGACTTTCTTCTGGTGCCTCTTCATATTGGGGGTCTGCCTCGGGCTCAAACACGAACGGCTGAACCACAGTTTGTTGTCCTGCAGCCATTTTCTCTCAGGGCCCAGTCGTCATGGTTACGCGACCGTCCTCCCCCTCGGCAGACCATGCGGAAGAGCTGGGCGTATCAGCAGTGGCTCATTAACATATTAAGGTCCCCGCCTACTAAATCAGACCGTTCTGAACAGAGGGGCTATGTGAGCCCGGAAACAATGCTGCTGTGCTTTATTCATTGGCTTTTTGGACCAAAGCATGTTACTAACGATTCATGAAGACATCAAGGACCCATGTTAAACTGCAGAAAAGGAGCATGATGTGGGACCTTTAATAAACTCAATTTAGACCAACATTAGCTAGTTATCATTTTAACAGTGCAGGTATGGAGGTGGTGAGGGGAGAACTTGGGATTTAACAGCCGCCCCTTCAAATAGTATATTTGAATCCATGAAATTCCAAGTCAATCCTGGGTATCAGGTTGGAAAGGTAAAAGGATAACTAGTTGGGCAACAGGGCGGACAAACCTTTTTTGGTTGGATGTCACCTCCACAGTCCTAATCCTTCCATCATGACTAGGAAAGAGACGAGACACCTTTCCTATGAGCAACTGTCCTCTTGGTACTTGGGGATCCATTAATAGCACCACTGTTACTTCTGTCAGACCTGGTTGGTCCCTCTGCCATTTATTTCGTACCTGCAGGCTTGGAAGATAATTTCTGATAAAGCAAGACCAAAATCAATCTGCTAGTACCTGACTATGTCTCTATTTTCTTCTTCCAAGTAAGTTAAGATAAGATAAGATAAGATAAGATAAGATAAGATATCCTTTATTAGTCCCACAGGGGGAAATTCCAAAAAAATACAGCAGCTGCAAGATAAGGTAATTACAGATCAAGTACAGTAATGCAAAATAGAAATAAAATTTTTTTGAAAAATGTAAAAAAAGTATATACTATACAGTCAGTGGCATATTTACAGTCCTGATGTACATGTTTGTTGTTTGACAGATGGTTATGTACATGTTGATATTTTACAGGATGAGATTTGTGATATTATAATATAAATATGGTGGCTATGTACATGTCTGGTATTTTGCAGAGAAACATTATCACATATAAATATAAATGTGGTTTATTGCACACTGGAGAGGTTTTTGTTATAAAGTCTGACAGCTGCAGGAAGGAAGGACCTGCGATACCTCTCCGTCACACACTTCGGGTGGAGCATCCTGTCACTCACGGAGCTCCTTAGTGCAGTGAGTGTGTGTTGGAGGGGGTGGGAGTCTTTGTCCATCATAGAGGACAGCTTGGTTGTAGTCCTCCTCTCCACCACCTCCTCCACCAGTTCCAGAGGGCATCCCAGGACTGAGCTGGCCTTCTTTATCAGTTTATCCAGTCTCTTCCTGTCAGCTGCTGTGATGCTGCTCCCCCAGCAGACCACTCCATAGAAGACTGCCGAGGCCACAACAGAGTCATAGAAGGTCTTCAGGAGTGCCCCCTGCACCCCAAAAGACCTCAGTCTCCTCAGCAGATAGAGTCTGCTCTGTCCTCTTTTGTAAAGTGCGGTAGTATTATGAGTCCAGTCCAGTTTATTGTTTAGATGAACACCCAGGTACTTATAAGATGTCACCATCTCAATGTCCCTTCCCTGGATGTTCACTGGTGATGGGGGGGAGTGGGGGCGCCTGCGGAAGTCCACAACCAACTCCTTGGTCTTATCAGAGTTGATGTGCAGGTGGTTCTGCTGGCACCAGTCCACAAAGTCCTGGATGAGTTCTCTATACGACTGGTCGTCCCCGCTCGTGATGAGGCCGACGATGGCAGAGTCATCAGAGAATTTCTGGAGGTGGCAGGTGGGTGATAGGTGGGAAAAGTCTGCAGTATAGAGGGTGAAGAGGAACGGCGCCAGCACCGTTCCCTGGGGGGCCCCTATACTACAGAGGACAGTCTCTGATACACAGTCCCGGGTCCTCACATACTGTGGGCGGTTGGTGAGGTAGTCCACAATCCAGCATGTGAGGTGTTGGTCCACACCAGAGAGCTCCAGCTTGTCCCTCAGGATGGCCGGCCTAATGGTGTTGAAAGCACTGCTGAGGTCCAGGAAAAGGACCCGAACAGAGCTCCCAGGCAACTCCAGGTGGGACAGAGCTCGATGGAGGAGGAAAATGATGGCGTCGTCCACTCCGATTCCAGTCTGGTACGCAAACTGCAGTGGGTCCATGGACGAGCTCACCAGGGGGCGCAGGTTGGCAAGGACCAGCCGCTCCAGGGCCTTCATGAGGTGGGATGTGAGGGCCACCGGTCTGTAGCAGCTAGGGTCCTTGGGATGGGGGGTCTTTGGCACTGGTACCACGCAGGATGTCTTCCAAAGGCGTGGTACCCTTCCCAGTTTCAGGCTCAGGTTGAACAGGTGTCCAACAATCCCACTCTGCTGGTCTGAGCAGGACCTGAGCAGTCTGGGACTGAGGCCGTCTGGTCCTGCAGCCTTCCTGGTCTTTATCCTCCTGAGCTGATTCCTCACCTGGAGAGGTGTGAGGGACAGGGTGGAGCAGGGGGGCTGTGTGTCCTGGGGTGTGGGGCTGGATGCTGGAGGGGGGGGTGGTGAGGGGGGGCTGGGGGGGAGCTGGTGGTGGTGAGCTGGGTACTGTAGGGGGAGAGGTGAGGGGGGCCTGGGGGGGGGCTGGTGATGGTCTCCTGGGTACTGTAGGGGGGGAGGGGGAGGTGAGGGGGGGCTGGGGGGGAGCTGGTGGTGGTGAGCTGGGTACTGTAGCGGGGGAGGTGGGGGGAGGACTTGGGCAGAGTGCTGGTGGTGGTGAGCTGGCTACTGTAGCGGGGGAGGTGAGGGGGGTGGGGGGAGGACTTGGGCAGAGTGCTGGTGGTGGTGAGCTGGCTACTGTAGCGGGGGAGGTGAGGGGGGTGGGGGGAGGACTTGGGCAGAGTGCTGGGAGAGCGATGGACGGGGGCTGCTGCAGGGCTGTCACAGCTGAGGGAGGGGCAGACACTTCCTCAAACCTACAGAAGTAGGTGTTCAGTTCATCTGCCCACCTCTGGTCCCCGGCTGTCTGGGAGTTGGACCCCTGGTGGCCCGAGATGGTTTTTAGGCCTTCCCAGACTCCCTTGGTGTTTCTCTCCTGCAGCTGTTCCTCCATCTTCTTCCTGTATCTGTCCTTCTCCTCCCTGATTTTCCTCCTCAGCTCCTTCTGGACAGTCTTTAGCTCCTCTCTGTTTCCTGACCTGAAGGCCCTCTTCTTCTCCTTTAGAAGAGCCTTAATGTCAGGAGTGATCCAGGGTTTGTTGTTAGAGAAATACCGTACTGTCCTGGTGGGTACGGTATTCTCCACACAGAAGTTTATATAGTCCGTGATGGTGTCTGTTAAACTGTCGATGTCCTCCTCATGAGAGTCACTGAATATTTCCCACACTGTAGTTTCAAAGCAGTCCCTCAGAGCCTCTTCAGCCTCGTCAGACCACTTCTTCACCGTGCGGGACACAGCTGGTTGCCTGTTAAACAGGGGCTTGTAAACAGGCAGGAGATGAACCAGGTTGTGATCAGCTTTTCCCAGAGGGGGGAGAGGTGATGAGTTATATGCCTCCTTGGTGTTGGCATAGAATAAGTCCAGTGTTTTATTTTCTCTGGTGGCACATGTGACATACTGGATGAATTTAGGCAGAGTGGAGGACAGAGAGGCATGGTTGAAGTCCCCAGAGATCAGTAAGAGGGCCTGAGGGCTCTGAGTCTGCAGCCTGTGGATCGCGGTGTTGATGACGTCACAGGCTGCATCGGCGTTAGCAGAGGGAGGAATATACACAGTCACCACAATGGCGTGTGAAAATTCTCGCGGCAGATAGTACGGCCTCAAACTAACAGCCAACAGCTCAATGTCCGGACAGCAGTGCTGCTCTTTGACAGTGATGTGCCTGGAGTTACACCATCTATCGTTCACAAACACCGCCAGCCCCCCTCCTTTTCTCTTACCGCTCCTCTTTGTCCTGTCTGCCCGTATGAGGGAGAATCCATCCAGCTTTACGGTCGCGTCTGTGTGCGCTGTGCTCAGCCATGTCTCCGTAAACAGCAGCATGCTGCACCGCCGGAACTCCTGCTGATACCGGGTCAACGCCGCCAGCTCATCCATCTTATTGGGGAGAGATCTTACGTTCCCCATGATGATGGATGGGAGAGTCGGTCGATAAGCTCTCCTGCTTTCACGGCGTCTAGTCCCAGCACGGTTGGTTTCAACATAGACAGCCTGTGGAAGAGAAGCATCTCGCTACCCCATAAGGAGAAGATTTGGGGTGATGGGGCCAGGATCTGCAATGTCAGATGAAGCACATCCAATTGGTTTGGAATTGATTATTCTTTCTATTTCAACCAGCAGTAATTGCTCTGAAATGGTTTGGCTTCCAACAGTCACCCTCAGAGCAGTTTTAATTGATCTGATTTCCCTTTCCCATTTTCTGCCAAAGTGTGGTGCATATGGGGGGTTAAAGTGGAATTTGATTTGGGCTTTACTTAGCTTTTCTCTCAGGTCTGGGTTCATTGAAACAAATGCATCCCTCAGCTCTCTGTCTCCTCCTTTGAAGTAAGTGCCACAATCAGAAAGAAGCTCAAAGGGATGTCCTCTTCTGGCAATGAAATGTCTTAGGGGCATAAGGAAACTGTCAGAGACAAGGCTGTTTAACAACTCAATGTGAGTACATCTGGTGGTTATTTGAAAATTATTCCCCATCTCTTTTCAACTCTGCGACCAACCTTAATGCTTAGGGGGCCAAAACAGTCAACACCTGTAGACCAGAAGGTGGGTTGAAACAGCCTCAGTCTAGAGGTGGGCAGATCTGCGATTTTTTGGATAAATGGGTTTTGCACACCATTTTCTGCACTCTGCACATGACAACTGATATTTTTTGATGGATTGTCTTCCCAGAAGTATCCAGTAGGCACAACGTATTTCAGCAAATACTCTGTCAGGTCCTGGGTGAAGGAGTTGCATGTCATAATTCTTGATGAGTAGCTGTGTCAAAGGATATTTAGGTTCAAGAACATTTGGATGGATTGTGTCAGGTTCAAGGTCTAATGTCTGTCTAAGTCTACCACCTACTCTTATGATTTGGAGTGTTTCATCAAATTCAGGAGAGAGAGAGGCCAAATGACTGTGTGAGGGGATTTCTTTACCAGATTTGAATGCCTGAAATTCATCGGGAAAACTCTCGGATTGGGCATTGGAGATGAGGATGGTCTCTGCCTTTCTGCTTGACATTGTTGTGGGTTCAGAAGTAGGTGTGGTGGGCTGAAGTTTGTATTGTTTGACTTGTAGCTTCTATTAGGTCTGTCCAGGAGGCATATTTATTTGGATCAGGTAAGTCCAGTGAATAGCAGAAAAAGGTTTGTTTTCTTAACTCTGTGTTTATCTCTTGTGGTGGAAAATTATCGTAAGATGTCTTGTTGGTATCACTGTTAATTAATGAGTTTTACTTTACTCATACTTTTAATGTTTTTATCTTTCTTAACATACTTTCAGTAATGGAATGTTGAATGTTGGTATGTTGGTCATTTTAGTAACTCAAGGAACTTTCTTTTTTTTGCATTACCTGGTAGAATCAGAATCAGAATCAGAATCAGATTTATTGCCAAGTAGGTTTTTACACTTACAAGGAATTTGCTCTGGTGCTGTTGGTGCAAAGTACAAACAGACAATAAGTAAAAAGATAATAATAAAAATAAAAATAAGGTGCAAGCATTGTAATAAGAGTAATCAGAAATAGAAATATAGAATAGAATAAAATAAAATAATGAAATAAAGTAGGTTAAATATATACAGAGTTATTTACAGTTGTTACCAATGGAGTTCGTATCAGGTGGTTGGGGGGAGTCGGGGTGTGTCATGGGGAGTGTTAGTTATACAGTATCATACAAATACAGCGTATGTAACATTGTTGATATTACCAGGCAAATATTTTACCTTATGTTGGGTTTTGCATTCAAGGACAGGTTACCTTATATACTGGGCCTGTACGACACCTAAGCCTTTTATGCATGCTTTTATATCATCCATAATAATATTATTATAATACTCCTATATTTACATTTTATAATGTTTATATAGTCTCTTGAATATTTAGTCACAGATACATGTCAAATGCCAGCATTTAATGTTATTGAGAGGTCCTTACTGAATGTAGAAATGGGTTCAGAATGTATGAACTATTCAGGGTCTTACAATAGTAAGAAAGGACCACAGAATGTATGTTTCAAGATTGGTTTAATAGTATATCATAATCTCACAATGTAGTTAGAAGTATCACATGAAATATTATGCCTGTAAAGGTTATGTGAGTAAATACAAGGATCTCACCACCATAACTAAAAGTGTATTTTCTACACCATAGAGCCTTGATACATATCTAATGGAGTCCATGGTTCAAAGTTGTAAATATTAAACTAAGGCCAAGTGTTCAAAGAAAGAACATCATGTACAAAACATTCTGTTCCAAAGCCAGGAGCAGGAAAAGCACGACCATATTTGGAACCAAGTGGGAAGCCATCTTGGAGCATGTCAGCCATTTTGTGTAACACCATAGAATTAAGAAAGAAATATGCCTGATTGTGCCTTATAGCTGAATATAAATAACTTCTGGACTCCATGGGATTGTATAAAGGCCTATGGGAGGGGAAATTACAAAATTATAATTAAGAATTAAAGCAAGTGAATGTTAAAAGGAGAGGGGGGGGGACCCTTCTGGAGCCTTCGAGAAGACGGGAGGATTCCCTCCCATCGGCTATATAACGTACATACCATAACTCAAGCTTGAGTTGTTCAGTTGTTGTTCAGTTGTTGTTTTAGGGTGTCGTGACACAGATCATCTCCCGTTTGTTATTTTTCACCCTGTGACAGTAATAAACAAGTTTCTGGAAAGTGGACCTGCGTTCGTGCTTCTTTGAACAGCGAAAGGACAGATTTTTACATCTGTTTTTTATCTTCGCTGCCATTCCTGCGCAGAAGTTACGAGCCAGCTCATTTGGTATTTACTGAGAAAATGAGACACTACATATTGGTGCCGAAAGCCGGGAATTTTTTTAACCTGGGACCTTTAGATCTCTCGTCCGCTGAGCTGTGGGAGACCGCTATATTTCAAACGCTTATGTGGCCACAATCTTTTAAGGTAAGAGGACCTTTGTTTGTTCTTCAGTGTTAGGAGTGTATTTGAGATATAGAGGTCCGACCTTTGGGTCAGGGACGAGACAATCCCTCCCTAAAGGGGCCTATAACGGAATGAGTTGTGCTACACAAAGAGTTAATTATAATGAACTTCCGTGTTTCCGTGTGTAAATAAAGACAGACTCCACTTCTACTGTAGATTTAATCTTAGCATATTGAGTAGATGCATGTATATTTAATTCTTGTAACGTAATCTGGGGGTTGGGATGTGTCGTATTTGTTTACGGCATGATAAGGCTGAGTTTTTAGGAATATTTAAGAATCTGAGGAGACAGGGACTGCAGCTACAGCCTCATAAATCTTCGTGCAGAGAAGGAGAATCCTCAGGGTAGGGAGTATATTTAAGAGGAAAAGAGTGTGGGGTCACACAAAAGATTATATTTTGTCTGACTGAAGTTAGACGTGAAACGCGGACAGCAGTTAATGGCGTCAAAGAAGTAAGGGTGGGTAATTTACAGCACTCACGAACAGAGGGAAGCGGCAAAGAAGAGGCGACGTGCGGAGTTTGGATTGATAAAGTGATAGAAATAGACGTAGAACGGGACAATTGGAGTGATTAGATTAGAATAGATTAGATAGCACTTTATCAATCCCTTTGGGAAAACTCCTTCAGGGAAATCAGGATTCCAGTGACAATAAATTATTACAGATAAAAGGTATATATGTATATAAAGATAATATAATAATAATATATAAAGAAAAGATATAATAATAAAAAAATTATAAATTATAAATTATTATTATAAATTATAAAGATAGAATAATAATAATATATAAAGGTATATATATATAAAGATGGATCTAAATATATATATAAATGAAGATATAAATATAAATAATTAGGAAATTATAATTATTAATGATTAGGAAAATTACAAAAACAAAAACTTTAAAGGAATGCTCAGTTATACTGTGTCTTAAGTGATAAAGAAAGGGGATTTTAATGTTTTAATCAGGCTTTGTGTGTGTGGAGTTTTTAGATGAGAAGCCCACAGCTCCGATCTTGACAAGCAATGGTCAGCTGTGCAGAAGAGGAGCTGGGGGAGGAGAAGGAAAAAAAAAACGCCTCCTCTTTGGAAGCATAGAGAGGGAGATATAGAATATAACTTATTTAATGGGGATGAGAAGTTTAAAGTAAAACACTGAGGAACAGTGGATATGCAGAAAAAGTGGGAAGAGAATAAAAAGGCTCCAGGAGTGGGCCACATGTAAGAGTTGACTAGACTGATATACAGACACAAAAGTAGCACTAGGAAAGTGCTGGAGAATTGCTTGTTAACATTGTGTCTTAGGTGACTAAGGTTAGTCACTGAGTAAAGCATCGAGAATATGCTTTGTAGTGTTGTCTGTTTAAAGATATTTTGGATAAATCACATAAGAGAGCATTAGGAAATGCTAAGTAGGGCTGTGTGTTTCAGGTGATTTAGGATAAATCACAGATATAGAGCATTAGGGCAATGCTTAGTAGTGATGTATGTTTTGGATTGGTTTAAGGTTTAATCACTATGATATAAGGAAAAGCATAAAGAAAAGTGCTTGTAGTTAGGGTTGTGTGGATTTTGTGATTAGAGGTTAATCACTAAATAGGTTTGTGTGATCTAAGGTGGATCACCAGATACAAGTAAAGCCCCAGGAAGGGGCTCTTAGGGTAGGGTGATAAAAGGATATCACCGAATAAAAGCATAGCACTAGGATGGTGCTGGTAAGAGGGTTGTGATTTAAGGAAAATCACAGAATAAGAAGCTGGACATTGGGAAAGTCCAGGTAGGTTGTGTAATTTAGAGAAAAGTGGTAGATAAAGAAATATAGCACTGAAGGAGTGCTGATAGAGGCATGTAATTCTGAGAGGTGTATTACAGAGAAGACAACACTAGGACAGGGGTGTGTCAGTAAGAAAAATCACTTGGTGAGGAAAAGTGATAGGTGTGGATAGGGCTGTGACATCCAGTGGATTTTACAACACTTCTGTGTTTTATTTATTTGTTTTTTTTGTTGGAAATGTTTCTAAGATAAATGCTGTAGGAAAGATAAGATAAGATAAGATGATAAGATAATCCTTTATTAGTCCCTTAGGGGGAAATTCTAAGTTTACAGCAGCTGTAAAATGCAAAGTAGAAATAAATAGAAACTTAATATATAAATAAATAAATAATATATATATAATATAATATAATATAATACAGAACATAGTTCATAAAACAATATATATAAAGGAAATATATAAAGACAAGGAACTTAATAATGAAGATAAAATCAAATGAATATATATAAGTGGTATTTGTAGTGATTAGGTACATGTTTGATGTATTACAGTCGGAAATTGAGATACTAGAGTTGTAAATACAGGTTATTGCTTACTAGTGCGTTCTTTTTTGTTGTAGTTTCTAACAGGACAATACCTGAAAGCAGGAGGTTTTAGCTCCAAGGAATTGGAACTCATTTTTGAGTTAAAAAGAATATATGTTGACTAAAAAAGGAATAGGAAAATCACAGGACAACCAGATAATTGGACTGAAGCTCTGGAAAATCACTAAATTTGTCAATTTAAGGCAGGTTGTGAGAGATTTCCAAACTGTAAACTAGAGCCAACATTTGTATACTTTTGGACTCCATTCATACAAGGCCTACTGCTAGAATACCTCTGCACTCATCTAACAGCCAATGCCACAGTAACCTTAGACTCATTATAAGAACCCACTGTGGTAGGGGTAAATAAAGTTGAAGCAAATCCAAAATAGGCCTAACAACTAACAAGATTATTGTATTCCAGAACCAGACAAAGAGCCAGAAATATTTTTGAAGTGCCATAAGCAGTGCAAAGCAGGGCTACAAGGGGACCACAATGAACAAAATAAAGGCAATGGGATTAAGGCAGACACCTGTGATGCTAGTAATTACACACCACCCAAAGCAAAAGAAATTCATCCAAACTTGTATGAATAAATGGCAAGACAGATCTACAGGTCAGCATAAATGACCTCTAGTGGGGTCCTTTGATATGGCGTGTTGCAGTGAGGTGGAAACAAGCATCAAATACCATAAAGCAAATGATGTCAGCTTTACAAGAGAAGGGAAAAGAGCAAGAGAGAAGGAGGTGCTGGAATGGTTTAAGCAGGAAAGTCTCAGCAGACAGCTGCAGACCGAAGAGAAGATGGACTAGGAAAAAAAGGAAAACAGACAGTGGAATGAGGCAAAAAAAGGACAACAGACCTTGGGCTGGGAGACCTCGACCCACCGCACCTAGATGGCCAGCAGAGAAACAGGTGACTATTGCCCCCCCTCCACCGTATAGTGGAGAAAACAAGGTCAAACATGCAGGGCAATATCTGTTAAGGCCAGACAAGTGAACGAAGGAGATCGAGTAACAGGGGAAGTTCACACTATCGGTGCAGAAGAAGGACGGAGCCCAAAACAGCAACTAGTAAATCTAGTCGAGCCCACAGTGTGGAAGACTTGACTGATGAAGAACAGATGGACTTAAACAGGATAAAAAAGGCAGTGGAATTAGACCAGCTGAGACAAAAACAAAGAGAGCATGGACGCGCACCCCCAAGGACCCCGGTGCCAGACCTGCGTAGTCAACAGATGTTACATGAATTTGAGATAACATCAGAAAAAAGTCTAAAAAAATTGGAAAAGATGGAAACCCTGTTAGATAATTTGGAACAACACCTGCATCAAGGAGATCCAGCAGTGAACTCCAACCCGCAGCCATCTTTGGAGATGCAGCTGACAGGAACGTTAGAGCCCAGAGTGGAAGAGGCTCTGACAGAAGAAGGCCTGGTGGCATGGAGACTGGATGACAAGCAAAGACGGACATCTCACCACCTGCCACATATTCGCTTAAGGAGTGGCAGGTTGGTTAAAGACGGACTCGAGCAGGGGCACAGGAAGTGCCCCCCTGGCACTGCTGGCAAATGCAGAACGACACCAAGCATCACCAACAGGGACCGCACCCCCCAGAACAAGCCTCAACACCTGCTACAGCCTCCATTCAGTCCACAGCTGACCCAAGTCAAGCAACCCAGCAGACCCAGACAGGAGCTGCAGGCTTGCCAACAGTCCTAGTGACCATGAACCAGACCAGAGAAGGGAGAGGAAGGTCAAGACAAAGAGGTCAGCGTGGCGAAGGAGGACGGAGTGGAGCAATGAACAAATCATTCAGATGGGCCCAATCAGCCCCAAACATGAACAAGCAACAAGGGAGGATGTGGTCAACCAGGACATTGCAGAAGAGAGTGCCTCATAAATTCCTAGGACACTTCACCACCAGACCAAAACAACCAGAGAGGCCCAAATGTCAACATTGGACATCCAGGACCACAGCTTTTAATCCAGGACAGAATACAAACACTAATCCATTGTGCACATGGATGGAAGAACTTTTACAAGTGGGACAAGAGACTACATTTGCTCCACTCATTTATTGAGTGGACACACCAGTTAGTCTTAAGGAAAACACATTTTATGCTCACTGGAGGCAAAGGTCATGTGCACTCCAGAGTGACGGACAATACATTTTCCAGATAAGCTGGCAATGCAAATGCTTGAGACCATTCCAACACCTCCAGTAAAGAAAGAAAACCCCATGGTGTATTGGATTAGACTAAATCTTCAGTCTGAAATAAAGTTTAAATGGAAATAATGGGGACCATGGGTGACAGCTCAGATAGGGGATGTCACAATGCTTAATTTAACGTTACATTATACTCTCTTATATGACAAACAACAAATCCAAACAGATTATGAACAATGTTGAGACAAATTATCAACAAGAGACTACAGTACTTAAGAGGAAGAAGCTTATTTGAAAGATATACCATGAGAAGTATGGTCCAAACATAAAATAGATGTAGGCCTGGTTAAGACAGAACAACCAATAAAAATAAAAATAAAACTAAAAGCAGAGGTAAACTTACCCCCCATATGCCAGTATCCACTCAGGCCACACGCCATGGAAGGGAGTAAACCCACAACTGAAAGTTTATTAAAGGCAACATAAATTGATTATAGGTTGGTACATGATCTAAAAGCTACAAATGTATTGGTGGAAGGGGAAGCTCCAATTGCACCCAATCCACACAAATTTTTATCACAAATCACAATCACACAAATATTCCACTAGATGCTTAATGGTACGCTGTGATTGATCTGTGTTCTGCTTTTTTCAGTGTGCCGATACATCCAGAATTGCAACCATTGTTAGCGTTTGCCTATGGTGATAAGAATCACACATACACTGGGCTGCCTCATGGATACTGTTACAGTCCTTTATTCTTTTAACAGAGTGCTGGCACAGGCTCTGCAGCATGTTGACATCATCTCAACTTCATGTCAACATGTGGATGATCTCCTGATAGGCTCAGACACTAAACAACAGTGCATTTGTGACCCCATTGAAGTCCTGCAGGCACTTGCTAAGGGGGGACACAAAGTGAGTAAAGAAAAATGTATTTTTATAAATCCATGTTTTGTCCCCTTTTTAGTTTATGATAAAGCCTTTTTTTTGTTCATCTTTAATTTTGGGTCCTCCTCGTTGTTTTTTGTTTATTTTCTAACAAATCCTGACAATTGCCTGTCTAGAACAATATAGTTGAACTAAAAGAAATGAGATGTGCCCAAAGTAATTTAATTTATTTATCTGTCCCATTGATGGATAAAACATGGCAGAAAGAAGGGATAATTCACACAGAGTACACTCCTACTAAGGCTAGGGCCTCAAAATAGCCAAGCCATTGAGCCACTCCCAAATAGCTATGGGCGTATAAAATCCAGGACCCCACAATGGCCCATTAATGAATAGCCCCTGTATAGATGATCTAGCCTACTGGAGGATGGTGGATAAGAGACCAAAGGGGAGTACCTCCCAATCCTCAGCGACAACCAATCCAAGTGGCGATGGTGGCACCATTCCAGTCAACAGCAGAGTACGTAGAGAACCAAGAACCTGTGACAGCTAGCAGGTTCTTAGAGTCAGAAGATGCACCCAGCACCAGTGCTAGCACCAGTGATGTGCAATGTGCTAGCACCAATAGTTTGCAACACAACGAAAAGAGGGTGGAGAACCTTATGGCAGCAGCAGAAACCAAGGAAAAAATCAGCATGTCAGAGGAGGACACGGCATGATCCAGAGATGCTCTCAACTTTTCAAGAGAACCAGATCCGACTGATCCAGAACTGAACCAAATGCCTGAAGTAAAATCTGAGGTAAAATGGGAGAACTCTGAGGTTATACTGGACTCAGAAAGAGAACAGGAAGTCAGTGAAAGTGGACTAAATGGTAACTCTGAGTCTAATCAACAAGAACAGGAGCAGAACACGATGTCTGCTGCAGATAGATGGATATAGGATGGTTTGTATGCCCGTGTGAACGACATGTCAGCCAAAGATACCAGGACCTCATGGACATAGTACCATCCCGTGTCACTGCTGGGATACGTCAGTGGAGGCATCTACAGCGTAGAAGGGGCCCACGAGACCGTCCCTCAGGAGAGCTTCGTCGAGCGATGAGGAGGGTCAGGGACCTGGAGAAGCAGGTAGCCAACCTTCAGAGGACGACCTGCAGTGAGTGACTGGTTTTCATTATATACAACCTCGATGATTGGTTACTGTAATACGACAATCACCTCACTCAGTCTCACATCAGTGAGTGCATAATCAACTGTGTTTTTGGTAGTTTTCTTATTAATGTCTTGATCAATCATGTTGTTGTTCAAGTCATTCATGAAATGTTTGTGAATTGAATAGCTTTGTTGGTGTGACTTCGATAGTCACAAAGGGGGGAGAATGTGGTGGAAAATTATCGTACGATGTCTTGTTGGTATCACTGTTAATTAATGAGTTTTACTTTACTCATACTTTTAATGTTTTTATCTTTCTTAACATACTTTCAGTAATGGAATGTTGAATGTTGGTATGTTGGTCATTTTAGTAACTCAAGGAACTTTCTTTTTTTTGCATTACCTGGTAGAATCAGAATCAGAATCAGAATCAGATTTATTGCCAAGTAGGTTTTTACACTTACAAGGAATTTGCTCTGGTGCTGTTGGTGCAAAGTACAAACAGACAATAAGTAAAAAGATAATAATAAAAATAAAAATAAGGTGCAAGCATTGTAATAAGAGTAATCAGAAATAGAAATATAGAATAGAATAAAATAAAATAATGAAATAAAGTAGGCTAAATATATACAGAGTTATTTACAGTTGTTACCAATGGAGTTCGTATCAGGTGGTTGGGGGGAGTCGGGGTGTGTCATGGGCAGTGTTAGTTATACAGTATCATACAAATACAGCGTATGTAACATTGTTGATATTACCAGGCAAATATTTTACCTTATGTTGGGTTTTGCATTCAAGGACAGGTTACCTTATATACTGGGCCTGTACGACACCTAAGCCTTTTATGCATGCTTTTATATCATCCATAATAATATTATTATAATACTCCTATATTTACATTTTATAATGTTTATATAGTCTCTTGAATATTTAGTCACAGATACATGTCAAATGCCAGCATTTAATGTTATTGAGAGGTCCTTACTGAATGTAGAAATGGGTTCAGAGTGTATTAACTATTCAGGGTCTTACAATAGTTAGAAATGACCACAGAATGTATGTTTCAAGATTGGTTTAATAGTATATCATAATCTCACAATGTAGTTAGAAGTATCACATGAAATATTATGCCTGTAAAGGTTATGTGAGTAAATACAAGGATCTCACCACCATAACTAAAAGTGTATTTTCTACACCATAGAGCCTTGATACATATCTAATGGAGTCCATGGTTCAAAGTTGTAAATATTAAACTAAGGCCAAGTGTTCAAAGAAAGAACATCATGTACAAAACATTCTGTTCCAAAGCCAGGAGCAGGAAAAGCACGACCATATTTGGAACCAAGTGGGAGGCCATCTTGGAGCAGGTCAGCCATTTTGTGTAACACCATAGAATTAAGAAAGAAATATGCCTGGTTGTGCCTTATAGCTGAATATAAATAACTTCTGGACTCCATGGGATTGTATAAAGGCCTATGGGAGGGGAAATTACAAAATTATAATTAAGAATTAAAGCAAGTGAATGTTAAAAGGAGAGGGGGGGGGACCCTTCTGGAGCCTTCGAGAAGACGGGAGGGGTCCCTCCCATCGGCTATATAACGTACATACCATAACTCAAGCTTGAGTTGTTCAGTTGTTGTTCAGTTGTTGTTTTAGGGTGTCGTGACACAAATCATCTCCCGTTTGTTATTTTTCACCCTTTGACAGTAATAAACAAGTTTCTGGAAAGTGGACTTTGCCTGCATTCGTGCTTCTTTGAACAGCGAAAGGACAGATTTTTACATCTGTTTTTTATCTTCGCTGCCATTCCTGCGCAGAAGTTACGAGCCAGCTCATTCGGTATTTACTGAGAAAATGAGACACTACACTCTTTTCCAGGAGCAGGAAAGATTGGCCATTGATTAGGGTGAAGGTAAAGGAAGTCAGGACCAGAGTGCCACCTGTTGGTGATTGTTAGATCTTTGAGTGGCTTACCTCTGGTAAAATCATGTGCAGGGTTGTGTTTTGTGTCCACATATCTCCATCCACTGACTGCTGTGAGTTCAAGTATCTCCACAACTCTGTTGGCCACAAATGGCTTGTAGCGGCAAAATTCAGAACACAGCCATGCCAGTACCACAGTAGAATCAGACCACAGGAAAGTTTTGTCTATGAGAACTGTTAGCTCAGATTGTATTAGTTTACATAGCTGGGCTCCAGTCAGGGCTGCAGATAACTCCAACCGGGATATGGAAAGTTACTTGAGAGGAGCTACACGTGATCTGGCCATAATGAATGAGACATGGATTTCTCCTCTCTGGTTTGTTGTCCTCATGTATGCAACTGATCATGTGCTTTTTCAGAAGCAATACAGAAAACATGCAATTCTCTGTGTGTCACTTTGCATGAGACATCAGGATTATTTCCATCATACCACCTGGGGAAGGTGACATTAGCTAGGCAGGGAAGCTCTTTCTCCCATTCATCCCATGACTGTTTTAGGGCATCATTTGGTATAGGTTGATCCCATTGTCTATCGTTCACCCAAAGTTGTTGCAGCAGGATTTTGGCCCTGGTGATGAAAGGGATGATGTATCCTAAGGGTTCATATTGAGAAGCAAGCACTTTGTACACATTTCTCATGGTTAGAGTCTGGTAAGAAACAGGTCTGCATTTGTAGCCCAAGGTGTCAGAGATACAATGCCAGCTCAGCCCAAGTGCATCCTCCATAGGATCTGCCCGATTTTGATTTAAGCAAAGTTCAACACTTTGTGATCCAGCATTTGGTAGTTCATCAGCAACAGATGAAAAGTTGCTTTCCCACTGCCTAACCTCAAATCCCCCCGTTGCCAACAGAGCCCTTGTTTTGTGGAGAAGTTCCTTTGCTTCCTTGGGACAGGGAAGATATTTTAAGCAGTTGTCCACATAGAATGAATTGAACACAGTTTCAGCTACATTCTCATTTCCATCACTGTGATCCTGTACATGTTTTTGAACAGCGTAGGTTGCGCAGCAGGGGCTACATGTTGTGTCAAATGGGAGTACTTGCCATTCATACACCATAGGTGGCTCTTTGCAGTTTACATCCCTCCACAAGAATCTGAGAAGAGGTTTATCCTCAGGTAATAATCTCAGCAGTCAGCAGTTTGTACAAATTAATCAGAATACATCTAGTCTTATGAATATAACATGTGGGGTGCCCCAAGGTTCAGTTTTAGGACCCAAACTATTCATTATGTATATAAATGACATTTGCAGGGTGTCTAATATATTAAAATTTCTGTTATTTGCAGACGACACAAATATTTTTGTCCCGGTGTGGAATTACAGCAGCTTCTGGAGGTAATTACCAAGGAAATTAATAATGTGAAAGCAAATTTTATGTTATTTTGACATCATAGGAAAAATGTAGATGTAAAATTAAATACTGACAATGTGAACATAGAAAGAGTGAATGAAATTAAATTCCTTGGAGTAATTCTTGACCACAAAATCTGCTGAAAGCCACATATTAAATATGTTCAGGGGAAGTTGGCACGAAGCATTGCCGTCCTGGGGAAAACAGGCAAATCTTCAACCAGAAAACACTATATATTTTATATTGTGCATTAATTTTGCCTTATATGACCAACTGTGTAGAGGTATGGGGAAACACGTACAAAAGTAATCTTCAAACAATAATTAAAATGCAAAAATGAGCCATCAGATTCATCAATAAAGCAGGATTTAGAGACCACACAAACAGACTTTTTCTAAATCCACAAACTCTAAAAGTTCAAGATCTGATCCAATTCAAAATGGCACAAATAATATTCAAAGCAAGACATAATTTACTTCCAGACAATATAAGGAAACTGTTCACAGAGAGAGAAGGTGGCTATAGTTTGAGAGGGGAACTGAACTTTAAAATACATCATGCCAGAACAACATTAAAAAGTATGTGTGTTTCAGTCTCGGGAGTTAAATATGGAACAGTTTAACGGATGATTTAAAGAAAAGTGAAACCATAAGCAAATTTAAAAGAATATTCAAAACACAAGTATTAAATAAATATATGGACGATGAGCGACAGTTTAACCGAGGACAGTAATGGCAGAGTATGCATGTATGTGTGTATATATATATATATGTAAGCACAGGTGGTGGTTTTTCCTGCCTGGCATTTCTGCCTGTCGCACCTCCGACAGTGCCATTATACAGACTGCAGGGTCATCAGCCGGGGGCCACCCTTCATCAATGTTTCGCTCCATTATCCCCGGAACATCTCGAGGTGGAGGAGCCACGGTTGGGACGTCTCCCTACCGCGCCCTGCAGCCTGCCTAGGATCCTTCTTTTCCCCACGCCTTATCTCTCCTTCTGAGCCAGAGCCAGAAGCGTCCTTGCTCAGCCTCCTCAGCAAGGTCACGGAGAGCTCGCTTCCTGTTGGAGCCTGTGACTCCAAGGGTTTTCAGGAGCCGCTGTGCAGATGTCCCAGTGAAGCCTCTACACCCGACCTCCACTGGGAAGATGAATGCTCTCCACCCTGCTTGTGAGCATGTTGCTGACAGATCTGCATATTTGTCCTTCTTTCTCTCGTGTGCAGCCTCCATCTGTTCTTCCCATGGGACGGTCAGTTCGACCATGATGACTGCTCTGGCAGGTGCTGACCAGAGCACAATGTCTGGGCATAGGGCTGTCACAGTGATCTCCTTAGGGAACCTTAGCTGGCGGTCGAGGTCGGCCGCTAGCTGCCACTCGCCACCAATTGACAGAAGGGACCGTTCTGCCTTGGTGCAGTGCTGCGCTTTACTCCCTGGCCTGGTAAACTGGATCCACTTTGGAGCTGTGGGTGGGTTGTTCCTGTTGGCTTCCTGTTTGTGGGTCTCCAGTATGCCCGCCAGCTTGCGCAGAACTCTGTCATGCTGCCATCTGAACCTGCCCTGAGACAGCGCTGTCTTGCAGTCAGAGAGAATGTGCTTCAGATTTGGGTTTGGGGAGTTGCACAGCTGGCAGGGTTCTTCTGTGCCATACCAGGTGTACAGGTTCCGGGGGCTAGGGAGTGTGTCATAGGTGGCCCTAATCTGGAAGCTGAGTCTTGCCTGGGGTGTACTCCACATGTCGGCCCAGGTGATGGTCCTGTTGGTCACAGCCTCCCAAGTGGTCCATCTGCCTTGCTGTTGCTGGCTCACCGCTGTGATCTTGTAACTTTCCTCGTCCATTCTGTATTCTGTATGTATGTGTATGTGTGTGTGTGTATGTATGTGTATGTATATCTGTATATATGTATATGTGTGTACATATGTATGGTATATGTATATGGATGTGTATGCATGGGCATATATGTGTGTACGTGTATATGTGTGTGTGCATGTGAGTGCTGTGTATTTATATGTATGCATATGGGTGTGTATGTGTGCATATATATATTTATATATACATATATATGTGTGTGTGTATATATATATATATATATACATATAATATTAAAGATTTACTGTATTGTTATGTAATATTCTTTTCTGTGTTTGAATGGAGATGGATTATATGTACAGAAATTAGTATTATATATAGGTATAACATTCAGTTTGGGATTGTGTATAATATTATATATGTGGTAATAAAAGGGGTAGGACTTAATTAGTTTAGACTTCCTCCTACTCCTTTTCGAGCATGTAGACCTGCTGCACATGCAGGATGTCATCAGCAGTCTTGATTTGTTCCTTGGTTTTGGTGTATGCATGTTTCTTTATGGTGACTACGTAATTTTTTGGGGGGGGGATTTTGTTGTTTCTTTTTTTTTCTGCATGTTCGAAATAAAAGCATTCATTCATTCATTCAATCTAACTTGGTGAAACATTCCTTTAATGTCACCACTCATAGCGACCCTGTGTTGTCAGAAACAGAGCAGAACACCAAGAAGTGAGGGGCCTCAAGTAGGGCCGGGAAGAAGCTGATCATTTAGTTGAATGCAACACGATGTTTACCATTATGCTCCACAAGGTGATGAGGGGTATATCATGGGCTCTAATTTCCTGGCGCAACTCAGGGTGGCGCAGGGTGGCGAAGCCTGGCGCACCCCGCGCAGTGGTAATTTCGTCCGGTGCACCACCGTGCGCAGCCAATTTGGCAATTTGGTAGACCGGCTGCGCCGAGATGGGTGTGACGGCGCACCAGGGGGAGGTGTCGACAGATTCAGCTTGGCGCAGTGAAAATTTCGTGCCAAAAAAATGCGTGGAAGGTGCGCTGAAAGCCTGCCAGCTCCAACCTGGTCTATTCTCGGCGCAGCGAGGCGCACTCGGGGCAGTGGTAATTTGGCTGACAGGCGCACAGTGCGCACACGTCACCAAAACCTCACAGGCAGGTATCCAGAGTGTCAGGCACATTTCAATGCAATAAAACAATCACAACAACCACTATTTAATGTAACCGTCTGAACCAGCACCTACATTTGTATCTATATTAATTGTCCCGTCACATCTGATGTCAGATCAGAGACGTTTGTCATAACTAACGAGTTCACATCTCTCAGTCAACCACAAACAGCCACATCATCCGATACGGAGATTCTCTCATCTCATGAAATTCAAAAGAAAAGAAAAAGAGAGAGACGCTCGCTGAATAAATGTAAGTCACTCGGGTCTTAAGTATTTACCTGCGATTGCCCATATTTCTTTGTTTTAATCTTTATTCGTAACGTGATCTAAAAAGATGGAGTATATTATTGCAAGGAGGATGAGAAGGAGATATAATTTCACCAAAGGTTCTGCTATTTGGCGATGACAGACCAGTAATGCAGGTGGATCACAAGCATGATGAATGGATTAGCCTGCTGCTGTGTTTAAATGTAATTATCACTTAATTTTGCACTCCTATTATGACACAGGAACAGATTACATCTGTCCCGCGAGGTGGTCCACACGGTGACGCGCATCTTGTCCTCCGATGCGCGGCCCGGTGGCACCTGCGCTCTCCCAGCTGCTGTAAAAGTGACAGCGGCTCTGACCTTCTTCTCCACTGAGGTGAAATTGTCACTGCGCCTCGCCCACGGCGCATTTAAGGCGAGGAGAGGCATTCATTTGATTGGTGAAGATCACACTCGGCTGTGTTAAACCCACTCACGTCTTATCTCCTCCCTCTCTGCTACGTGCGCCGGTAGGAGGGAAGGAGGCGTGGGTGCGCCTGCGTGCGCCAGACTGCGCCGTGCACGAAACTTGCAAAATGCCCTGGACACACCCTGTTGGCGCGGCGCAGGGCAGGTGCGCCCCGCCTGCGCCTGGTCTACGAAATTAGAGCCCCATGATTCTTCTGTCTGACAAATTTGTCCAGGGTTGAGTTTTTTCACATAGCCGGCTTGATTTAGTTTACTGATTTCATTGTTATATATGTCTGCCAATTCAGAATTCTTTTGAAGTTTGCGTTCAGATCGACGGAGAAGGGGCATCACAGATTCTAAGGGGGCTTTTAGTTCAGGTGCATCCTTTTTCCTTAACAAAGGGGTTGCATAGCTTTTGGTGCCATCTGTGTCAACTCTTACAGTTTTCTCATCCAAGAAGTCTATGGCTTCTTTGTCTTGTTTTGACCTTGTGATTAACGTTTCGTTTCTAAATGGAAGGACATCGGTTTGCCACAGCTGCTCTACGTGGTGTTTAAGCTCTGAGTAAGGGTTAACTGGTGTTGTTAAAAAGCACTGGGTAGAGGAAGACAATCAATCAATCAATCAATCAATCAATCAATCTTTATTTGTATAGCGCCAATTCATAACAAGTGTTATCTCAAGACACTTTACAATAGAGCACAAAGCTCTTCATATTATGGATACACATATATGCATAGATACATATATACATATAAAAATACACATATACATATATATACAAATATATACATCCAACACCCAACATGAATCCATATAGCCAATCATGAATCCCTCCATCATGGCGGCAAGAAAAAACCTTCTGTTAAGCAGCAGGAAATCTTGAATGTGGACCCCAGTCTCATGATGAACAGCAAATCCACACGATGCTGTGTTGGGTGTGTGGGCAAAGGGAGGGAGGTAAGTGGAGACAAGTGGATTAAAGTAAGAACTAAAGCTAGTGACAGATCAATGGACCAATCATAGACCTGTCATCGTCAAATTTGTTTCTGCTGGAAACAAATTTATTAGAGGAGGATCCTCATGTCTGTGTGGTTGTGGTGAAAATTTTATAGAAGTATAATCAATAAAAGTCTTACTGAAAATAAGAATTTATGGTAGTGACGAACTCATGGGTGCCCAGACCACAAGTGCATCCCTACCATATTTGTCTCCGTTAAGTATAAATGTATTAATGGTAGACCTCTTGAGATGTGACACCTCATTTTCAAGAGGAATCTCATTCCCATGTGGAGCTAGAGATAGTTACTATAGATGTATCAACCATGGATAGAAAGATCATGTTAATATCAACATTAACAGCTATAATGATTATGAACTGGAGTGAGATGGCCAAATATGTGTTATGTCTGTAATTGTAGTTATTGAGGCTTCGTGACTCCACAGCAGCAGGCGGTCTACACCAAGGATCCCAGGCCACCTAAAAGACAAGAGCCAGGGACGAGTACAGGAGCAAACAGAAAGGGGCAGAGGCAGATATGGAAAGAGAGTGTGAGAGAGAGAGGGATAGAGCCCAGTGTGCCAGATCCCCCCGGCAGTCTAAGCCTATTGCATCTTAACTATGTGTCTAAACTATGGACTATGAGCTGGTCCCTAACTGACAGCTTTATCAAAGAGGAATGTTTTAAGTCTAACCTTAAAGGTACAGAGGGTGTCTGCCTCCTGAACCGTGGTCGGTAAATGGTTACAGAGAAGAGGAGCCTGATAACTGAAGGCTCTACCTCCCAGACTACTTCTAGAGACTGATGGTACCACGAGCAGGCCAGCATTTTGGGAGCGTAATGTTCTAACCAAGGAAGGTTGGTCCTTGAAGAGCCCAGCCTAAACGTGTCCTCACTGCAGCTGGAGCTCCTTTTGGTCCATACTGGACTCGTTCTGTTGGTGCGATCAGGAAAGGATTGTCAGATCCAATGAGGATGTGTGGCTGGACTTGGGAAAAGGAGCTCAGTGGGAGACCTTGCAAATAGGGATAGTGTTGCTTAAGTTTATCTACAGGGTAACTTTGCTCAACAAGCATTATCATGTCAGAGGTGAAGGCTCTGTCAGTTGAGAATTTTTTCTCAGGGCTTGATGCAGCAGAGATTTTGAGGTTTACATTTTTTACTTTTTAATGTTTCTGTTTGCTGTCTCACTGTTCGCAGCTGAAGGTTTTCTGGTTCGCCATCCAGCCCAAGATATTCTGCAGCACCTGGTAGCAGCACTGTACGCTCAGATCCATTATCTAAGATAGCATATGTATCAAATACTCTATTTGTGGCAGCCTTCAGCATCAAAATAATACAGCGACAGAGTTCGACTGGTGCTCAATCATCTTTATTTGTACACCGTGAAACTCGATTCGCCTGCCAAAGGGTGCAATTTTGACTGGCGACAGGTTTCCTTCTCATCATTGCATTTAATTCCCTGCGCACACACACACACAAGGGCTCCTGGCTCCAAACAAAACTGGTCTGTGACCACACCTCCCCGACCTTTATACAATTTGTGGAGCACGGAGCAATGGTACTCCCAAACTGCAGGGGGCCACTTACACTCCCATCAAATCATGTTTGAATTTAAACTGCGAGGTCAGCAATGTTAAATTAACAGGATTTAAGAATACCTAAATCAGTTAAAACCATAACAGCTAAAACCAAACATAAACAAACAATAACTGTGATGTCTGTTATGAGTGATATGGATTGCTCATACTTGGCACATAATAATATAAATCACTTTCTAGAAGCAGCACTGATTTTTGAATAGGCCGTTTAATAATTGTGGGTATGAAGGGCGGCTCCCTTTTTGACGCAATCTTTCAATCTCCAATCTGCACTTTGACTCAACGCACTAACCCATCGCAACCTGCTGTAGCTTCAACCACTCTCCCCAAACGCCACTCATTTCTTGGAAGTATATCTTCTTTAATAACAATGTCATCAACTTTCAAGTTGGGCTTCAGAACCAACCACTTCTGTCTCAAAGAAATGTTCGGGAGGTACCCCTTTCTCCATCTGCTCCAGAACTTTCTGTTAAGTATTGCACTCTGCGCCATCTTTTTACTGCATACAGATCCTCCTTGAGAAACTTGCCAGGAGGTGGCAGTGCAATCTTGGATTTCATCAATATTAAATGATTTGGAGTTAAGGGCTCCAAAGATGTTGGATCATTAAGAGTATTCACATTCAAAGGGCGACTGTTAACAATTGCCATTGCTTTGTAGAAAAGAGTTCTGAGAGAAGAGACCAGTGGTTTTCAAAGTGGGGGCCGCCAGGGGACGCTAGGGGACCCTCAGAAAATTTGAGGGAAGGGGGAAAAATGGAATATAATTATTTTTATTTTTTATTTTATTTTATTTTTTTATGAAACCATTTTATCTGAACGTACAACATGTAATCTGCCGTAATCTCAAATTTCCGATTGTACCTAAACACACCTCCTGTGACATCTGCAACTTCGTCATGACGTTGTCATGATCTGTGTCGTCCTGGCGGTTTGCGCCGATTATTCAGCCATCGTACGGCTAGCGAGCACAAAATGGACAGGTATTTGACAGGAAAAAGAACGAAGGAGGAAACCAACAGCCCGCCATGGAGGATTCTGCTGCAAAAAAAAACGAAGAACTCATGGCCAACTAAAATTCGAAAATAGGAGGCAACATACATTAAGTATGGCTTTACAGCCATACAGAAAAATGGCCATGATTGCCCGAAATGCGTCCTCTGTCTGGAGATCCTCTCAAACGAGTGTTTGAAACCTTCGAAACTTCAGCGTCACTTGATGCAAAAACACCCGGCAGAGGCCGAAAAAACAGTAGACTTTTTTTAGACATAAAGTAGAGCATTTGGTCAGGCAATCTGCTGCATTCACACAACAAGCTACCGTGCCTGAGCGGGCCCTGAAAGCATCATTTTTAGCTTCCTACCACATTGCTCGTGCTAAGAAACCTCACACAGTTGGAGAGGATTTAATTCTACCAGCTACCAGAGACATTGTCCGAGAATTGCTTGGTGAGGACGCTGCTAAAAAAATCGACGCTGTCCCACTCTCTGATAACACCGTGAGCCGACGGATTGTTGACATGGCCCAGGACGTATCTGCTCAGCTTTTGGAGCAGGTGAGAGCCAGTGAATACTTCGCACTTCAGCTGGATGAGAGCACAGATTTATCCAATGAGGCCCAGCTGCTTGTGTACATTAGATTTATTTCCCAGGAAAGATTTGTGGAGGAAATACTATTTTATAAAGCACTTGAAAGAAGAACCACTGGGAAAGACATTTTCAAGTTTTGGATGATTACATCGAGTCTAACGGATTGGACTGGGTCCGTTGTGTGTGGGTGTGTTCGGACGGAGCCGCGGCAATGACCGGGAAGATCAGCGGAGTGTCCGCTCTCATCAAGCAGAAAGCCCCGCATGTAGTGGCCACCCACTGCATGCTCCACCGCGAGGCACTTGTTGCAAAAAGGATGGACAACGAGTTGAATCAGGTACTACAGGAAGTCATACAAGTAGTGAATTTTATTAAAGCCTGCCCCATGAAACACAGACTGTTTACCCTGCTTTGTAATGAGATGGGTGCCCGTTTTGAGGGGCTGCTGCTTCACTCGAACGTGCGCTGGCTGTCACGGGGCGCAGTTTTAAACCGTGTCTATGAGTTGCGGAGGGAGGTTGCAGAGTTCCTCTCATCCGAAAAGCATCAGCTGGCAGATCAGTTCACCGATGCAACCTGGATTCGCAAACTTGCATACATGTCAGACATTTTCCAGCATCTAAATGTGCTGAATCAAAGCATGCAAGGGCGTGACACGTACATACTGCAGATGCAAGACAAAGTACGTGCTTTTTCCAAAAAGATTATGCTGTGGTCAAAAACGCTCCAGGAGGGAGTTACAGAAATGTTCCCACTGCTTCACCAGGAGCTGCTGTCATGTGATGATTTGAGCTCCATCTCTCCATTGATCCAGTCCCACCTGGAGCACCTCCAAGGATATTTTAAAGACTATTTCCCTGACCTTGAAAACGCACATTTAAACTGGGTTAGCAACCCCTTTGCCCCCAGTGTTGGTTCTAGTCTGGATTTAAAGTCACAGGAGGAGCTGATTGAGATGACAAACTCGGGGGATTTAAAACTGAACTTTGAGGCTCTTCCCCTGTCTAGCTACTGGCTTCATGTAAGAAAAGAGTACCCCACTTTGGCTGACAGGGCCCTGAAATGCCTTCTCCCATTTGCAACAACCTACTTGTGTGAGTCTGGCTTTTCCACTTTAAAAGTGCTTAAAACCAAACACAGAGCACGTCTACATGTGGACAATGACATGCGTATGGCACTGACAGACACAAAGCCCAGGCTTGACAAACTGTGTAGGAGCCACCAAGCCCATCTCTCCCACTAGTGTAATGTGTCTGTTAGACACGCTGACACACAGACAGACACACAGACAGACAGACACACACACACACACACACACAAGAGATAGAGAGGTTTGATTTCTCTGGTTCAGTTCTAATCTGTCAGCAGTTTGTTCAAAAGTTTATTATTCAGTGGGAATATGCAGTGCTTAAAACACGTTTGTGAATAAATTCCTACATAAAACAATTGTAATAATTATTGTAAAGTGAATAAAAGTAAGAAAATATATTCTAAAAGTTGATGTTTCTTTACATATTTTGAAGCATTGTCTGTGGGTTTGCAAAGGAGGTCCCTGGCCGGGGGGCCCTGGCAAGATAAAGTTTGGGAACCCCTGATCTAGACCTCTTTGACACTGAGAAATTGTTAGACTGAGTACATTACAAATAGTGCGGATCTGCCGTTCCCAAACACCACCAGTATGACTTGCTGAAGGTGCACCATACACAAACTCACACTGCTTTTCAGCCAGAAAAGCCTCAATTGCTTCAACTTCAGATTGCTTCAGTCCCTCTCTGAACTCGTTGTTGGCTCCGATGAAGTTTGTTCCTTGATCACAAAGCAGTTGAGACAGTGCCCCTCTGAGACAAATGAAACATCTTAGAGCATTAATGAAAGCACATGAAGACAAATCATCTAACATTTCAATATGTACTGCTGTAGAAGCGAGGCACGTGAAAATTAGTCCATATCGTTTCATCTCTTTGCGACCATTTTTGACAACAAATGGACTGAAACAGTCCATTCCACAGAATCCAAAGGGGGCTGAAGCTTCACATCAGAACTAACAGGGAGTTCAGACATTTTTTGCTCCTCTTCTGGCCTTCTCTGCCTGCGACATTGCACACACCTTTGTATTAATTTTGCAACTGTTTTGCTTCCACCAATTTCCCAAAACCCATTCGTTCTGAGCTCCATCGATGTTTGATTCCTGCCTTGATGGCAAATCTGATTATGGTAGCAGGACAAAATCAAATTAGTGAAGTGGCTGTTCTTTTGGAAAATAACTGGATGCTTCTGCTCTTGAGTGAGAGCTAACCCTGTAAGTCTCCCACCAAAACAGAAAGTCCATCATGCAGAACAGGATTAAGGTTAAAGAGCTGGCTGGATTTTTGAATGTTACCGACTGTAACCCTTTGAAGAGCTTTGAGCTCCTCAGGAAAAGCTTGTTGCTGAACGAGCTGTATGAGTATCTTTGCAGCTTTCTTGCGATCTTCTGCTGTAACTAATTCAACCTGTTTTAACTGTGAGCCAAGTCTTTTTATTCTAGCAATCACTTTGACCAATGTGGTCCAAGAGGAAAACCTCTCCAGGTGTTGAAGAATGTTTGCTTGTGGGCTAACCTTTGTCGCATACACATGAACTGATTTAACCTCTGGGTCACCAACTAGAAGCTCAATGGAGAGTTTGTGAGGTGGAAGCACTTCTTTCCCCCAAAGAAATTTAATCTTCTTGCTTCATTGTTAATGTAAGCCAACACAACCTGTGAGTCAGTCCAAAAGTATTCCCTGTCAATTTTCATCTTTAACTCTGACTTTAACATTGCAGTTATCCTCGCTGATGTCACTGCTGCCGAAAGTTCTAATCTTGGAATGCTTGTGACCTTTGTGGGGGCAACCCTTGCTTTAGCCATGACGAGACTGCAGTGGATTTCATCCTTGTCATTCTTGTATCTGAGGTACGAGCAAAAACCATAGCCTGTGTTGCTGGCATCACAGAAATGGTGCAGCTCTACACTTCGTATTTTGCCAAAATTTGGGGGGTAATAACATCTGGGGATTTTTATATCTTTCAGTACCTGAAGGCCATTAATCCACTCCTCCCACTGCAAATGTAAGTGTTCTGGAATCTGATCATCCCACCCAATACCTTTCTGACACAACTCCAGCAAAATTCTTTTTCCACTTGAGGAAAAGGGGGCCATGAACCCAAGTGGGTCATACAGGGAAGCAACAGCAGACAGAATACTGCGTCGAGTAGGAAAACGGTCCTTTGCACTAATATCAAAGCTAAAGAAGTCATCAAACATCGACCACTAAATCCCTATGTGACCTGGTGTTACCTCTGGATTCAGCTTGAGCGGGTCTGTTGTTGATGCCCTTTCTGATGCAGCGACACAAGAGAGAACTTCTTCACTGTTTGAATTAAACTTGTGTAGTCTTAGTCATGCACGCTTACACAGTTCCTGAGCTGCAACAATTAATTCTTGTACCTCTTTGACTGTTGCAACACTGGTTCAACCATCATCCACGTAAAAATTACTCTCCACAAAATCTGCTGCGACAGGATGCTCAGCCTTGTGCTGCTGGGCAAGGTACTATAACCCAAAGTACGCACAACCAGGTGATGAGGCAGTACCAAACAGATGTGCCGTCATTCTGTACTCTTTTGGCTCAGAATCTAAATTCCCTCCCTCCCATCAAAGGAAACTTAAGTTGTCCCGAACCTCTGGCGTAACATGGAATTGACGGAACATTTTCTCAATGTCTCAAGTCACAGCAACCAGCTCTTTTCTAAAATGCCACAAAACTCCCACCAGTGAATTAATCAAGTCAGGACCTGTAAGAAGGGTATCATTTAATGAGATGCCATTGAAATTTGCAGAGCAATCAAAAACTATTCTGAATTTTTCAGGCTTCCTCGGGTGGTACACTCCATGATGAGGAATATACCAGATGGTTTCACCCCCCGAAGCTGCAGGGGCCAGCTCTGCATCACCCTTGCTGATGACCTCCTCCATGAAAGTACTGTACTGTTCATGGTACTGTTTATTAGCATTTAACTTTCGTTTCAGGTGTTGCAGTCTAACAGCAGCAAGTCTCTTGTTGTTTGGTAATGAGGGTGGATTATCATCTTTAAAAGGAAGGGGCATTTGATAGTGTCCATCTTCATTCTGACTTATATTGCTGCTAATAAACTGTATGAAGTGGACGTCATCCTGCGACACATACTTATCCTCACAGCTCCTTTCACTGAAATCTGATTCTAACATCTTCAAAACATCTGTAACGGGGGTACTGTAATTTCTTTTACAGCTACACGATGTACAAAACTGTGGCAGCCTGCCCGATCCAAGTGGGGGTTTGCTGACCCTATAATGCTCCACCCTAGAGCAGTTCACTGCGCAAAAGGCTCATTATCATGCCCTGTGACCACCTCTAGGGGGGCCAAAGCCAAAGGACAGTCATAACCTATGAGAAATCCCACCTCACAGTCCTGAAGTGGTGTCAACTTTTAGGCCAAATGGTGAAGATTTGGCCACTTAAGCGCTGTGCTTCTGGCGGGGATGTGGGACTTATCTACAGGAATGAAGTCATGTGAATAAGCTTCCTGTATCTTAATAAATCTTTGAGAGTTAAGACCCCTTACCTGCAGACCACTAGCAGTTTTACTTTCAATGATTGTATTAATAGCAGTCATTGTGCTTAGCTTAAGTTGAAATGGCCGAGTGTTAACATTTGAATCTGAGACTAAATCCTCCAAAACAAAGGTGAAATCGCTCTGAGTGTCAAGAAGAGCGTAAGTGAGGATTTCCTTTTGGGGCTCAGCTACCGAAGATACAAGCACAGGGACTATGCTGAATGTCGACAAAGGATGCTGTTTCAGCGCATGGGACATAACATTATGGACCTCACTCACTGCAGAACCACTAGAGGCACCAGAACTGTTTCTTGGCATCTGTATGGACTCTCTTGATATGGAGGCAAGTTGGATGCTTTCTATTGCAGATACTGCAAGTGTGTCGCTTTTTGCACTCCTTAGTGCTGTGACCCTTTCTCAGGCATCCGAAACACGGATTTTGATGCATATGAGGGACATTTAGCTATACCATGAGTTGCATTATTGCAAAACAGACAAAGTGGCTTTGGTTTTGAGCTTTCAGACATATTGAAGCTGAACTGTTTTACCTGAACACTTGTGCTAAATGCTTTTGCTCCCTTTGGAGTCCTCTCCACAACTGTTTTCATCGTTAGAGACTAGGTGACAGGATCACAAGCAATTCTTGCTTCCTTTTGCACAAACTCTGTAAATTTAATAAAGTTTAGATTATCACCAGAACTGTCCAACTCTTCGACAACTATTCGGCTCCATCTATGAACCATCCACTCTGGTAGTTTTTTAAATAGTTTATGGTTTTCTTCACCATCATTCAGGATGGAAAGACCTTTCACGTGTGGCATAGCTTCAACACAACCTAAAAGAAAGTCTGCACACTCTCTCAGTGCTTTGGAGTCATTGATAGCTATTTTTGGCCATTTCATCAATCTATCTCTGAAAGCACGCTGAATGATAAAAGGACTGCCATATCGATCCTCTAAAACTGCCAGGCACCATTATAAGCCTCCTCTGAATTTCGATAAAATAATCCTTTCACAGCTTCTTGTGCGTCTCCTGCTAGATAACTCTTTAAATGTAGCATTTTTTCACTGATTGGGAGGGGCTTCTTATCTATTACGGCTGAGAAAGACACCTTACAGTCAACAAAATTCAAAGGATCACCATTAAACAAGGCTGGTTCTGGCACAGGTAACCAACTTAGAGCAAAAGTGGTTGCGTTGATGTATCAATAATTTGAGGTCAGAGGAGCGGTAATCTAATGAAATAATATTAGACAATATGTCATGTTAGAAATAATGTAAGTTTGATGAACAAACAAAAACTAATGAAGGATCAAGTCTGCTTTCCACTCACATTCAGGATTCCTTTGTTCTCTGGTGATCCATGGTCAGGAGGACAGAGGAAGTGAAGGCCTGAGGGATGGCTTTTATAATGTTGGGGGTGTGGCTTAGCTTTGAGTGACAGGAAAGTCAGATATGGACGTGGTGAGGTGAGAACTTGGGATTTAACAAGGGCTCTAATTTCCCGGCACAGCGCAGGGTGGCGGAGCCTGGCGCACCCCGAGCAGTGATAATTTTATCCAAAGCACCACCGTGCACAGTCAATTTGGCAATTTGGTAGAGTGGCTGCGTCGAGATGGGTGTGGTGGTGCACCAGGAGGAGGTGTCGATAGATTCAGCTTGGCGCAGTGACAATGTTGTGCCAAAACACGCGCAAGGTGCGCTGAAAGCTCGCCAGCTCCAACCTGGTCTGTTCTCTGCGCAGGCGACGCGCACCTGGTGCAGTGGTAATTTGGCTGACAGGCGCACAGTGGGCACACGTCACCAAAACCTCACAGGCAGGTACCCAGAGTGTCAGGCACATTTCAATGCAATAAACAATCACAGCAACCACTGTTTAATGTAACCGTCTGAACCAGCACCTACATTTGTATCTATATTAATTGTCCCGTCACATCTGATGTCAGATCAGAGACGTTTGTCATAATGGAAACTCAACCTGACGGCAGCTGGAAGAGTGACGCAAACTAACGAGTTCACATCTCTCAGCCAACCACAAACAGCCACATCATCCGATACGGAGTATCCGGCTTCTTTCATCTCATGAAATTAAATAGAAAAGAAAAAAGTGAGAGACGCTCGCTGAATAAATGTAAGTCACTCTGTGTTTTAAGGATTTACCTGTGATTGTCCATATTTCTCTGTTTTCATCTTTATTCTTAACATGATCTAAAAAGATGGGGAACATTATTGCAAGGAGGATGAGGAGGAGATACCGGGAGAGAATATTTCACCTAAGGTTCTGCAATTTGGCGATGACAGACCAGGAATGTAGGTGGATCACAAGCATGCTGAATGGATTAGCCTGCTGCTGTGTTTAAATGTAACTGTCACTTAATTTTGTACTCCTATTTATGACATAGGAACAGATTACATCTGCCCCACGAGGTGGTCCACACAGTGACGCGCATCGTGGCCTCCGATGCGCAGCCCAGTGGCCCCAGCGCTCTCCCAGTTGATGTAAAAGTGACAGCGGCTCTGAACCTACTTAGCCACGGAGGTGGAATTGTCACTGCGCCTCGCCCACAGCTCATTCAAAGGCGAGGAGAGGCATTCATTTGACTGGTGAAGATTACACTCGGCTGTGTTAAACCCACTCACGCCTTATCTCCTCGCTCTCTGCCTCTTGCACCAATGGGAGGGACAAAGGCTTGGGTGCACCTCGCTGTGCCGGACTGCGCTGTGCACGACACTTGCAAAATGCCCTGGACATGCCCCATTGGCGCGACACAGGTGCAGCGCAGGGCAGGTGCACTGCACCTGCCCCTGGTCTACGAAATTAGAGCCCATAAACTTAAATGCTTCTTTGTGACATCAATCTGGATCAGATCAGCAATGTACTGGCTTCTTCCTTGGACCAAACCACACCTCTGGTAAAATTTTCATGTAAATCCATCCAGTAGTTTTGCGTAATCTTGCTAACAAACAAACAGACAGACCCCGGCGAAAACATAACCTCCTCCAATAAGTATATTGTGAGCCCTCCAAAGTGCCCTCAGTGTGTAGCATTTAACCTCCTGTATTAGGGCTGGTGTCGACCCGTTTTAGGTTTTAAGTGGAGCTCATAGCAGAATTTCAGGAGCAGGACCACACCTCAACCACTCCTCTTCCTGTGTTCCTATAAATTCTAACCTGACCATTTCCTCCCTTTGTTTCGCTTACTCGACGCATAGCACGGCGCCGGGAAAGTCGCTAAACTTCTGGTGTAAATTTCAAAGCAACTCGCCATCATACTTGAACAACAACTCGTCAATCAGCATCACTCACCTATCGAGCAGACCCATACCCGATGTCAACCAGCCTGGAGGCACTCCTCAGCCGAAATGCGCCTCACAGCTTCAGAGCCAAAATCACGGCGTCCACCATCCGAGCTGTCCAGACTGAGTGAGTCCCAGACACAAGCCGTCATCAAAAATTGATTCCAGCACAGCATGTTTCCTCTGTGGTCATTCAGGCTGGTGCATCTCTCCTCATCAAACCTAATCCATCTGATCAATCCTCGTTATGTCCATGACGTTCCCGAAGCCTCGAAAGCGAGGATGATGAAGTCCCATCATCTCATCGTAGTTACGGGGATTCCCCCCCCCATCGCCACCAGACATGAGCCCATTCACCAGTCACCACCATGGTCCTCTGACTCCTGCGCACCGCAGCTCCACAGAGCCCCGCCGGTGTGTCAGCACACCGATCATCACTCCCATCCTTCACAAGCTCTCATGCCACCCTGCAGCCACATGAACGATGATCAGAAATACTTTCTCTTGAACTGACTAGAACAAAAAAAAAAACTTAACCTCAGCCTCGTTGATAACCCACTTCCGGATGACGCATCATTCACGCATCAACGATCCCCGTTAAAGGTAAATTCCGAGTTAATCAAAACTATCGCCGCAAAACATTGATACGTTGTCAAAGAAACAGAAAAAGATGAATAAACAACTAATAATTCAAATAAATACATTAAGAATAATAATAATAATGATAATAATTAAATAAATAAATAAATAATAATAAGACTCATAAAGATGAAAATAATAATCAACAATCAAACTTACTTTTATTGCCATCCTTCAGCACAATCCAGGCCTCCACACAAACTCATTGGACAAAAGCAGTAAACCAATGACAGCCTTACATAGTCTGCTTATTTTCTTTCGTTGATTTATCATTCAGTTCCCATCTAATCATATTGCTCTCTACTTATTGTATCGTACAACATGATCAGATCTTTTTATTTCATATCATTAAACCATATCATATCATCAGTTCAGTGTAACATGGTGTCATATTTTACTTCACATTGCATCATGTCACCTCAAAAAATGGCATCGCATCTTATCAAATCGTATCATATTCCTCATTCAGATCCCAACTCAAAACTCACCTGTTCAAACTGGCATATTCCCTCTAACTGGACATTGTTCACCCCACTTGCTTTTATGTTGATGTTTTGTTTTTGCAATGGTTGATGCTTTTATGCTTTTACTCCTGTAAGGTGACCTTGGGTGACTTGAAAGGCGCCCCCAAATAAAATGTATTAATATTATTATTATTATATTGTTTGTATTATCGTATCACACAGTATCGCATTGTTCCCGTATGACACTAGAAGAAATTTTGTTGCTCTGTACTTGTGACATAGGCAATGACAATTAAAGTTTACTGATTAGATTGATTGATTGATTGAAATTATACTGAATCAAATCATATCTTTCTACGTTATGTCGTATCATTACTCATCAAATCATGTTAAATTGATTTGCATCATTTCTTCTTATTAAATGGCATTGCACCTTATTCAACTGTACGTTACATTGTTTCATCATATCACATGGTTCCGTATAACACTAAATGATATCGAATCAAATCTTATTGCTCTACATTTTATCGCATCATGGCTCATCAAATCACGTCAAATTGATTTGCATCATATCCCTCCTCATAAATGGCATAGTTTCTTATCCATCGGCGTCTTACATTGTTTCATCATATCATATAGTTCTTTATAACACTAAATTATATCGAATCAAACCTTATCGCTCTGCATCATATTGTATCGTGGCCCAACAAATCATATCAAACGATTTACATCATATCTCTTTTATAATGGCATCATATCTTATCAATCGTACATCTTGAGTCATTTCATCATATCACACCGTTCTGTATAACACTAACTCATCTCGAATCAAACTATATTGCTCCACATCATATCGTTACTCATCAATCATGTCATATTGATTCAAATCATATGGTTCTTATAAAATCGCATAATTTCTTCCATGGTTTCATCATCTCATACGATATCCCATTGTTCTATATAACACTGAATCATATCGTTATCACTTCAAATTATATCACTCCACGTAATGTCATATCATAGCTCATCAAATCACATATCGCATTGATTCATATCTTATGCCGCTCTGTATAATATATCATATATCTCATTTAACTATATCATATCATTCATCAGATCACCTTGTATCACACTAATCCGTATAACACTTGATAATATCTCATATTGAATAATATCGTATCTCTTCTCCCAAATCGTACCATATCTTATTACATCGTTTTGCAGCATATCACTCCATATCCTAACGTGTATCTTACCCAGTCACATCATACCTTGTCTATCATACCAATGTGTTTTACTGCATTATGTCACATCATTTTATCAAATCGTATCATACTGTGGTATTTCACTTTCCCTCATATCTAGTTTTACCTTACTTACATATCTCACATGATGTTGTACGATATCATATACCATATCCTATCGTACCACACCATAGCGTATATTTGTTAATGTAAATCACATCGCTTCACATAGTATTCGATCATACAGTTTCATACATTCCACTTCCGTATCATATCCTGGCACCGAGGTGTCAGTGCCCATGCCGACTACAGTCAACAATCATTATGGGCAAACCCAGTGGGCCTGCAGGCACTGGTATGTCATTATCGGCCATCAAAGGGCTTATCTAATTGTACTGCTTCATACGTTTCACTTTCATATCTAATCCTGACACCGAGATGTCAGTGCCCGTGCCGACTAAAATCAGCGATCATTGAGGGCCACCAGTCGGGGTTCCTGGCCCTGGAATGTCATCATCGGCCATCAAGGTCATATCAGTAGGGCCACCTGGCACCGAGATGACAGTGCCCTTGCCAGCCACCTTCATCAACCATACAGGGTAATACTTGCATGGGCACCCGGCACCAGGTCGTCAGTGCCTTTGCTGGCTAAAAACAAAAATCATCAGGGACCACCTTGTGGAGGCTCCTGGAACCAGGACGTCATCATCGGCCATCAAGGTCATATCAGTAGAGGCACCTGGCACTGGGATGCCCGTGCCCTTGCCAGCCACCATCATCAACCATACAGGGTAATACTAGTATGGGGACCTGGCACGGGGATGTCAGTGCCTCATTTGGCTACCACAGTTAGCCTTCAAAGGTTTAATAAATAAACATAAAAAAAAAAAATAATAATAACTATAATAATAATAATAATAATAATAATTAATTAATACATTAAGTAATACATTAATAATAATAATAATAATGATTATAATAAAATAATTTAAATTAAATTTAAAAAAAGGGGGGAACTCTAGCCAGAATTATAATCCTCTCACGAGTATCAATATAAATCTACAATAGCCCTGCCATCAGAAATACTCGACACCACACTCAACTAGAAGGGAACCATGGTACCGAATACCTGACTTATCCCAGTTTTCCAATCTCTTTTTGAAACAATTTGTCATTTCATCCATCCAAAGTCAGAAAGCCCGTCATTCTACCAGTCAATTAACAAAGTTCCATCGTCTTTCACTGCAAACCCTTTACTGCTTCTCGTTTACAAACAACATTCCTACAATAGAAATTCATTGAAGTCAACACGGTCTTTTACACATCAAGGTGTGCTTTTGCTTAGAGTGAAGAACTGTTTAGAATATCATAGCCATCCTCCTCTAAAAAGTGTATCCATCACCTTGTCGTACCCATCGGAATCAGTTTACATACTACAATCCACCTATCATCTCACCCATTGATCTTCTCATCCATCAGTCATCCAGCCTTTAGAGCTCTGTTAAATAGCCACTCGGTTCAGGCTTTACTCTATGCTACATCAGGCTATTCTCTCCCTCAGTCTCTTTTAATAACAAGTAAGAATACTACTTAAATCGAGCTTGGGACTACACGCTCGTTACAACCATGTCTATCCCAATTCTGTTGCTCTCTTGTCATCTCAGTATCTTTGTAACTTGGGGCTTTTGGGGGTTCGTTGTGCCCGGGAGCTACGGCGGATTCCCCGAGAAGTTTCCCCAAACTGTCATCGGCTTCACGTGTCTGCTATGTTGCTGATTATCCACTATACATAATAAATAATTGTCAAATTCATCCTGTTGATGGTGTGGTCCTTAGTTGTGAAGTGGAGTTCATAGCAGAATTTCAGGAGCAGGACCACACCTCAACCACGCCTCTTCCTGTGTTCCTATAAATTCAAACCTGACCTGAACTTTCTTCTTTCCTTCTTTCCTTAGGGCCTTATAAAGGGGGTTCGTCGTGCCCGGGAGCTATGGCGGATTCCCCCAGAAGTTTCCCAAACTGTTATGGGCTTTACGTATCTGCTATGTTGGTTATTATCCACTATACCAGGCATCACCAAATGGCAGACCGAGTGATGGTTCTGTCCGGACCCGTGACCAATCTCTGATAAATTCACAGGAATAGATTTTAATAGAGCATTTTTTCCGACAGTCGCGGATATACAGCGGGCACGCCCGCCAATAGGGGGGGACAAACGGTTATGTTGTCCCGGGCCCAGCGTGGGGGGAGGACCAGAACTTGGCGGGAGGGGCCCGCTGCCTGGAGCGGAGGGACAGAGTCAGGCTACCGGTGAGAAAGAGGGAGAGAGAAGAAGAGAGAGAGACGGTCACGGTGGAGCGGGGGTGGGGGGCCATCTGATTGTCTTGTCCCGGGCCCAGGCAAGACTGTCAGCTGGCCTAACAGCGGGCGCTGCTACTCCAGTTAACACTAGAACCGCTACTGTGGTCTGATCACAAGCCGGTCATGCCACGAGCGTGCCTAAATATATGTCCTGTATGTTTTCTGAGGCTTTAAGGTTGTTTAATGAAGCACTAAAGAGGAACGAGACATGATTCATTTAGCAGAGGTGATTTTCGCGCCGCTATCGTGTTTACACCACGAGCTGCAGCAGCCACCAGCAAACAGGAGGCAGAGACAAATAAACTGACTGTGCAAGAAAAAAAGACCCTTGTCACCTGCAAGCTCTGCGCCCGACCTATGTGTGAGAAATGCTGATGAGGGCTGACAGCTTTTGCGCTGTGGTGGCGCTGCGCTGTCCACGGGGCTGATCCTGTTCTTTTTCTAATTGTTTACTAATCGATTTGATCATTTGTTCGTGTTATTTTCATTGTTGCAGTTCTATGGTTTTTAGCACTAGTTTGTTTTCGAATGTTTCACATTTTGCAAGTTCTATCAACACTGTTCTGTTTATTTATTTATTAGCCTATGTGAGTGTGGTATCATGCATGTAGCACTGTTTATGTGTGAGAAAAAGAGAAAGAAAGACTGAGAGAGAGAGAGAGAGAGAGAGAGTTAAGGACAGAGAGCTAAGGAGAGAGAGAGAGCAAAATCTGAAATCTGCGAAAATAAGTTATTTATCTATCACTTTCTTGTTACATAATATTGTAATTACACAGTAGTAACAAATGACAAATGATTGTACTTTTAAGAGTTAATTTCTTGTATTATGAAGATGTTGACTTTTTTACTGACAGTGTAGATCTTCATTTTTTTTAGGCTGTGACCTCTCTTATTTAAGAAAAAAGAAGAGGAAAAATATTTAGTCAGCGCTCTGTATGCACTTGATTTTTCCTAAAAAGAGCCACCTTTATTGTTTTCTGAAGATGCTGACTTTTTTACTTGATGTGTAGGCCTTCAATTCTTGGCTGGGACCTCTTTCATTTAAGAGGAAAAAATGGTTATTTGGCTCTGTTTGCACTTTTTTATTCATTTTATTTTAGGTTTTTCTTTTTTAATCTGAAATAAAGGCAAATTAATTTGCCTCGGACTATTTTTATTTATGGTAAAGGAGCTAGCTGTGAAATCAATTAACCATATCCTGCATTAAAAATTGACAATAAATATTGTTGAAACCATAAAAATGTGGACATAGGGGAAAGGCTTTTAAACACAAACTGGACTTTGGTTCGGACCTTTTATTGGTGGAAATTTTATTAACTGGACCTCGGTGACTTTTAATTGAATACCCCTGCACTATACATAATAAATAATTGTCAAATTCATCCTGTTGATGGTGTGGTCCTTACTCGTGAAACACATAAAAGAACCACTTAATATTGGTTTATTGCATCAACGCTTTTTGACTTTGTCAGCAACCTCTATTTAAACAAAACAATGAAAATAAAAAATGAAAACAATAAATTATAACTGCTCTGTTGAAATAGTGTCTTCTGTGTTGTTAGGGTCAGTTATAAAAATAAGATTATAAAGCAATAATCAGAGTCAAAACTGACATCATGGTGCATCTGTGAAGATAAACAGATGCACCATGATTTCACAAATATTCATGCTCAAAGTTCTCTTGCTGACAAAATACTGTCTTGCCTTTTTCTTTAAGTAAATATATATGGGTCCAAATTGATCTGTCACACCATAGTTGTTACTTCAGTAAATATTAGAATGGCAAAATGTACAGTATATACAGTGCCCAGTATAAATGAGTACACCCCCTATTAAAACGTATGTATTAATCAATGTCTAAAAGAAAATAACAATTTCCAAAGTTTTGACAAAGCTGAGTTTAACATAGAATTTTTTTACCATAAGATGAAAAATAGAGTGTGCTCATTTTTGCATCCTGATCTTAAATTCAGAAAAATACATTTTTGTGTGCAACTTAAAAAAACTTGATTGCAATGAAAGGCCCACATTTGGGGGGAGTATTTTGTGGTATAGTATGCTATAGAAAATGTTGATTTTGAAAGGACACTAAAGGTTTTCTGACAAATCTGAAGGAGTGTTCTCATTTATGCTGATCACTGTACATGTACCTCTACAATATCTGTTATAACACCCCTTAGTAACAGTGAGGTAACAACCTTTTTATTATATGATTCCCTTGAGGTTCATTTTACATTTTTTATTGAAATCGAGGGATATACAGACAAAGAAAGGCCCAAAGGCCCATACCAAAAGATATGTAAACCAATATTTTCATGGATTATGAAAACTGACAAGGTAACCAAGAGATAAGGGGAAAAATTCTGTCACGGGGTAAAACCCCAGTATTTTATTAACCAAGTCCTGATGGGGAGCAGGTAGAGGTGTGCAAAAATATACAGTTTATTAAAAGCAAGCCAACTTGATAAAACAGTTTAAGAAAATGGTTTTGAGTTAAAGTTTCTTTTAAAACAACTGTCCAATCTTCTTTGCAGGGGTCCCAGGTGAGGCTAAGTCCAGAGGATGGCAGGTGCAGAGCCTCGGTACAAAGAGTCACGTTTAGGATTGAGTTTATGTTCCCTCTATGGCTACAATCCTGTATGCATAGACTACAGGAAAGCTATGAGTCCATCAGCTCTGGGTCAACAATAAATAAGGCTACAATAAAAACACCACACTACAAAATAAAACTCGATTTAAAGCAACACTTAAGAACTTTCAGTTTTCGTTGATTATGGCGGCGCCGGTGGACAAAGGCTGTAGTGTTTTGCCTGAAGGAAGACCACATTTCCCATGAGGCCCAGCGCGTAGCGCCGTAAAATCCTGATCTCCCGGTCGCCTGCAGTTGGACTGAACTACATTTCTGTTTCCAGCGGCTGTGTGAAGGATGAATAGCGACGAGGTAATGAATCTAATTGTGGCTAAACAATATCATATGACGATGTTGAAAATAAACGTGTAACTTTGTTTTGTACCGTATCCCCCCACCACCCCCCCCCTTACCTGACTCATCAGCGACTGACGCGCTGACGAGTTTTAGAGCCTTGAAACCGATAAATAAAACGCTATGTTGGCTAATTTCACAGTAAACACACGTACAGATCCCGGCAGGCGGAAGCTACTTACTAGTCCAGCAGGAACAGAGCCAAGGCAGCGTCGGTCGGAAATCCCTCCTCGTCTTTGAGCTCACGCCAGCGAGTGAAAGCTGGGCCAATGTTAATCCTTGACTGTCCTTTTATCCGGGCAGCCTCCCTCTTTCTTTTTTTTGTCTCCTCAGACAAAACTTTTCGTTTCTTCGTTTGTTTTGCAGCTTCTGCCATGATAGCACTAGTTGCGCGTAGGCGTTCGACTCGACTTCCGTCTTTGTAGCGAATGGGGAAAGGGGGAAGTGACGCATGCGGTAAAGCAGTCAGCACATTTGTAGTCTTCTGTGTGGCAGGTTTCGTGCCACCCTCCTCAAAGTTGCTTAGTGCCAGTGAAAGCGATACAGACCCCCCAGGCCATGACAGAGGTGTCATTCAACTAGTTGTAAGTCGATGTTTCATCACAAAAGTTATGAAAATATTTTATGAAGGCTGAAAAGTTACTTAGTGTTGGTTTAAAAAGCACAAATGACCCAGGCTTGTAGCTCCGTCAAAAATAAAACCAAGTCTATGATTTCGCCTCTGTGCATAGATTTTAAAACCAGAAGAAATAAGGAGAGGTACTTAGATGCCAGGAGAGGTGAAGCGTACTTCCACCACTCCATGTGTCTCACAGGGCCTCCTCTCCGCGTCACTCTCCCCAGGGCTGATCTACTGCTGAGGCACCGTCATCTCGGGTCGCCAGGTCCTGCTGTCACCTTGGTTGGCGTCTCCCTCACTCCCGTGCCTCCTAGTTCTTGTCACCCCAGCTGTGCACTGTCGTCCGTGCCCTCTTTTGCCACCGGCCGCTGCTCACCCCGCTGTGTTGTCTTCACCGGCTGCAGACCGCTTCCTCAGTGTAGTGGTGTTCTTTCAGGACGTCGAACAAACCACTTGAGTTGTAGACACGGTAACTAATCCTCACTTGAATGACAGGAGATGTAATTCCATTCAAAATCAACGTTTAATAAAGAAAAAATAGAGTTCACAATACACTCCAGTCACACGGTAGGAAAACTGTGTGCTCCCGTGTCTGGCCGCAGCTCTCTGGCTCAGCTCTGACCCCCAGTGGCTAAACAATGCACATGACATCACTTCTCAAATTAAAGGGGTATAAGTCATTTTCTATGAAAAGGAGCAAAGCCACGTCAATAAACCATGAACTAACTTTTAACTTTTTAAAACTTTTTATCTTTGTATAGCATTAAATGACATGAAATATAACACCAAAATATCAACAATGAAATTTGCTAAATATTTAACTTAACTGAAATCAGTTCAAGACATGGCTCTTACACTCAGTGTCTCGCTCTAGCCCGCTCCTCACGCCGTGCTCTCTCCTCTGGCATTGTGACACCAATGCTGTCCTGCACACCTGCGCACACTCACACCAATCACTGCAAGGAAAGCCCACACCCCTTATATATGTGCTGGCGCGCTCTCTCCCAGCGCCGCCAGGTGTTTTAAACCAGGCATTAGGTGGTGCACACAGGAGAGGGGAGAGAAATCACTCATGCAGTGAAACAGTCACACACACACACACACACACACACACACACCCTGTGACAACTGCAAGGTAGATAATTGTTTTTAGTGTAATTTACAGCTGATTAAAGGCACGGGTCAAAACCAACCCTAGCGTGGAGCATGTAGAGAGAAAGCTAACACAGAACAATGGTTAATAGAGTGACTGCAGGGTCCAGTGTTGACATCACTAACCCTCCAGCAGATGCTGTTACTCAGGACTCTGATCTAGAAGTGCTCACCCCGAGGTAAACCATCCATTTGTAACACAAGGTTTGAACCTTCTTTCTTTGGAAAAACACTTTCTATTTGTTCTGACTCTTTTAAATGCATTTTTAACTTTTAATTTCTCATTATCGCTCCCATGTCTTCTGACAACTGTGATCACCAGAGCAGCCTCACTCATTGGGCAATATAGGCAAATGCTAAGGGTGCCGTGGCCTCCAGGGGGCACCACAAAATCACAAAAAAAAATCACCTTCAATACATAGCTTATGTATAGAGTTATTGTGTGCAAACTTTGTGGTTATTTCGATTGTTTGAAGTTGATTGTTGTATATATAATTTAGTGCTTTTATTACTATTTATTTGTATTTACAGGATTTTTATTTTGTGGTTAGGAAATTTATATTGTATTTTAGCTTTTTTGTATTTATTCATAGATTGTTGAGCACGTAAATTAGGTGACATGTTATGTTATAGATTAAAGACAACGCTAAAAACAATGCTCACTTCTTTTATAAGCTTTTCTGTTGGTTCTTGTGTTTCTTTTCTTTTCTTCTATGTTATTCTGTCAAAGGACTTTGTAAACCCTTATAACCTAAAGTTATTATGAAAGGTCCCATGTCCGGCAAAACCAATGATCTTTGCCTTTAATTTTGTTGAACAGGCTTGTGGAGCAGCAGAACATGACACTTTCCGATCCCCCCTTAAAGAAAATGCCTTTAAAATGCTCTGTATTTTACTTCTTGGGGTTTATGATGTCATAGCAATACAGCCTCCACCTACATGTGTTTTCTGCTCACCACAGACAGACACCATGACTGTTTTGAGAGACCTCTCTGCTGCTGGTAACCCCTCCTCTCCCTCCCATCAGACATCCAATCAGTGAAGACCTCATTGTCATAGCCTCCTGTAGCCCCACCCCCCAAGATCTGAGCATTTCCAAAGGGAAGAGAGAAATGAGCTGCACCTGATCCTCTCAAGAGAAGAATGCTTTTTTTGTTTTCTTTCATATAAAGTTCAATCAAGTCCCAAGACATGATGCAGATGGACATGAGACCGTCAATGGACAAGTGTTCGTTAATGTCAAAATAAATATTATCTGCAAATTGCTCTTTTTTGGGCAAAGTGTGATTATATTGATTATCCAGAGCTCTACGGGTCTGTCTTTGTTCAAACTCACACATTTGTTACATAGAGGTACAAACTTTTCAGCCTCTTTGACTTTCTAAAATAAACCTAATTCTACCCTGCAGTCTGATTATATGAAAACCAACGCTGAAACTCGACACCTTTTTCTTGATAGTTAATGAATTAACCAGTTAGTATGTCGAACACACACCTGCAGAAGTGTTTCATTCACCGGTGTGTGTGTGTGTGCTGAGGGAATAATGTTTGTAAAAGTCTGTGTGACCTGATTGGACAAGGGGATTCTTCTCTAATTATGTTCCTCTCCTTTAGGGACCATGTTTCCATACACTGAGGTCACTTATTACTGCAGCAGCTCCACTTCTCTTGGCTAAATGTGGTGTTCGTTTTACTCCCAGGGATTACTTTAAACTATCACGGCTCCCCAGAGACACCGTGTGTATCATTAAGACCTGTTTGATGCCAGCAGCTATTTACTGAAAATGTGTTTCAATAACAACCCACTCTCACCTAATGGCGTACATATAGCACAGTTTTACACTTTCAAAATACGTGTGATGTATACGCCAAAGTCAAATTTCGCGTGCAATTCATACGCATAGTTCTCCATTGACACCTGTAGAGATCGGTGCGTGCACCGGGTGTTTAGAGTTTTCGCGGGTGTTTCGAGTTTGGTCACGTGATCAGAGAGGCTCGTGCCTTCCGACATTTGACGGACCGGCTGGTCAGAGCTGAGCGACAGGAGATAAATGAGAGGTAAGGAAAATGTGTTATTGTTAATGCAGACTGCCTACAATTGTGCTATTAATGACCGAAAGCAACAACAATACTATTACTAGCCCTAACATTATTAAATCAAAGAACACTTCTCTCAGTTTTATGTCAGTTAAAGTAGCCCGTTTGACGAGCTAACTCTGGCGAACTTTAGCTGTTCTCAGGTCAGTTTGTGTGGCCCAGTCAGTGTTATGTGTACGCGGTAAAAACTGTTCTGGGATCTGCTGAAACACCGCGCAAGGTAAACCTGGAGGTTCCCGCACAAATGTGGAAAGTATTTAAAGAAAAAAGACCATAACAAAACTTTGGGCCACTGGCACATTGGCATTACACACAAACAAACACGATGACTAACGCCTCTTGAAACCGGGCATTTAATTCACAATTAATTACTTGGTTATTTATATGGGACAAACAAACCTCTAATTCTTGACCACCCATTTCATTCATAGTTTATTTGATTACACTCAGTATACTTTTATAGTACTAATAATAACAACAATTATACATATATATATATATATATATATATATATATATATATATATATATGTATGAAATAAAGCTATTTCTTACTCATAGCCATAGGGGACATAGCAGTATATAAAAATAGACAAAAAGACACACAAGAAAGTGGGTGTTGCAGTTCATTTAAAGGGATCCAGCATTAGCTGTATTTGCTGCGATTTGGAGGTTGACACGGGTCATTTCTGAATTTATTTACAGTTGAGGAGACTTATGTGAAATAAAAAAAATGATGCATGTTTGATTTTAAACCAACTGTGAGGTTTTCATCAGAGGCAAGCTGGTAGTTAACTGTCTTCATGTTTGTAAAGCAAGGTGTAGACTGAAATATTCTGTTTTCTAGTCACGCATCTGTTTCTTTTTGCAGTGCAGCTTAATTATGAGTGTCACAAAAAATGTACCTTTCAAAATCTTCATGTAAACCTTTTTTTTTTTTAAGGTACAGAATGTCAGCTGAAAGTTCGCATCCAAAACTAGAAGCTTTGCTTCAACTTGGTGATGCATTTGTTGAAGAGTTGCAGGCAAGTACTGTTTATGGCTACAATTTTATACAAATTACCAGAGTAATCCTAAAGTTTAACATCTTCCTGAGTCTTTAGTTATAAAAACTCTCTGTACAGAAAGAAAATCAGCAAGCTCAGGGCTCTGTGAAGCATGGCAAGGTGAAGTGGTGGAAAAGAGACCTAGATGGACAGAGGGTAACTGAGAATAAAAGAAAGAAAAAAAAGCTATCTGCTGGTAAGTGTCCTGTTGTAAAATGTATGTAAATCTTAATATTACACCTGGATTAAAATATCATTGGGCTAAATTATAAATTTTACCACTTTGTAATTATAATACATTATTTTAACAAAGGCTTTTGAGAGACAGAATGAATATAACTCAGTAAAGTATTGTGAGAGTTCTACTGGATTTGACCATCTGTTTTACCAAATCTTTGAAACTATCCTCCTTGTTTAAAACAACATTGAGTAGATTTTTTAATCCTGCCTGCTAGACCTTCAATTTGATAAATTATAACTTTAACTTAATAGTTAAACAATCAAAGAGGGCTCAATTTTTATCGATGATGATTTGTGTTTCTTAGCAGGTGCTCATGCTAATGATCCCTTTCCCACCACCTCAATGCCTACCACTTACATAGATGCTGGTAAGCTGAAAGCACAGTTTTTACATTTTTGACATTTTATGATTTAGAATTTTCATTGCAATGTAAGAAGTGTCCTAATGAGGCTGTAATGCACTAATACTTCTAATTGCACTAAATGACAATCCTTTCCATATATTTGAAGATTTTACTCTACAGAGGCTCGATGAGCTTTTGCAGGAGGAAGGCAATCCTGATGGCCAACAGCCACTATTGTCTTGCTGGAGCAAAAGGCAGAGGGAAGTTCAGCAACGCTGGCAAGAGTCAAGAAAACAAAATCTTGACAGTCTACTGGCAGCCCAGAGCACCACAGAAAGATGCTGCAGCCACTGCAAGTCTGACAGAGTTGTCATCTCATGCAATGATTGTATGCCTGTTGAGTGGTTTTGTGCAGCATGTGACCGTGCCATCCATAAGCACCACATTCTACACAACAGGCAAACCATTATTGATGGTTTTTACAAGTACATTGCTCCATCAGACTCAGTGACTGTTACAGATGGGAAGCAGGGTAAGTGTTTCTATTAATGCCTCTGCGCAACAGCCGAAGGTGTTATCTGTGCATATGTCCGTCTCCATTCTTGTGAACATGATATCTCAGAAAGTCCGTTAGACTTGGGTGGTCAAAGGTTACTGTGGTCTCACAAAACCGTAACATAACAGGGGGCTATATCTCTGTACTCCAGGTTAAAACAGGGTGATTGTTATCAGTGGTTAGCTGTACATCCAGAGTTTGCATGTCACTCACTAGCATCAAACTTGTGTATACAAGAACCCTCAAAACAGAGAAAATTATATCAGACAGAGATTTGTAGATTAATCATAGAAAATGAGAACCATGTAAGTTTTCCTTTTGTATCAAGCAGCAAAAAGTTGTAGCATGACATATTCGACTTAATTGGCCTTACCTGTCATTGCACACCTTGCGATCTATTTACATTTGTGATCCATAATACTGTTCTGTAATGCAGATGTTCCTCAAGATAATATTCTTATCCATCCTTGTCACTGCAGAATGTTTGCTGCCAGTCAAGATCCCACCCAGGGACTGCTGTGGTAGCTCTGATTTCACTCTGTCTGCTGGTAGACCCATCATTCTGGTTTGCATAAATGGTGTGTAAACTGAATGTCTTCTAATAATACCTTTACATATTACTTTAGCAATTTAATATATCTTATCTTATGTTTTTACTGCTTTCAGGCTGTTATGATCTTCATGTGCCACAACTTACATGTAGTCACTGTCAGAGTCAGTGGACTCCTGATGTGGCTGATTTTGTAAGGAGTGGCTACTGGCCAACAACAATGCAGGCACAGACACTGTTCCAGCAGGACCTGTTCGAGTCTTTTGAGGCTATGACGACTGCAGCCCCAGGGATGTCCCGACAGGCCTTCACAGCAATGCTGGACCAGAGGACAAAGCACTTTGGAAGAGTGAGTGATTACAATGAAAATTTAATACTATACAATCAAAAACATAATTAATGGAGGACGCTGTCATAAGATGTGAATATGAGAAGGACTGAGTGATTGACCAGAGAATGAAAATCCTTTACAGTATCTGTTTTTTAGGTAATTAGTAAGCATCCATTGTAACTGTATGTGTCAACATACAGTAAAAGCATATGCATTACTTAAAAACTTGAATTTCAAATGTGGCAGGCTCTATCAAAATGGATTTATGTCAACATATTGATTTTTGGTCATTTTGATGTTTTGTTTGATTTTATGTAAACAAAGCTGTTGACTTTCAGAATATGAAACCTTATTGACAAATTCAGACCATAAATACAGTTTCAGAGCTTTAAAGGCATTATGACAAGCTAGCAGCAAACTGATTCTGCAAACTTTAAAGGCCTTTTTCTCAAAACTATGCCAGCTGGTATGTAATGCAATGTCTTTTGCTTAATATTTTGGAGTACACAAACAATAACGACAAGCCTGTAATTCCTTCTTTCAAACAGTGTCTACTAAAACCTGTGTTTTTATCTTGCAGATGGGCAAAGTTAATTCAGATGCCTTCCAAAGGAGCTTTTTGCAGTACATTTATTGCAGGTTTGAAGAAAGGCAACTGATTGGACCTGAGTCGTTTGTCTGTCCTGCCTGTGTGCCTGATCAATTAGTTATATCATTGGGTGGCAACAGGAAGCTTTACAGGTTCCAAAGTGGAAATCAGTGAGTTTTACGTACAACACACAGACAACCCACAACACAGGCAATATGTAGCCAAAGTAAACCTTAATTAGTCTGCATCTTTATGTTCTGTGAACACAATTGCTTTTATTTGCTGGCAATACAGTTATGGGATGTTTTCTTGTAGGGATAAGGAGCCTGGCTTCTTTGACGGGGTCTTCTAGGCAAAAGACTCTGAGGTGTCCACTTTTGTTGAGGAGGTCCGTGGAGCGGTCAAGAGTGTAGGTTTATCATCAGTCTAAACTAAACAAACTAATAGTAACATTGTGGTGTGATTTATGGAAAACATCTCAGCAAAAATATTTACCCCTTTGTCTGATGACCCAGCTTTAGAGAGATGAGATGGAGATGTAAAGCAATGAGAACTAGTCAGCATGTCCTGAACAACAGAAGTAAGCTTATCAAGTACCACAATGATGGGGCATAAGGATTGCAGGGAACTTTTTTTCCAACCCTCTGTCAGTACTTTGTGAAATTTCTCTGCAGTAAAGCATACACATTATGTAAAGAAATCAAAATAGCAGGAGCCATATATAACTACAAAGACATTTCATTTTCAGTTTAGAGTATTGTTTTAAAACTCAAAATTTCATGTTTTGTTTCTTAACAAGGAAGACCAGACTCACTCACAGCTCTAAGATTCTAAGGTCTTTCCTAAGGAAGGAGAAAGACTAGTCAGTTTTTAAAGAGGATGAGAAACAAAATCAAAAAATCTGAATTGATGTATAGAGCATTTTATCACTCTGTGTTACTCTCTTTATGTTGGCAGACTGCTGGAAAAGCCATGTGTGGAGAATCCCTCTGGACAGCAGCCAGAGAAACCTCCAGGCAGACCAATAAACTGGATGAAGAGGGTTTGGAAATTGCTGTTTGTAGGCATGGATTTCTTCTGAAAGGTATCTTTTAGCTTGTTTCTTTTTCTTTCATGTTTTTTTGAATATGAATGTTAAATATTTCTGTATAACCTAGTTTACAAGATTTAATGTTCAATGATGATTTAATTTATCCTTTAAGGTCTGAACATGTTTCAGGGCGAAATCTTTGCTTATCCAGTGTTCCTGCAAAAAGAGTTCCCCGCCTCCAAATTTGTTGCCATGGATGTAACCTGTCGGTACTTTCCATATATGGTGAAAGTGACTGATGTGCTACATCATCTGGATCCTCTCAAAGGAATGAAGCCGTGTTTGTCTGTAATGCATGCAAAAGCACACAACACCAAATGTGAGGTAATATATTTGAGTGTTTCTTCTTTTAAAAATTGTAATTACAAAAATTGTAGAAAAGGAACATTACATAATTATCAATAGTCTGAAATGGATCTTCATTATACATTACATTAACAGTGTTGCATAACAAGATGTGCTGACAAAAAAGTTCTTAGGAGTGCAGAACTCCTTTGAATGTCCTTAGCCATGGCAAGCTCATTCTGTTACCACACCATGCATATTGCACATGCATATTTTACATATATTTCTAATAATTTTTTTTTAAAAATGGACAGTTTCCATTTTTTCCTAAACCAACAGACCAGGCTATACTGTGCATTTAATTCACATTTAATTACTTGGTTGTTTATATGTGACAAACAAACCTCTGATTCTTGACCACTGGTTTAGTAGTCTATCAAACTGTTGTTTAAGATGTCCAAATACATGTTTCTAACAACATAAACCACCCAATCGCCCAATCAGAAACAGTTACTTAAGGTGGCCATGATATAAATGCAATAAGTAGCAATGTTATCACTACCTTGACAAAACTTCGCAATTCCTTGTTAACCAAATGCACATCTCCCTGCAGATAACTTTGAGTGCAAGGAACCAGGAGGGGGTAGGCACCACGATTGGTGAAGAAGTGGAGCAAGTAAACAGTTCCCTTTCAAGATGTGCAGTAACCACCAAATACATGGCCAAGTCAGGTTTGTGAATATACATGCCTATAAGACTTAGGTTTGTAAGTCTGTTCAATTGTTTCTGGACTGGAAGTATCACATCCTGCTATTTCAGTTGGTTAACTTTCTGATAAGTGCACATACCCTGTAAGCATGCATTTGAATGCTAATTCAGTTTGTTAATTTATTTAATACTTAACAGTAAGAACAGATATGTTAACGGTCCATGCCATGGGGTGGAATGACCGAAAGAGGAACAACCTCCACAGAGCCTTGTCATCAAGATACATCAAGGTTTGTTAGGATTTTCTATCAAGCACTTAGATGTTATATGCATTGATCTTATTGAAATGTTGCCACCTAGTGAGCAGCTATGGCTCAGGAGGTTGAGTCAGTTGTCCACTAAACACAGGCATCTATGGTAACAAGTATGATGTGTTTGTGTTAATGGTTGAATGAGAGTCAACATTGGAATGTTCTATGTACAAGTATAGATATATATGTGTTACTTTACATCTTAAGATTGTTGTCTAATTGAAACATTGTCTGCTTGAAATCATGGCAAAGAACATATCATGTATTACCTTTTTTTCTTTATGATTCAGTGAGAGAAATACTGAAGCCATGTAAATGAAATGTATGTATGTAGGATTTGAAGCATATATTTTTTTATTTTTATCCTTGCACAGACATTAAAAAACACAGAGGAGGCAACAGTGACCCTAAAGAAGATGCAGGAACAATGGCAGTGTTCTGATGACACATTGAAACAGTGGGTGGCTCAGGTCAAGGAGTGGGCCAGTACTGGTAAGATTATAGTTGTTATATAAAATTCATGTATTTATATTTACTGTAGGTATTTTGTATTAGGGAAAGACATGATATTAAGGAACTTTTGTGTATTGAGCACTTGTTCTGAAGGCCAGTTGTACCTAACATATTGCAAACTCTCAGCACTGCATGACATCTTCATATTGTACTGGGGCTGGACAGTGTAGAAAGATTACTGACCAACTTGGAATATTATTATTGTAATGGACACATTTACAGATGGGTCTGTTATCTACATAATAATAGCACATTTTTTGGGGCGTCGGTGGCGCAGCTGGATAGTGCGCTTGGTCAGTGATCAGGAGGTTGCAGGTTCAAGCCCAGCTCCGGGCGACACATGGCGATGTGTCCTTGGGCGAGACACTTAACCCCAAGTTGCTCCCACTGCTGCGTCAGTGGTGTGTAAATGGGCATGAAAGGGCGTGGAAGTGTTAGCTGATACTGATGGATAACTAACATAGAAACTCTGAACCATCAGCGAGTGAATGGGTAAGTGTGACCTGTGGTGTAAAGCACCTTTGAGTAGTCAAAAGACTAGAAAGGCGCTGTATAAGCTCAAGTCCATTTACCATTTACCATTTTATATAAAACAAAGACAATGAAATGTAACTGTACTGTTTATTTAGATTAATTGGAAGACTTATTTAACAAGTATGTCGATGCAGTTTGCGGTAATGATCAGTTTGATTCTTCAACATGATACAAGAGTCACTCAGTATGATAAGCCAGGATTATGTACAGTGAGCAGTGACCCCACAACCCTGTCAAGGACAAGCACTTAAGACAATGGATTCATGGATGTCTGAACAGTCCAGTCCAAGCATCAAGTTAACCCCGGGCACTGTTTGGTTAAGTTTAGTTTAGACATGTTTCATGTCAGCTTTTGATGAGCTATCAAAACCTGGATTAGTTCCGGCTCAAGTCACAATGGAACTGTTCACATTTTGTTTTTCATACCTCTAAATAATAGAAACATTTTTTTATACATTTCAAAAGGAAATCCTATGGTCCCTTCTGGTGAAGTGCCTGGATTGCAGAGCTCCATAGAAACTCTCTTTACCAGCATTTGCCAGAAGAAACACTATCTGTACCGGAAAAATGGTATTTTGAACTCAATAAAACAGACATAACTTAAATGTTCTGTTAGACCTGTTTGAAAATATATCAACTTGTATAATAATCTCTTTATTTTCAGATCGTAATAAAAAGCGAAAGAACATTGTCCACAAGATCTCCCAGCTAAAACAACGGCTACTTCAAGAGATTGGGAAATACAATCAGTTGCCTGATGCTGTAACTGTAGACGGGGATGTAGTAGTACAGAAACTCTCCAGCAAGTCTGAAGAGAGCGTGATATGGCCATGGCAGGAGCAGAATGCAGGTATTTCTCTAATGCACATTATATTTAATAACTGTCACTCTTGTCAAATGTACTATGAGTAATTTATCATTTTGTTTTATCTGTAATGTCTTTACAGATGGGGTTCCCCTTTTCATCAAAAAGAGGCTTTTTGACCAGCAGATGTTGCTTTCCAGGTTACTGGAGGAAAAGCAGATCCTCTTAAAGGAAATGATGCAGCACTGTCTCTACATCAGGGACTCCTTGGAAAAGGTCCACTCATTGATGATCACTATTCTAAACCATCATTCAGAAAATAAGTTCCACTGTGCTCTAATAGTTATTTGTATATTGTCATAGTTACTGTCTGTTCAATGTAGGAAGTGTTCATTGTAGTAATAGAAACAGAAGATTCACTGATATCTGTACCATGTTCATGTCACATAGAATGAATGCAAAACATTCCCATATTTACACCTAGCAACCATTCAACATCAGACAGCTCAAGGGGGTTATATTGGAGGGAAAACCAGGAAACATTTTCTCATTAAATATGATCCAGATCAGAATTCTGGTGGGAGCTGCCGTAAATCACCCCCTGAATAACTTGACAGACTCAGACTGGGTCTGTATGCGCCATGTTGGCAGCATTGGGTGAGTGTGGTGACTATTTAACTTTTGACTTTACAACTTCATGGAGGTCCTTGGACAGACCGACCGACATAGCAACCTATAGAGCTGCTGGTTTCAGCAAAATAGACATTAAAATCTCTTTTTCTACAATATGGGACCTTTAAAATTGGGTTAAATTTCCATTAATGACAGCATTTTACTGATATGAGGCATGATTATTTGCATATTCTCCTCCATTATAAGTCAGAGTATATCTGAGCATTCAGAGAATTATTAAAGCATTCCAAGCAGAAAAAACAAAGAATTTTGAGTTTCCTACTCCGAATTTCAACCTCAAAGTTGCTGTAACTAATTCCTAGTTTTGTAATTCTGATAACTCTTATATGACATTATATTATAGCGCATATTACAGTGAAGTTACTCCAAAAAGTAAAAGGGCAATCTAACATGTTAGGCTAGTGAAATTATTTGTCTAATTGTTGCAACCGAGCCATCAGCTGTCACACGACATGGTATTTATGAGCCGTTGTTTCCCTGTTATAAAAATTGAAAAAACTGCCTCAATACCTTTCCCTCTTTTCCCTTATCTGTACTAATGAACCAACATACAACTGCTATCCACTTGTACAGCTCTCCAGGTTTTAAAAAGAGCTCTGTAGCCTGCTTTGCCTTATGTTATGCTTGTGCTGCACACTTACTGTATGGTTCAGTCTTAGTGTTTTTAGAAGCTATTGCCATCAGACAACATCTGGTGCACACGACCCGCCCAGCAGAAAACAGACACATTTACAGACTGGCTGAGTGGCAGATAATGTTTCAGAAGTTTGTAGGGATTAAAATAGAGCTGAGGGAGTGTGAGCACCACTCCAATTTATCATGTATTTTCAAAACTGCTAGATGTAGGAATTGGTGACTATTTGTTAGCATGTTTGATGATATTAACCATTTAAACAACGATATAGCATTTTTAATGTCTTTAATTCATTTACTGTGCCGCAAGTCAAAAAGTCAATTATTGCAATAGTGTCACAAATATTTTTCTCCTGTGTTTAGGTTGCTAGACTGGGTTCTCAGAGGAGGGGTCCAGAGGCCTTATCTGTGTGCTGAAGAGGCGACTTGAAGATCTCAGAGGACAGAAAAAGACTGTGTTGAACTGCTACAGAGCCATTCTCCATTCTGAGCCAAATCCGTGGCTTGGGGAGAGGAGGAGAGGGAAACTGAGGAAGAAAGGGACTGGCTGCATGACAGCAGCTCTGATACTGAAGAGGACGATGACGATGGTGCTGCTGGTAGTCTAGAGTTGTGAATGGACCTGAGCCTACATAGTGCTTTTCTAGTCTTTGACTACTCAAAGCAGCTTTACACTGCAGGTCACACTTACCAATTCACATCCATGTTCTATGTTAGTTAGCCATCAGAATCAACTAACTCGCCTTTCATGGCCACTTACACGCCACTGATGCAGCAGTGGGAGCAACTTGGGGTTAGGTGTCTTGCTCAAGGACGCATTGCCATATGTCACTGGGCTTAACCTGCAACCTCCAGATTACTGGCCAAGCATACTATTCAACTGTGCCACCGATGCCCCAAGATATCAACATTTGTGAGATTTAAATTTTGTAGGGCTGTACTAAATGTCATTCTTTACATCTAAAGTTTGAGGTTTTTGAAAGAACTTTGAAATGTCAGTTGTCTTATATCATACAAATATACTGGGAAAAAAATCCTCAAATTGAATGAAATGATTCATTGAATTATAATGGTGTTGGAGCTGGGTAGATATATTGTTGTTGTGGTTATATAAATGTTATATATGGTTCTGTTATTTAATACAGGTATGCGGGCAGGCAAAAAAGCAAACGGCTGGAAAGCATCCGCTTTTTGACCACAGTGGAAAGGTTTTTTGTAAAAAGGCTAAGAGGCAACAAATATGAATTAAGGCAGAATATACCCAAGCTTAAAACATGTTGTGAATTTTGGAAATGATTGCATCTCTTTTTTCAATAAATGTTGACTTTGGACTTCACAACGCTAAGGAGTTATTGGAAATGTTTGGATCACGAGTCAGACAAAATCCCACAGTCACCACTGCAATCTAATTCTACAAATATGTAGCCTAATCTTTATCTGAAACTATGAAGCAATACTAGGTTGAAACAAAATTAACATACAGATTCAGAGCGAGTTGGGTGGTCCTCTTTGACCATCCGTAAACTGAATCATTGGCACATCTTGATTTACAAGGCTATACTTGGCCTGCTTCCATCATACTTGAGTAACTGTGTTCATGTGAAAAGATCTGGAAGCTACAGCTTTCGTACTGTGACTCAGTAACAAAATCTTCTCTTGCCCTCTGTCCCAAAAGTTCGTCTTGAAATGGGTAAAAGAAGCTTCAGATATGCTGCTCCTGCAGACTGGAATCTGCGACAAGAAAAACTGTGTCTTGGAGAGCTGGTCTCCCTAAAATTTTTAAATGCAGATTAAAGGCTCTAGAGGAAGATGAAGCAGGCTGTAAATGCTTTGAAAATTTTCTTTTCTGTGACCCTGACTTACCTGGTTGATTTGTCTATATCTGTGTCTGTATTTGTTTTATGTCTGTAACTTTGTAATTGTGCTGCTGCCTGTCTTGGCCAGGACACTCTTGCAAATGAGATTTTTAATCTCAATGAGGTTCTTCTGCTTAAATAAAGTTTCTATCTATCAGATTCAGAAAACTTTATTTATCCCAGAGGACAATTCAGTACATGCAAAAAAAAAACTGGGCATTGGAATAATAATTTAGACTCACATGTCATTGTAAAAATTGATAAGATCATCACATGGTCAATTTAACTCCTAGATGCATAAGTGGGGTCAAAACTGACCCCAGAGATTGTTTTTTTTGCAATATCTTTGTAATTGAAATTTTTTATTGGGGGTTTGGGCGTGCACACCCCTGGGGGTGATCTCTGAGTGCCCGCTTTGCAGAATTTTTTAACTTATTATTTTTTTTGCGTGCTCGTGACCCCCCATGTCATGCTGCCCATTTCGCCCATGCCTTAAACCGCCACTGGTTATAGCTATCTGCAATAAAATTTCACCCATTAGGTGGCCTATTATACTATTATTGGTAACTCAATGATATTATAAGTGTGTGTGTGTGCGAATGAGTGTCTGGTACGTGTGTATGAGTATACCTGTGCATGTACTTATGCAGCTACATATTGATTCATATTCTGTCTGCCAAAAAAAACATTTTTTTATGTTCTTATCTAGAGTGTATGATGGTTGCTAGGATGCTTGCTAGAATTCTTTTAGACCTTGCTTTAGAAATGGTCTTGGAAGATAAAGAACCTATCATAGGGTTTGACTCAGGATCTGACATCTCAGATGAAGAGGACCAATTAGAGGACCCAGACTATTGTCCACCTGATGTTGTGAGGCCACCTAGAAATCAACCCCCACCCATGAGCAACATCCGTCAGACACAGAAGAGTCTTCTGATGAGGGCTCTGAAGAGGAAGAGGAAATGGAAAGGCCTATTGTATCCAACAGAATGAGCCGTAAGAAATCAATATGTAAACATGAAATCATTCTCATGTTGGGATCATTTTTGGATGTTTTTACCTTTCTCAAAGCTGTTTTTGGATAAAAATGATTATAAAAAGTGATAAATGAACATGTCAAACATGAAATAATTCTTTTGTTGATTAAAATATAATCATCTTTAACCAAAATTAATGAAGAATCTTAAGTTTACAGCATAAAACAGAGTCTTTCTAATTGTAATTTTTGACCCCACTCATGGAACAGTTTAGGTATTGGTAGGTATTGCATCTAAGGGTTAAGAGATATGTGTACAAAGTTAACGTTGCACACAGACAGGTATTGGCACTACAGTATACTATAATCTTGATGGTCTAGGACCTTCCTGTCAGCCTGTGCAAGGGGATACAGGGGCCTCTAAACAGCCATATTAAGGTAATGGGGAAATATTTGTAAGAAACATTATGTAGCTTATTAGGAAATCTGGGTCTAAACTGGTCCAAATTGAAAAGTATGACTGTGTATAAGACAAGCACCAATATCTTGAACACATTTGGCCACTAATTATCCTTTAAGACATATTTGAAGGTTTGTATCCAGCTTGGCCCTAAAAGGCTCTTCGAAAGTATGCCTGAAAGAGCATGGGAATGGAGCAACATGAAAATTAAACTTTGTCGTAGGACAACAGTTAAGACATCGTTGGAAAGGTCTCGACCTACAGAGTAACATATGTCAGTATGGAGATTGTGGGTGGTTCTTGCTCCATAGGGGTGCCCTTTGAACCTTGACCCTGAGACATTTTTGAAGGCTCACAGGTCAGCAACAAAACATGCTACAGACATGGGGTCGACAGTTTTGGAAAGCTCTTGACCTCTACTACCATAACCGAAGGCATACCAATAGGGGGCGCCACTGAGTATGGTCAAAACCTGAAAAAAATATGTTTTCACCCTTTTACCAATCAGAAAATATATTTTTAACCAAACCAGTCACTTTCCTACCCCACTAAACATATAATAACCTTGTTAGGTCCCTGTTCCCAATTTTACACAATAGGGAAAACACATTAGAACTACAAACATGGCGCAGCACCTCTCTATTCTGTAATGTAACTGCAATTGCATCATGGTCCTTATTGTAGTTCTTTCATCGTTCTTCCGGGGTAGGGTTAGGATTGTGACATTAGGGTTCAGAAAACATATATCTGCATATATTTTTCAGCAGAAAAAAATAATTTAACATAAAGGATCATACCGTGAGCAAATATATGTTTTAAAACATTAACATATAGATAATTTGTACTGTTGCAGCCATAAATTAGCTGATCTGTTTTGCAGACGAAAGAAGGGTGTGTTCAAGGACAGAACGGATTAAGCAACGTTTCAAAAGAGAACTTCAACGCCTCGTCCCTCGATCTGGTTTTGTATTTAATAAAGTGGTAATGTTGTTTATAATATCTATACGTATAATGTGTTGCCAAATTAGACGGTACAGCTCAGTGCACCAGCAATCAGATGTATTAAAAATAACCTTCAGCAGCTGCTGGTAGCTAACAGTATTCTACTTGGCTCCTGAACATACCCCAAAGGAGCTAACGTAAACGTAACGGTACAAGGTTTGGCACTTCGGAAAAATGTATGGATGTATAATCCATGATTAATTCACACAGGGAAGGTGCTATATAACAGTTGCATAAGATTTGGAAGTGTAGAATATACAACAAATAAAAAATAAATAAATAAATAAATAATAACAATAATACTGCGGCGCATAGTCTTGAATCTCATGGTAACAGCGAGGATGACGTCACGCATGGTTGCCACAGCACTTTCTACACACTTTGGCCTGATAACTATATCTTTCTTCATACCCCGAGTTCATCCTATTGACATTAAGATTCATGTGAAGGTGCTTATGTCATCAAATACATTAATACCATACTGTATTATCTCATCCTGCATACAATGCCACTTGATCCCATAACTGTCACTTTGACTTGTCACTGTATCTTGTCACTTACTCCTACTTGTGTTACAGATGTAGCCTATTTACCTCATAATTTTATTTACTGATCTATACTTATTTTTATCCTGTATTTACTTACTTGCTATTTTGTCTCTGTACTCTCTGCAACATCTGATTTTTCTCCCTGTGGTTCGATAAAGTATGATCTTATCTTTTTTTAAGGTTTTTTGGGGGGAGCTTTTTATGCCGTTAATCAGATAAGAGAGAGGACAGTGGATAGAGTAGGAAATGGGGTGAGAGTGGGGAATGACATGTGGGAAACAGGCCACAGGATGAATTTGAATCCAGGCCATACACTCGAGGGCGAATCTCATGGGGCGCAACATAAACCGTTAGGCCATCTATGCCCCAAAGTATGATATCTTAAATCAAAAATTCAAGCGACTATTGTGTAAATAAAGTTTTCTAATTACACTAAAAAGATATATACATGAATGTTACAAAAAAATGTTTCTAACCATGTCATTTATAACATGAGATGCTTCATTGTGAGGTTGTATAGTCTCAAATGAAAACTTACCTCTCACTTCTTGAGCTGCAGATTGTGATCAATGACCATCAAGACAATCTGATTACTTAATGTTCAATCTTAACATATTTAATAAGCAGCCTCAAACACTAAATACACTCAATGGAGTAAAATCAGGCATTTAATTTAAATGTTGATTCAGTATACAACATGGCCCATTTTTCCCACTATATTTCTGCTTAGATGGTCAGCAAATATTGTCTTGTAATCCTCCAGTTCAGTGCAAACAAAAGCCTCCCGTCATAACACTAAGCACATCTCTATAAAAATCAGGTAAAATCTTAAATGATACATAGTAAAAAACAAACATTTATCAATGTAGAGACAACTCACATAATTAATCTGACAAAAAAAATTCAGTACAAGACAAAAGGAAAAAGGCAGAAAATCAAGAAACTATTTTGTAGACACATGTAAACACAAGTTTATAAACTTTATTTAACAAAAAACATTGGCATGTGGCTTAGGAGACAGTTTTGTTCCACTGGCACAGCCTAAAGTGTAGTATTGGTGGTTAAATCCAAGGAGATGTTTTGTTGAGGTTCCCAGGACGGAGGCCAGACCTTTTTGCTGCAACAAAAAAAACATTTTTTTTTTTTATACATTTCAGCTGACATAGACAAGACATGTAAAAAGACAAAAAGCTCATCAAAACTGAAAATAATCTTATATAACTACAAAAAAGAATTCTGTGGTCATTATATAATTATACAAATTCAAAAGTAAAACTATATGATTTATATTTATGTCAACTAACCCTCTGAAAATTAAACAATGACTTAAAACAAACCTGCAAAGCACTGTACAATGTAATACAGTGCATCTTAGAGATAATACAATGTATATGTATGCTATTCAGCATTTGTATAAATTGATATGATTTTCTTTATGGTCATGTTATGGCACCTCACAATTTTTCATTTTTCCATTACTTACCATGCAGGGCATGGAAGCCAGTTTACAAGGACTTCTTTTTGACCCTTGAATAAGAACAGAGGCTATGGTTAAAATCGTAAAACTGTATAAAAAAGTTCTAAAGAATACATCTACTATTCTATACAGTGGCACTAGACAACTATGACACCAGGTCTTGGCACTGAAGTACCGGAATTTTTTGACTACAAGCTGCTACTTTTTTCCCACGCTTTGAACCCTGCAGCTTAAACAATGATGCAGCTAATGTATGGATTTATAACATTACATTTACTGTAGTCACATGAGATTTAATTAGAAGTTAAAAAAGCTTTATGTGTAACATCTTTCTGTGTAAATATCTCATGTTACAACGTGGACAGTGCCAGATCATGTGAGCGGAGTGGAGCAATGAAATTTCCCACTCCTTGCTCACAGAGCTGTTCCTTGCGCCCGCTCATCCACTCAGAAGGGATGCACACTGCATCCACGTTCCACTCAAACTTCTACCCGCTCCACTCAAATCGCTCACCGCTCACTCTACGAAAATACAGAAGCCCATTTCATTCACCAGATAAAAAAAAAATTAGAGGACTGCAAGTGACCTGCACTGAGGTCTGAGAGCTTTTGCACAGTCTGCAGTGCTGATCCGGTCCATTTGTCAGGACAGCGCAGCATTATGTCTCATTCCACAGCCGTCTGTGTGACTGCAGCAGCTGTTGAAGGAAGTTCTCTTGAGTCACTACTAAATCGATTGGATGCATTTCAAATGCATGTATTTGTAACCATGAAGCATCCCGTGTTAGTTCAATTGCTCCTGCAGAAAGACAGCCATATCCAGCACGTCAGACTGGGCTTTAGGCCTGAACAACCCGAGCGACTTGAGATGCCTCCGCATTGTTGACATACTAATATTAACACCATCCTCATTTTTTAAAAACATCAGTATTTCCCAGTGTCTTAAACCAAGAGGATCGTAATAGCAGATTAACTGCGATAGCGCCATCTGTGAGAGAATTTACAGACATTTCTTTATTAATTACGAGATAAAGTGTCGAGGTTATTGACGAGATTATTGTCATCCATTCATCCCACAGGAGTAGTACATTTGTACGACCTCTTAGCATCCTTTTAAAGTATTTTGTAAACTCCATGATGGAGTTGTCATCATCCAATTCTGACAGAAAACAGTGTGGGTGGCTGAGCAATTAATTAGGCTATACATAGATGTATTTTGAGTGAGACATGCTTCAGATGCAAGGTTTGAAAGGTACTGGAGGGAAATTGGAGTGGGAGGGAGCAAAAAGTAAGGTGACGCTCCAGCTTTTTAGAAAAAAAGGACTTCTGCGCTCTGGCAAAAGTCCTTCCACTCGCACTCCCAATCAGCTCCGCTCACTGGACACCTGTGGCTTGTAGACAAATGTGGCCTATATATGTACAGTTTTTTTTTAATTTAGTGGGTGAGGCTTATATTCAGGTGCGCATAATAGGCTGAAAATTACAGTATTAGTGTTTTATGTCATTTCAGTGAACTTATAGTCACTTGACACTCATTTACATTTATTTACTACTATTCACCTTTTTTCCATCAAGCGGGATGGAAAATGACAGAGGGCACACCCCCCATTCTGCAACCATGACTGTTAGCCACCATTCATAGACCATGTTTACATAAATACTCAGTCCCCAGTTACTAACCTTTCTTTCACGATGCTTTGATACAAACTGCACCGGAAATACCTCCAGGTCATTGTGGTATGAGCAATCTGTAAATTAGATTAAAGAATAATATGTATAACTAACAATGCTGAAGAAATTAACAACATAATATGCCCATTTTACAGAAGTTCTTTCATTCATTCATTTATTTTCTAACCACTTATCATGTTCAGGGTCACAGGGAGCTGGAGCCTATCCCAGCTGTCTTTGGGTGAGAGGCAGGGTACACCCTGGACTGGTCTCCAGTCAATCACATGGCTGACAGAGAGACAGACAACCTTTCACACACACTCACACTAACGGGCAATTTGGAATCACCAATTAACCTAATGAGCATGTTTTTGGACTGTGGGAGGAAGCCGGAGTACCTGGAGAGAACCCATGCATGCATGCATGGGGAGAACATGCAAACTCCACTCAGAAAGGCCCACCTTGCCCGAACCAGTATTCATACTGGCGACCTTCTTGCTGTGAGACAGCAGCGCAAGACGTGAATTATTCTTCATTACTTTTCTATTCATAAAAGACCTTATCTCTTATGTATGAGTCATGACTTACTGTCTCATAATTACAGACACATTGTCTCATAATTGTGAGATCATAAGTCATAATACAGAAACAAGGTCTCATAGTTTTGCTTTTGTGAATGCAGTGTTCCTCCACACATTTTGACACCAATGTCCTGAAAAAGATTCTTATTCTGCAGTGATTTTGTCTCATTGTGTTTCTATCTGGAATACCCCTTAAACATATAGACTACAGTCTCACTTCACAAATGCTCTTGTCACTGCAAACATATTGTAGGCATATAGAGAAATGCATGCAGACAGATAGATGCAACATGGTGTTGCAAGCTGCTTTGTTTGACCCTTTGTCTTCACCAGGAAGGCATAACGTGTATGTGATTCACACTACTGCCCAAGATCTCAACTACTCTGCAGACATACAGTATAACTAAGCAGTCAAGCTTGCTTTTTCATGGTGGAAACCCTTTTTGGATTTTCAACACTTAAACACAGGCATGTTGGTGGGCAAAAACATTTCCCATGCACTCCCCATGTGCTCCTAGAATACCTACACTGAGTACCGCATACATCAATGTTTCACACATTATGTGCATTTGTCAAATGTGTTCATTATATGCATACTAAAAAATAAATACATTCGATAACATACCTGATCAACTGTAACCGTTTTTATCTGAACTTTAGAGTCAAATACGAAAACGCAAAAATGTTCACCTACCCTCATCTTTCCTTCTTCTACCTTTACCGCGTTTTTTCCCAGTGATCTTGACAGCAGACCTGCAAGGACATGAAACACATTCTGCAGTGTTGTACAAAACATTTTTTGACTCCACACAATGTCCTGTCTACATAGTGTCTATGTCTGCGGAAACGCAGAAGGTTCTGTGAAAAGAATTCCCTGAAGAAGACAATGAAGTCTAATGTCTAAACATCATAGTCCATAGCAATGGTAACATGTGGTAGTCTACCTGTAAACATCTAAAAGATTAATGACACCATGTTGGTTGTACGTTTTGATTCCTGTAGTGGTCAGTCTACAACTTTTAACAACTCAAGGCTTAAAGATTCAACAACTTGAGCTGTACATCCAGTGCAGATTGTTAATGATAATACAGTGTTATATATAGATAAAAATACACCACATCATCTCAATACAACTGATAAATCAACTAGATAAATGTATTGTAACATATGGAACATATGTTTTATGTTTGCATAGGAACGAGTATGAGAATTGATTTCTCTGACATTGCATTGCCGCCATTATAGTAGTAATATAGTACAGTAGTATTAATATGTTGTGTCTCAATACAATATCCTTGATATATTGTAGCATCCTCTTCATAGACTACATGGAAGTAGGTGACTACCAATCCTGGTCAGCTGTGGTCCTTTGGGCTGACCTAAGATAAAAGATTATTAGTAAGAGGTACTAATGTAACCAGCAGGACACCATAAAAAGTGATCCCTGACCTCTGATGGAAAACGGCTTGTTAGCAGCAAGCAACTTTAATCAATGTCACAGAAAAAAGTCACTGTTGCTGTCACTGTATTCTTGGTAAAAATCCTATAAATAATAAACTGCAATGGCAGAGGGGACTTCTAAGCCAGTCTTAACCATGTGTTACTGTTACTCGATATGCTGGAGGTTATGGATTAACCAAATTAAATGATCCCAATTTTCTTCTGCTCCTGAAATGCAAGTAAGAGTTCAAATCTATTTGTCTACTTGGCTTAATCCAATAAACAGAAAACTACAGTTATATCCTACCAAAAATGTACTTATAGCTGTAATTTATTCCTAGTCTCAATCATTTTTAAATTAATCCTCTTTAAATAAATTTCAACCATAGAATTGCAGATACCACCACAGTGGTGAGACTAAGTTCACAAGCACACCAATATCCTCCTTAAAATCAAGTTTTTGGAATATTCTGTCTGCATTTTTAAATCACATCCTGTACTCCAAAACTGACATAAGCCCGTTCTCAGTTTTTTTAAATGCACAGATGCTAGCTGTATACAGTGATGCATCCTCAATTCAAGGTATGCTGGGAGTAAGTCGGTAAAACAAAAATGTTAAAATGTTCCACCAGATATTGTGAAGCTAAATCCAGCGGTGGTAAATACAGGAGAATCTAGGCTTAAACAGACTGAACTTGGTTCATCCACGGCAGTGGTGCATACAAGGAGGTCAATAAACTGGTTCCTCATGTTCCTCGTAAAAAAAATAATCAAAACAAAACCCTATCATAGAGTGCATGTAAACATTCTCACTTCATTTTTCTGCCTCTTACTCCATTGTAAGTTCATAGTAAACGAAGAGTGTAGAACTTTAAACTCGTTATACATATTCTGTTTTTGGATAAGGTTGAGGTAACTCATTCTAAGGTAGGATGTGAGCACAAGGTGTGCTGGTTCAGTTTTTAGATTGATGCAGACCCGTTTCACTGAAGCAAAGAACCACTCAAAAAGCTCCACAGACTACATGAGACATCCATTGTATTTCCTGTTGCTGCTTCACAAAAATGTAAAACAGACTCCTGGTGGTTCACCCATAGAAACATTTTAATGTCAAGCATTCATAGAAGGATGTGTAAGTTTTTGTCCTTGCTCATACTTAACTTTTTTGAGTTAAACAGTCCACCTCCACCTACCACTATCTTGTTCATGCTCTACACCATTATTTGTGGCTTCTTATATCTTGCTCTGCTGTCACACTTACTTGCTCATCACACCTTCCTCCTGTCCTTTATCAACAACCTTCTTTGCCTCAGTTTCTTCTGTGCACTCTCTTTTCTTCTGCTCCATGTTCTGTTCAGTGTCTAACAAACCTTTCTCGATCTGTCTTATTGCTTCTTGAATGCCTTTCCTGCCTCCACTTCTTCCATCTCTCCTGCCTCACTTTCTCCTCCCTCTCTCTGTCCAGGGACTTCAGGCTCTCTCACCAGCTCCACCCTGTGCTCTCTGTCTTCCTGTTCATTCTCCTCTTCTTTTTCTTCTTCTGCTTCCTCTTCTCCTCCTGCCACTGCCTGATTGTTCTCCTCTGTCCTCTCCTGTCTTTGTTCCCTCTCAGGATTCCAAGCTTTCAATAAAGTAAATTAAAACATCGGGGTATACTCTATGTTATCCAACAAAAAATAACTTACAAAACAATGAACACAGGATAACATGGATTTAAATGTATTTAAAATGTACCTTACAAAAACGTTCATCAAACTGACAATGTTCAAAGACAAATACTTACCTTCTAACAAACCTTCAAATAGAAGGATTATTTTTTCAAATATGGCATGAACTGAAACAGGCACATAATGGGAACTGAAGCTGGGCAGTCCATTTCTGGTCTCCTGGTTTGTATTTTCCCAACATTAGGAGGGGGGCAAACCCAAGGGCCTTGAGTTTCTCAAGCTAGACCACAGAAAATATTATTAGTGTACAGAAAGATTTTAATGTCAGACTTAAGCAGGAAGAAGAGAGTATGAATCATACACAAAGAAAACATGTAATTGGATCAACCTGCAAATGTTTAATAATCAACTCATGATTCATATTATAAAGTAACTAAAGAAGATTAGTGTACACACAATAGACATATTGTAAACAATGCTCATTGTAGTCAGGGAATCTGTGTATAGATGGATATTGCTCCAGTGATTTTTTTCTCATTTAGTGAATTCAACAGATGCAAAATTAAAAACGTCAGTTGCTGGATTACTCAAAGGTTAACTGAACTAGGTGAATTAGCTGAGCCACAGTATGTGTCTTGGTACGTCTTGATACAAGTAAACATGTCAATGGTATGTCAATATGTCTCTAAAGATACAATTAAGTCTTTGAGTAATCTTCTTCGGTACTCCAATCTGAGGTACTTTTCCATAGTCAGTGTTTTACATACAGTATATGGCAGTGGGCTCGCCCCTTGTTTGGGTAAGAACACAGGAGTACTGACAGGAAGCAATGCTATGTAATCTTCATGAATATAATTCAGATTCAGATTTATTTATTGTCATTGCACATGTCACAGGTACAGAGCAACAAAATTTCATTTCAGTTTAACCTGTCCAAGAACATACAAAAGACAGTGACACATACAGGGAGGACAGGAACAGGAAGACAGTCGATTCGATTCGATATAATCTCTGGCGTTCACCTGGAAAACAATGGCCTTCAAAATGCCAACGGTAATGACTAACTGGTCTCATTTACCTCTAAGCTGTTCAAAAGAGGCCTCAAGTGACATATTTTGATATTTTGTGGAACCACCAGAAACTTTTTTGCAGTCAGTTTAGTCAGGTGAACATTTAACTGAAATGTATTTCTGTAACATACATTCCTGCTTTTTAAAATTTTAATAAAATGATTTCATCATTACATTCCCAGACAGACAGTGGAAACATGTTCTTATTGAAAGGTTTCTCATTTTACTATCTGTATAAGTACAATTACTCAGTTTTGCCGAAATAGGTACATAAGTGTATTCTCAGAACTCTGACAGTGTTGCAGCATCAACTTTGAGGTAAATTTACAGTGTAGACTCACAAGTCAGCCTCTAAACCTCTGGTATCACCAGACTACTTTACAGTGTGACTCTGGGAAGCTTGGATGTGACTTTAGCCCAACTGGGGCTCACTGAATAAACAAATGTGCATTGTATCCTACGCTGATACAATGATTGTGCCAATGCAAAATTTAAATATATATATTAACAGTACTGTATTACATTATGGCAACAACCTTAAATTATCAATCATCATTTAAAACAATCCAGTTCTCTAACAATATTGAAACTGCTCATACAGTTCAGTGTCACTAAGTTTGAGTAGGAAGATCAGATGCTGTTACTTACCAATAAAGCAGAGTTGTCAAAGACTTTGCTCTGATTCCTTGATTTTTTCATTTTCTTTGCCCACTCATTGGCACATGCCCGAAATTTGCCCATGCGGGCTGTTTGACGGGCTTTGAGGGCCAACAGCTTTCCACACTAAGACAGTTAAGAAAGAGAAATGCAATCAGTCAATATAAGAGTTGCCATTTACAAGACATGGATGCGATTTTATTTGAATTCAACATAATTTATGATAAATATTATGGTGATAGATGTCTAGGATTAAATTTATTAAACATATCCACTTTGTTTGCTCGATAATGGCACAAATCATAAACATGATTATTTTGGTCAATATTGAAAAAACAGTTATTCACCATGATTTTTCGTTGACTTAGGAAACATCATGCATTTATTGAACTTAAAAAAATATTGTCTTTTTAAATAGTGAATTTTCTTAAACTTTAAATACAATTCAAATAAAAAACACACAAACAAAAATACTGAAATGAATGACAGTGTTTTATAACACAAGACAAAACAAGAGCAATGCTGTGAAACAAAATGAAGCAAAATAAAAACAATTTTTTTTATCTCGATTTTCATAGTTTTGGAAATCAAAATTGTAATTGAGAATAAAATTTGATCAATCGGCCAGACCTCACATCCAATCAAGCCATTTAGATTTTGCTACAAAGTAGAGATTGTACTTTACTTTATAAGGCAATACGTATATAAATCCTTAGGTTTCTCACAAAATGCAAAATAAGACACTCACTATTAATAATCAATAGACCACTAAGGGCATTATGTCTGAGTT
>JBAMNC010002134.1:0-181952 GCA_037902135.1 Cetoscarus ocellatus
TCATATTTTGCTTCAAAATGGACTTATAAGCCGTTTTCTCTCAGCTCAGGATTTGAAAAAACACTAAGGCTAACCTATGACTTTTTTCCCATGTTGGACTCCGAAAAAAAATATGCTCAAACATGACTTTTTGGGTGTAAAAATGCCCAAAAAACATGCTGGTGCAGACGGTTTGGTCATATTTTCTTAAAAAATGGACTTATAAGCCGTTTTCTCTCAGCTCAGGATTTGAAAAAACACTAAGGCTAACCTATGACTTTGTTCCCATTTTGGACTCCAAAAAAAATATGCTCAAACATGACTTTTTGGGTGTAAAACAGGCCAAAAAACATGCTGGTGCAGACGGCTTCATCATATTTTTCTTCAAAGTGGACTTATAAGCCGTTTTCACTCAGCTCAGGATTTGAAAAAACACTAAGGCTAACCTATGACTTTTTTCCCATGTTGGACTCCAAAAAAAAATATGCTCAAACATGACTTTTTGGGTGTAAAACAGGCTGAATAACATGCTAGTGCAGACGGTTTCATCATATTTTGCTCAAAAATGGACTTATAAGCCGTTTTCTCTCAGCTCAGGGGTTGAAAAAACACTAAGGCTAACCTATGACTTTTTTCTCATGTTGGACTCCGAAAAAAAATATGCTCAAACATGACTTTTTGGGTGTAAAACAGGCCGACAAACATGCTAGTGAAGACAGTTTCATCATATTTTGCTTCAAAATGGACTTATGAGCCGTTTTCTCTCAGCTCAGGATTTGAAAAAACACTAAGGCTAACCTATGACTTTTTTCTCATGTTGGACTCCGAAAAAAAATTTGCTCAAACATGACTTTTGGGGTGTAAAACATGCAGAAAAACATGCTGGTGCAGACGGTTCCGTCATATTTTGCTTCAAAATGGACTTATAAGCCGTTTTCTCTCAGCTCAGGATTTGAAAAAGCACTAAGGCTAACCTATGACTTTTTTCCCATGTTCAACTCTAAAAAAAAAATTTGCTCAAACATGACTTTTTGGGTGTAAAACAGGCCGACAAACATGCCAGTGAAGACAGTTTCATCATATTTTGCTTCAAAATGGACTTATAAGCCGTTTTCTCTCAGCTCAGGGGTTGAAAAAACACTAAGGCTAACCTATGACTTTTTTCCCATGTTGGACTCCAAAAAAAAATATTCTCAAACATGACTTTTTGGGTGTAAAACAGGCCGAAAAACATGCTGGTGCAGACGGTTCCGTCATATTTTGCTTCAAAATGGGCTTATAAGCCGTTTTCTCTCAGCTCAGGGGTTGGAAAAACACTAAGGCTAACCTATGACTTTTTTCCCATGTCGGACTCCAAAAAAAAGATGTGCTCAAACATGACTTTTTGGGTGTAAAACAGGCCAAAAAACATGCTAGTGCAGACGGTTTGGTCATATTTTCTTAAAAAATTTACTTATAAGCCGTTTTCTCTCAGCTCAGGACTTGAAAAAACAATAAGGCTAACCTATGACTTCTTTCCTATGTTGGACTCCGAAAAAAAAATATGCTCAAACATGACTTTTTGGGTGTACAACAGGCCGATAAAAATGCTTTTGCAGATGGTTTCATCATATTTTGCTTAAAAATGGACTTATAAGCCGTTTTCTCTCAGCTCAGGATTTGAAAAAACACTAAGGCTAACCTATGACTTTTTTCCCATGTTGGACTCCAAAAAAAAATATGCTCAAACATGACTTTTTGGGTGTAAAACAGGCCAAAAAACATGCTGGTGCAGACGGTTCCGTCATATTTTGCTTCAAAATTGACTTATAAGCCGTTTTCTCTCAGCTCAGGATTTGAAAAAACACTAAGGCTAACCTATGACTTTTTTCTCATGTTGGACTCCGAAAAAAAATTTGCTCAAACATGACTTTTTGGGTGGAAAACAGGCCGAAAAACATGCTGGTGCAGACGGTTTGGTCATATTTTGCTTCAAAATGGACTTATGAGCTGTTTTCAGTCAGCTCAGAATTTGAAAAAACACTAAGGCTAACCTATGACTTTTTTCCCATTTTGGACTCCAAAAAAAAATATGCTCAAACATGACTTTTTGGGTGTAAAACCGGCTGAAAAACATGCTAGTGCAGACGGTTTGGTGATATTTTCTTAAAAAATGGACTTATAAGCTGTTTTTAGTCAGCTCAGGATTTGAAAAAACACTAAGGCTAACCTATGACTTTTTTCCCATTTTGGACTCCAAAAAAAAGATATGCTCAAACATGACTTTTTGGGTGGAAAACAGGCCGAAAAACATGCTGGTGCAGACGGTTTGGTCATATTTTGCTACAAAATGGACTTATAAGCCGTTTTCTCTCAGCTCAGTATACGAAAAAACACTAAGGCTAACCTATGACTTTTTTCCCATTTTGGACTCCGAAAAAAATTATGCTCAAACATGACTTTTTGGGTGTAAAACAGGCCGAAAAACATGCTAGTGCAGACGGTTTGGTCATATTTTCTTAAATAATGGACTTATGAGCCGTTTTCTCTCAGCTAGGGATTTGAAAAAACACTAAGGCTAACCTATGACTTTTTTCCCATGTTGGACTCCCAAAAAAAATATGCTCAAACATGACTTTTTGGGTGTAAAACAGGCCGACAAACATGCTAATGCAGACCGTTCCGTCATATTTTGCTTCAAAATGGACTTATAAGCCGTTTTCTCTCAGCTCAGGATTTGAAAAAACACTAAGGCTAACCTATGACATCTTTCCCATTTTGGACTCCGAAAAAAAATATGCTCAAACATGACTTTTTGGGTGGAAAACAGGCCGAAAAACATGCTGGTGCAGACGGTTTGGTCATATTTTGCTTAAAAATGGACTTATAAGCCGTTTTCTCTCAGCTCAGTATACGAAAAAACACTAAGGCTAACCTATGACTTTTTTCCCATTTTGGACTCCGAAAAAAATTATGCTCAAACATGACTTTTTGGGTGTAAAACAGGCCGAAAAACATGCTAGTGCAGACGGTTTGGTCATATTTTCTTAAATAATGGACTCATAAGCCGTTTTCTCTCAGCTCAGGATTTGAAAAAACACTAAGGCTAACCTATGACTTTTTTCCCATGTTGGACTCCAAAAAAAAATATGCTCAAACATGACTTTTTGGGTGTAAAACAGGCAGACAAACATGCTTGTGCAGATGGTTTCATCATATTTTGCTTAAAAATGGACTTATAAGCCGTTTTCTCTCAGCTCAGGATTTGAAAAAACACTAAGGCTAACCTATGACATCTTTCCCATTTTGGACTCCGAAAAAAAATATGCTCAAACATGACTTTTTGGGTGTAAAACAGGCCGAAAAACATGCTAGTGCAGACGGTTTGGTCATATTTTCTTAAATAATGGACTCATAAGCCGTTTTCTCTCAGCTCAGGATTTGAAAAAACACTAAGGCTAACCTATGACTTTTTTCCCATGTTGGACTCCAAAAAAAAATATGCTCAAACATGACTTTTTGGGTGTAAAACAGGCAGACAAACATGCTTGTGCAGATGGTTTCATCATATTTTGCTTAAAAATGGACTTATAAGCCGTTTTCTCTCAGCTCAGAATTTGAAAAAACACTAAGGCTAACCTATGACTTTTTTCCCATTTTGGACTCCAAAAAAAAATATGCTCAAACATGACTTTTTGGGTGTAAAACCGGCTGAAAAACATGCTAGTGCAGACGGTTTGGTGATATTTTCTTAAACAATGGACTTATAAGCTGTTTTTAGTCAGCTCAGGATTTGAAAAAACACTAAGGCTAACCTATGACATCTTTCCCATTTTGGACTCCAAAAAAAAGATATGCTCAAACATGACTTTTTGGGTGGAAAACAGGCCGAAAAACATGCTGGTGCAGACGGTTTGGTCATATTTTGCTACAAAATGGACTTATAAGCCGTTTTCTCTCAGCTCAGTATACGAAAAAACACTAAGGCTAACCTATGACTTTTTTCCCATTTTGGACTCCGAAAAAAATTATGCTCAAACATGACTTTTTGGGTGTAAAACAGGCCGAAAAACATGCTAGTGCAGACGGTTTGGTCATATTTTCTTAAATAATGGACTTATGAGCCGTTTTCTCTCAGCTCAGGATTTGAAAAAACACTAAGGCTAACCTATGACTTTTTTCCCATGTTGGACTCCCAAAAAAAATATGCTCAAACATGACTTTTTGGGTGTAAAACAGGCCGACAAACATGCTAATGCAGACCGTTCCGTCATATTTTGCTTCAAAATGGACTTATAAGCCGTTTTCTCTCAGCTCAGGATTTGAAAAAACACTAAGGCTAACCTATGACATCTTTCCCATTTTGGACTCCGAAAAAAAATATGCTCAAACATGACTTTTTGGGTGTAAAACAGGCCGAAAAACATGCTGGTGCAGACGGTTTGGTCATATTTTGCTTAAAAATGGACTTATAAGCCGTTTTCTCTCAGCTCAGGATTTGAAAAAACACTAAGGCTAACCTATGACTTTTTTCCCATTTTGGACTCCGAAAAAAATTATGCTCAAACATGACTTTTTGGGTGTAAAACAGGCCGAAAAACATGCTAGTGCAGACGGTTTGGTCATATTTTCTTAAATAATGGACTCATAAGCCGTTTTCTCTCAGCTCAGGATTTGAAAAAACACTAAGGCTAACCTATGACTTTTTTCCCATGTTGGACTCCAAAAAAAAATATGCTCAAACATGACTTTTTGGGTGTAAAACAGGCAGACAAACATGCTTGTGCAGATGGTTTCATCATATTTTGCTTAAAAATGGACTTATAAGCCGTTTTCTCTCAGCTCAGGATTTGAAAAAACACTAAGGCTAACCTATGACTTTTTTCTCATGTTGGACTCCGAAAAAAAATATGCTCAAACATGACTTTTTGGGTGTAAAACAGGCCAAAAAACATGCTGGTGCAGACCGTTCCGTCATATTTTGCTTCAAAATGGACTTATAAGCCGTTTTCTCTCAGCTCAGGATTTGAAAAAACACTAAGGCTAACATATGACTTTTTTCCCAATGTTGGACTCCAAAAAAAAATATGCTCAAACATGACTTTTTGGGTGTAAAGCAGGCCAAAAAACATGCCAGTGCAGACGGTTTCATCATATTTGGCTTCAAAATGGACTTATAAGCCGTTTTCTCTCAGCTCAGGATTTGAAAAAACACTAAGGCTAACCTATGACTTTTTTCTCATGTTGGACTCCGAAAAAAAATATGCTCAAACATGACTTTTTGGGTTTAAAACTGGCCAAAAAACATGCTGGTGCAGACGGTTTGGTCATATTTTGCTTCAAAATGGACTTATAAGCCGTTTTCTCTCAGCTCAGGATTTGAAAAAACACTAAGGCTAACCTATGACTTTTTTCCCATTTTGGACTCCAAAAAAAAATATGCTCAAACATGTTTTTTTGGTTGTAAAACAGGCCGAAAAACATGCTAGTGCAGACGGTTTCATCATATTTTGCTTCAAAATGGACTTATGAGCCGTTTTCTCTCAGCTCAGGATTTGAAAAAACACTAAGGCTAACCTATGACTTTTTTCCCATTTTGGACTCCAAAAAAAAATATGCTCAAACATGACTTTTTGGGTGTAAAACAGGCCAAAAAACATGCTGGTGCAGACGGTTCCGTCATATTTTGCTTCAAAATGGACTTATAAGCCGTTTTCTCTCAGCTCAGGATTTGAAAAAACACTAAGGCTAACCTATGACTTTTTCCCATGTTGGACTCCGAAAAAAAAATATGCTCAAACATGACTTTTTGGGTGTACAACAGGCCGATAAAAATGCTTTTGCAGATGGTTTCATCATATTTTGCTTAAAAATGGACTTATAAGCCGTTTTCTCTCAGCTCAGGATTTGAAAAAACACTAAGGCTAACCTATGACTTTTTTCCCGTTTTGGACTCCAAAAAAAAGATATGCTCAAACATGACTTTTTGGGTGTAAAACAGGCCAAAAAACATGCTGGTGCAGACGGTTTCATCATATTTTTCTTCAAAATGGACTTATATGCTCTTTTCTCTCAGCTCAGGATTTGAAAAAACACTAAGGCTAACCTATGTCTTTTTTACCATTTTGGACTCCAAAAAAAATAGGCTCAAACATGACTTTTGGGGTGTAAAACAGGCTTAAAAACATGCTGGTGGAGACGGTTTGGTCATATTTGGCTACAAAATGGACTTATAAGCCGTTTTCTCTCAGCTCAGGGGTTGAAAAAACACTAAGGCTAACCTATGACTTTTTTCCCGTTTTGGACTCCAAAAAAAGATATGCTCAAACATGACTTTTTGGGTGTAAAACAGGCCAAAAAACATGCTGGTGCAGACCGTTCCGTCATATTTTGCTTCAAAATGGACTTATAAGCCGTTTTCTCTCAGCTCAGGATTTGAAAAAACACTAAGGCTAACCTATGACTTTTTTCCCATGTTGGACTCCGAAAAAAAATATGCTCAAACATGACTTTCTGGGTGTAAAACAGGCCGACAAACATGCTAGTGAAGACAGTTTCATCATATTTTGCTTCAAAATGGACTTATAAGCCGTTTTCTCTCAGCTCAGGATTTGAAAAAACACTAAGGCTAACCTATGACTTTTTTCTCATGTTGGACTCCGAAAAAAAATTTGCTCAAACATGACTTTTGGGGTGTAAAACATGCAGAAAAACATGCTGGTGCAGACGGTTTGGTCATATTTTGCTTCAAAATGGACTTATAAGCCGTTTTCTCTCAGCTCAGGATTTGAAAAAACACTAAGGCTAACATATGACTTTTTTCCCATGTTCGACTCTAAAAAAAAATTTTGCTCAAACATGACTTTTTGGGTGTAAAACAGGCCGACAAACATGCTAGTGAAGACAGTTTCATCATATTTTGCTTAAAAATGGACTTATAAGCCGTTTTCTCTCAGCTCAGGATTTGAAAAAACACTAAGTCTAACCTATGACTTTTTTCCCATGTTGGACTCCAGAAAAAAATATTCTCAAACATGACTTTTTGGGTGTAAAACAGGCCGAAAAACATGCTGGTGCAGACCGTTCCGTCATATTTTGCTTCAAAATGGACTTATGAGCTGTTTTCAGTCAGCTCAGAATTTGAAAAAACACTAAGGCTAACCTATGACTTTTTTCCCGTTTTGGACTCCAAAAAAAAGATATGCTCAAACATGACTTTTTGGGTGTAAAACAGGCCAAAAAACATGCTGGTGCAGACGGTTTCATCATATTTTTCTTCAAAATGGACTTATATGCTCTTTTCTCTCAGCTCAGGATTTGAAAAAACACTAAGGCTAACCTATGTCTTTTTTACCATTTTGGACTCCAAAAAAAATAGGCTCAAACATGACTTTTGGGGTGTAAAACAGGCTTAAAAACATGCTGGTGGAGACGGTTTGGTCATATTTGGCTACAAAATGGACTTATAAGCCGTTTTCTCTCAGCTCAGGGGTTGAAAAAACACTAAGGCTAACCTATGACTTTTTTCCCATTTTGGACTCCAAAAAAAGATATGCTCAAACATGACTTTTTGGGTGTAAAACAGGCCAAAAAACATGCTGGTGCAGACCGTTCCGTCATATTTTGCTTCAAAATGGACTTATAAGCCGTTTTCTCTCAGCTCAGGATTTGAAAAAACACTAAGGCTAACCTATGACTTTTTTCCCATGTTGGACTCCGAAAAAAAATATGCTCAAACATGACTTTTTGGGTGTAAAACAGGCCGACAAACATGCTAGTGAAGACAGTTTCATCATATTTTGCTTCAAAATGGACTTATAAGCCGTTTTCTCTCAGCTCAGGATTTGAAAAAACACTAAGGCTAACCTATGACTTTTTTCTCATGTTGGACTCCGAAAAAAAATTTGCTCAAACATGACTTTTGGGGTGTAAAACATGCAGAAAAACATGCTGGTGCAGACGGTTTGGTCATATTTTGCTTCAAAATGGACTTATAAGCCGTTTTCTCTCAGCTCAGGATTTGAAAAAACACTAAGGCTAACCTATGACTTTTTTCCCATGTTCGACTCTAAAAAAAAATTTTGCTCAAACATGACTTTTTGGGTGTAAAACAGGCCGACAAACATGCTAGTGAAGACAGTTTCATCATATTTTGCTTAAAAATGGACTTATAAGCCGTTTTCTCTCAGCTCAGGATTTGAAAAAACACTAAGTCTAACCTATGACTTTTTTCCCATGTTGGACTCCAAAAAAAAATATTCTCAAACATGACTTTTTGGGTGTAAAACAGGCCGAAAAACATGCTGGTGCAGACCGTTCCGTCATATTTTGCTTCAAAATGGACTTATGAGCTGTTTTCAGTCAGCTCAGAATTTGAAAAAACACTAAGGCTAACCTATGACTTTTTTCCCATTTTGGACTCCAAAAAAAAATATGCTCAAACATGACTTTTTGGGTGTAAAACCGGCTGAAAAACATGCTAGTGCAGACGGTTTGGTGATATTTTCTTAAAAAATGGACTTATAAGCTGTTTTTAGTCAGCTCAGGATTTGAAAAAACACTAAGGCTAACCTATGACATCTTTCCCATTTTGGACTCCAAAAAAAAGATATGCTCAAACATGACTTTTTGGGTGGAAAACAGGCCGAAAAACATGCTGGTGCAGACGGTTTGGTCATATTTTGCTACAAAAAAAATGGACTTATAAGCCGTTTTCTCTCAGCTCAGTATACGAAAAAACACTAAGGCTAACCTATGACTTTTTTCCCATTTTGGACTCCGAAAAAAATTATGCTCAAACATGACTTTTTGGGTGTAAAACAGGCCGAAAAACATGCTAGTGCAGACGGTTTGGTCATATTTTCTTAAATAATGGACTTATGAGCCGTTTTCTCTCAGCTCAGGATTTGAAAAAACACTAAGGCTAACCTATGACTTTTTTCCCATGTTGGACTCCCAAAAAAAATATGCTCAAACATGACTTTTTGGGTGTAAAACAGGCCGACAAACATGCGAATGCAGACCGTTCCGTCATATTTTGCTTCAAAATGGACTTATAAGCCGTTTTCTCTCAGCTCAGGATTTGAAAAAACACTAAGGCTAACCTATGACATCTTTCCCATTTTGGACTCCGAAAAAAAATATGCTCAAACATGACTTTTTGGGTGGAAAACAGGCCGAAAAACATGCTGGTGCAGACGGTTTGGTCATATTTTGCTTAAAAATGGACTTATAAGCCGTTTTCTCTCAGCTCAGTATACGAAAAAACACTAAGGCTAACCTATGACTTTTTTCCCATTTTGGACTCCGAAAAAAAATATGCTCAAACATGACTTTTTGGGTGTAAAACAGGCCGAAAAACATGCTAGTGCAGACGGTTTGGTCATATTTTCTTAAATAATGGACTCATAAGCCGTTTTCTCTCAGCTCAGGATTTGAAAAAACACTAAGGCTAACCTATGACTTTTTTCCCATGTTGGACTCCAAAAAAAAATATGCTCAAACATGACTTTTTGGGTGTAAAACAGGCAGACAAACATGCTTGTGCAGACTGGTTTCATCATATTTTGCTTAAAAATGGACTTATAAGCCGTTTTCTCTCAGCTCAGGATTTGAAAAAACACTAAGGCTAACCTATGACTTTTTTCCCATGTTGGACTCCGAAAAAAAATATGCTCAAACATGACTTTTTGGGTGTAAAACAGGCCAAAAAACATGCTAGTGCAGACGGTTTGGTCATATTTTCTTAAAAAATTTACTTATAAGCCGTTTTCTCTCAGCTCAGGATTTGAAAAAACACTAAGGCTAACCTATGACTTCTTTCCTATGTTGGACTCCGAAAAAAAATATGCTCAAACATGACTTTCTGGGTGTAAAACAGGCCAAAAAACATGCTGGTGCAGACGGTTTGGTCATATTTTGCTTCAAAATGGACTTATAAGCTGTTTTCTCTCAGCTCAGGGGTTGAAAAAACACTAAGGCTAACCTATGACTTTTTTCCCGTTTTGGACTCCAAAAAAAGATATGCTCAAACATGACTTTTTGGGTGTAAAACAGGCCGAAAAACATGCTGGTGCAGACGGTTTCATCATATTTTGCTTAAAAATGGACTTATAAGCCGTTTTCTCTCAGCTCAGGATTTGAAAAAACACTAAGGCTAACCTATGACTTTTTTCCCATGTTGGACTCCGAAAAAAAATATGCTCAAACATGACTTTCTGGGTGTAAAACAGGCCGACAAACATGCTAGTGAAGACAGTTTCATCATATTTTGCTTCAAAATGGACTTATAAGCCGTTTTCTCTCAGCTCAGGATTTGAAAAAACACTAAGGCTAACCTATGACTTTTTTCTCATGTTGGACTCCGAAAAAAAATTTGCTCAAACATGACTTTTGGGGTGTAAAACATGCAGAAAAACATGCTGGTGCAGACGGTTTGGTCATATTTTGCTTCAAAATGGACTTATAAGCCGTTTTCTCTCAGCTCAGGATTTGAAAAAACACTAAGGCTAACATATGACTTTTTTCCCATGTTCGACTCTAAAAAAAATTTTGCTCAAACATGACTTTTTGGGTGTAAAACAGGCCGACAAACATGCTGGTGAAGACAGTTTCATCATATTTTGCTTAAAAATGGACTTATAAGCTGTTTTCTCTCAGCTCAGGATTTGAAAAAACACTAAGGCTAACCTATGACTTTTTTCCCATGTTGGACTCCGAAAAAAAATATGCTCAAACATGACTTTCTGGGTGTAAAACAGGCCGACAAACATGCTAGTGAAGACAGTTTCATCATATTTTGCTTCAAAATGGACTTATAAGCCGTTTTCTCTCAGCTCAGGATTTGAAAAAACACTAAGGCTAACCTATGACTTTTTTCCCATGTTGGACTCTAAAAAAAAAATATGCTCAAACATGACTTTTTGGGTGTAAAACATGCAGAAAAACATGCTGGTGCAGACGGTTTGGTCATATTTTGCTTCAAAATGGACTTATAAGCCGTTTTCTCTCAGCTCAGGATTTGAAAAAACACTAAGGCTAACCTATGACTTTTTTCCCATGTTCGACTCTAAAAAAAAAATTTGCTCAAACATGACTTTTTGGGTGTAAAACAGGCCGACAAACATGCTAGTGAAGACAGTTTCATCATATTTTGCTTAAAAATGGACTTATAAGCCGTTTTCTCTCAGCTCAGGATTTGAAAAAACACTAAGTCTAACCTATGACTTTTTTCCCATGTTGGACTCCAAAAAAAAATATTCTCAAACATGACTTTTTGGGTCTAAAACAGGCCGAAAAACATGCTGGTGCAGACCGTTCCGTCATATTTTGCTTCAAAATGGGCTTATAAGCCGTTTTCTCTCAGCTCAGGGTTTGAAAAAACACTAAGGCTAACCTATGACTTTTTTCCCATGTTGGACTCCGAAAAAAAATATGCTCAAACATGACTTTTTGGGTGTAAAACAGGCCAAAAAACATGCTAGTGCAGACGGTTTGGTCATATTTTCTTAAAAAATTTACTTATAAGCCGTTTTCTCTCAGCTCAGGATTTGAAAAAACACTAAGGCTAACCTATGACTTTTTTCCCATGTTGAACTCCAAAAAAAAATATGCTCAAACATGACTTTTTGGGTGTAAAACAGGCCAAAAAACATGCTGGTGCAGACGGTTTGGTCATATTTTGCTTCAAAATGGACTTATAAGCCTGTTTTCTCTCAGCTCAGGAGTTGAAAAAACACTAAGGCTAACCTATGACTTTTTTCCCGTTTTGGACTCCAAAAAAAGATATGCTCAAACATGACTTTTTGGGTGTAAAACAGGCCGAAAAACATGCTGGTGCAGACGGTTTCATCATATTTTGCTTAAAAATGGACTTATAAGCCGTTTTCTCTCAGCTCAGGATTTGAAAAAACACTAAGGCTAACCTATGACTTTTTTCCCATGTTGGACTCCGAAAAAAAATATGCTCAAACATGACTTTTTGGGTGTAAAACAGGCCGACAAACATGCTAGTGAAGACAGTTTCATCATATTTTGCTTCAAAATGGACTTATAAGCCGTTTTCTCTCAGCTCAGGATTTGAAAAAACACTAAGGCTAACCTATGACTTTTTTCTCATGTTGGACTCCGAAAAAAAATTTGCTCAAACATGACTTTTGGGGTGTAAAACATGCAGAAAAACATGCTGGTGCAGACGGTTTGGTAATATTTTGCTTCAAAGTGGACTTATAAGCCGTTTTCTCTCAGCTCAGGATTTGAAAAAACACTAAGGCTAACCTATGACTTTTTTCCCATGTTCGACTCTAAAAAAAAAATTTGCTCAAACATGACTTTTTGGGTGTAAAACAGGCCGACAAACATGCTGGTGAAGACAGTTTCATCATATTTTGCTTAAAAATGGACTTATAAGCTGTTTTCTCTCAGCTCAGGATTTGAAAAAACACTAAGGCTAACCTATGACTTTTTTCCCATGTTGAACTCCAAAAAAAATATGCTCAAACATGACTTTTTGGGTGTAAAACAGGCTGAAAAACATGCTGGTGCAGACGGTTCCGTCATATTTAGCCTCAAAATGGACTTATAAGCCGTTTTCTCTCAGCTCAGGATTTGCAAAAACACTAAGGCTAACCTATGACTTTTTTCCCATTTTGGACTCCAAAAAAAAAATATGCTCAAACATGTTTTTTTGGTTGTAAAACAGGCCGAAAAACATGCTAGTGCAGACGGTTTCATCATATTTTGCTTAAAAATGGACTTATGAGCCGTTTTCTCTCAGCTCAGGATTTGAAAAAACACTAAGGCTAACCTATGACTTTTTTCTCATGTTGGACTCCGAAAAAAAATATGCTCAAACATGACTTTTTGGGTGTAAAACAGGCCAAAAAACATGCTGGTGCAAACGGTTTGGTCATATTTGGCTTCAAAATGGACTTATAAGCCGTTTTCTCTCAGCTCAGGATTTGAAAAAACACTAAGGCTAACCTATGACTTTTTTCTCATGTTGGACTCCGAAAAAAAATATGCTCAAACATGACTTTTTGGGTGTAAAACAGGCCAAAAAACATGCTGGTGCAGACGGTTTGGTCAAATTTTTTTCTTCAAAATGGACTTATAAGCCGTTTTCTCTCAGCTCAGGATTTGAAAAAACACTAAGGCTAACCTATGACTTTTTTCCCATTTTGGACTCCAAAAAAATATGCTCAAACATGTTTTTTTGGTTGTAAAACAGGCCGAAAAACATGCTGGTGCAGATGGTTTGGTCATATTTTCTTAAAAAATGGACTTATAAGCCGTTTTCTCTCAGCTCAGGATTTGAAAAAACACTAAGGCTAACCTATGACTTTTTCCCATGTTCGACTCTAAAAAAAAAATTTGCTCAAACATGACTTTTTGGGTGTAAAACAGGCCAAAAAACATGCTGGTGCAGACGGCTTCATCATATTTTTCTTCAAAGTGGACTTATAAGCCGTTTTCACTCAGCTCAGGGTTGAAAAAACACTAAGGCTAACCTATGACTTTTTTCCCATGTTGGACTCCAAAAAAAAAATATGCTCAAACATGACTTTTTGGGTGTAAAACAGGCCAAAAAACATGCTGGTGCAGACGGCTTCATCATATTTTTCTTCAAAGTGGACTTATAAGCCGTTTTCACTCAGCTCAGGATTTGAAAAAACACTAAGGCTAACCTATGACTTTTTTCCCATGTTGGACTCCAAAAAAAAATATGCTCAAACATGACTTTTTGGGTGTAAAACAGGCTGAAAAACATGCTAGTGCAGACGGTTTCATCATATTTTGCTACAAAATGGACTTATAAGCCGTTTTCTCTCAGCTCAGGGGTTGAAAAAACACTAAGGCTAACCTAGGACTTTTTTCTCATGTTGGACTCCGAAAAAAAATATGCTCAAACATGACTTTTTGGGTGTAAAACAGGCTGAAAAACATGCTGGTGCAGACGGTTCCGTCATATTTAGCTTCAAAATGGACTTATAAGCCGCTTTCTCTCAGCTCAGGATTTGCAAAAACACTAAGGCTAACCTATGACGTTTTTCTCATGTTGGACTCCGAAAAATAATATGCTCAAACATGACTTTTAGGGTGTAAAAATGCCCAAAAAACATGCTGGTGCAGACGGTTTGGTCATATTTTCTTAAAAAATGGACTTATAAGCCGTTTTCTCTCAGTTCAGGATTTGAAAAAACACTAAGGCTAACCTATGACTTTTTTCCCCTTGATGGACTCCAAAAAAAATATGCTCAAACATGACTTTTTGGGTGTAAAACAGGCTGAAAAACATGCTGGTGCAGACGGTTCCGTCATATTTAGCTTCAAAATGGACTTATAAGCCGCTTTCTCTCAGCTCAGGGGTTGAAAAAACACTAAGGCTAACCTATGACTTTTTTCCCATGTTGGACTCCAAAAAAAATGTGCTCAAAACATGACTTTTTGGGTGTAAAACAGGCCAAAAAACATGCCAGTGCAGACAGTTTCATCATATTTTGCTTCAAAATGGACTTATAAGCCGTTTACTCTCAGCTCAGGATTTGAAAAAACACTAAGGCTAACCTATGACTTTTTTCCCGTTTTGGACTCCAAAAAAAATATGCTCAAACATGACTTTTTGGGTGTAAAACAGGCTGAAAAACATGCTGGTGCAGACGGTTTGGTCATATTTGGCTTCAAAATGGACTTATAAGCTGTTTTCTCTCAGCTCAGGATTTGAAAAAACACTAAGGCTAACCTATGACTTTTTCCCATGTTGGACTCCGAAAAAAAATATGCTCAAACATGACTTTTTGGGTGTAAAACAGGCCGAAAAAACATGCTGGTGCAGACGGTTTCATCATATTTTGCTTCAAAATGGACTTATAAGCCGTTTTCTCTCAGCTCAGGATTTGAAAAAACACTAAGGCTAACCTATGACTTTTTTCCCATGTTGGACTCCAAAAAAAAATATGCTCAAACATGACTTTTTGGGTGTAAAACAGGCCAAAAAACATGCTGGTGCAGACGGTTTCATCATATTTTTCTTCAAAATGGACTTATAAGCCGTTTTCTCTCAGCTCAGGGGTTGAAAAAACACTAAGGCTAACCTATGACTTTTTTCCCGTTTTGGACTCCAAAAAAAAGATATGCTCAAACATGACTTTTTGGGTGTAAAACAGGCCAAAAAACATGCTGGTGCAGACGGTTTCATCATATTTTGCTTAAAAATGGACTTATAAGCCGTTTTCTCTCAGCTCAGGATTTGAAAAAACACTAAGGCTAACCTATGACTTTTTTCCCATGTTGGACTCCGAAAAAAAAATATGCTCAAACATGACTTTCTGGGTGTAAAACAGGCCAAGAAACATGCTAGTGCAGACGGTTTGGTCATATTTTTCTTCAAAATGGACTTATAAGCCGTTTTCTCTCAGCTCAGGATTTGAAAAAACACTAAGGCTAACCTATGACTTTTTTACCATTTCGGGGACAATTGGGAAAATTGACTTTCAAGAGCCTAAAAACATTTACCAGGGTGTTTTCTTGCCTGTTTCACACACAAAAAGTCATGTTTTTGCACATTTCTTATGCGGCTGGAAAATAATAAATCGGCTAAAAATTGGTTTTCTAGGTCAATAAGGGACAAAAGCCATGTAACAGGGATTTTTCCGGCCTGTTGAGGCCCACAACGTCACATTCCAGCACATTTTTGTTGGGGCTGAAAAATAAAGAAGAGTCATATGTTAACATGTTGATTTTTTCAATATTTTGACCTTCTCCAAAAAGGCTAAAAATTCCATTTTTAAGGTGAAAGAGAGTCTAAAAACATGTACCAGGGTGTTTTCCTGCCTGTTTCATGCCTAAGTCATGCTTTAGAACCCTTTTTTGTGCTGCTGGAAAATAAAAACAGGCAAAAAGTGGTTCTCTAGGTCAATAAGGGCCTTAAAATATGTACCAGGATGTTTTCCTGCCTGTTTGAGGCCTTAAAAGTCATGTTTCAGAACATTTTTGGTGGGTCTGAGCAATGAAAAAAGTCATATGTTAACTTGTTGATTTTTTAAAAAATGTGACCTCCTCCAAAAGGGCTAAAAAGTCCATTTCTATGTGAAAGAGAGCCTAAAAACATGTACTAGGGTGTTTTTTTGGGCCTGTTCAAGGCCTAAAAAGTCATGTTTTAGCACATATTGGGTGGGTCTGAAAAATAAAAAAGGGAAAAAAAGTGGTTCTCTAGGTCAATAAGGGACAAAAAAACATGTACCAGGGTTTTTTTCTGCCTGTTTGAGGCCGAAAAAAATCATGGTATAGCATATTGTTGGTGGGGTTGAAAAATAAAAAAAATCAAATGTTAGCATGATGATTTTTTCAAAATTTTGACCTCATCCAAAGAGGTAAAAAGTGCATTTCTAGGTATCAAACAGGCCGAAAAATATGCTGGTGCAGATAGTTTGATCATATGTGGCTTTAAGATGGATTTATGAGCTGTTTCCCTGTGGCCAGGCTAAGAAAACAATAACCACAACCCTACCCTAACCCCCCAACCCTACCCTAAGCCTAATCCTGGCATAACCCCCCTTTCCTTCCTTTCCTTTTATAATCCTAGGGCACACATTTGAATGCCTATATCTCATCAACCACATGTCCTACAACCTTCAAACCTGCACCTATCCCCACTAATTCTGCTGTTCTGAACACGCCGGTTTTGGTACTGAGTCTCTACGACCTTCCGTTCCCGAGATACGGGCAAAAAACTCTTTCGACCAATAGGAAAGCAGCATTTCCAGTCATTGCACACACCTCCTGTTGGCACCATGGGAAAAAGACGTGTGATTTAGGACCTTAGGACGTTCAGTTCAAGAGATATATTTCTTGGAATCTTGCTCCCAGGGTAACCCTTGGCAAAACCCCACTTTCCCCTAACCCTTACCCTAACTCTATTTGTGGCACACTCTCCTTCATAGCTCATTCATTCTGAACACGCCATTTTTGAGTTTGTACGACATTCCTTTCACAAGATACAGAGAAAAACCCTCTCCACCAATCGGTTTGGTCATATTTGTCTTAAAAATGGCCGTATAGGCCTGTTCCCTGTGGTCAGGCTTTGAAAAAACACTAAGACTAACGTACAACTTTTTTCCATTTCAGACTCTGAAAAAAAAATATGCTCAAACATGACTTTTTGGGTGTGAAACAGGCCAAAAAACATACTGGTGCAGAAGGTTTGGTCATGTAAGGTACACTTATGTACCTTTTGCTGCCAGCAATGTTTTATACCTTTCAAATTAAACAAAGGCACACCTTTATCCACTTTAAGGGCCATTTCTCTACCTTAGAGTGTACATTTATGATTTCTGTGCCTTCAGGTGCAAGAGTGATACCCCTATTTTTTTGTGCATAACTGCACCTACCTTAGAGAACCTTGTGCCAGTGTACCTAGAACTTATGCTGGTTTGAAGGCAAAGGATGGTCACAGCAAGTATTGAAATGATTTAGATTTATCTGCTGATCGATCAAGTTGAAATTAATAACTGATTAATAAAACATCAACAAACAACTGAGAGCATTAAATTTTATTGATCATGTCAAACGCTGAGAGCAAGTCAACCAAACATCAGCAGGAGTGGTTACCATGGAAACCTGAGGAGCAGTGAGACAGACTGCGCATGTGCAGCAGAGCACCCCCTGCACGTTAGAGCTCAGAGCTGTCACCTTTAACCTAGAGCAGTGACATCATTGGGGGGAGGAGTCAAGGTGACACACAGTCTCTTATATATCTGTATAATAATCTTAAATATAATCTCTGAATATAAATCTGAGTATAAACAATCAGAACAACAAAACTAAAATATAAACTCTACACATAAATGCGCTAAGACACATCACTGTCCTTCTTTGAACTGACCAATCACAGCTGAGGGGGCAAGGCCTGTTAATGATGTCACACAGGCTGTCATTGCTGTAGACATTTCATAAATAAAATCAAACAGGGAACCTGAGAGGAAGTGATGACACTATCACCACAGAGGGGGCGGAGCCAGAGTGACATCAGCAGTCAAACCATCTGAGGAGGGTTCAAACAGAGAAGACGTTATCTTCTTAGACTGAATGTTTCTGGTGTTTGTTTGTTTGTTTACGTTTATTGATCTTTTTCTTTGGTATCCAAATGGGGGTCCAAACCATAGTTGGGCCCATTTGCAGCCCATGGTCCAATTCTTATTGCAGATTCCAAACAGTAACATGAAGAAACAGAAACATGGTCCGTCTTTGAACATGCTGCTTGTGCTTTACAGATGGATGAAGATGAAGGTTCTACAGCAGTAAAGAGGACAAACATGAGCATTCTGTTCCATCAGCTTCACATCAGGGTCCAGTTTACTGAGGATACAGTGATGGTCACCTCGGAGCACCAACACTCCTGCAGTTCATCAGTTTGCTCTTGTTTTGTGTCTGAATGTGAAGATGAGCCGTTAGTGTTTCACCTCAGGTGATGCACCGCTCCGCAGGGCAGACCAGGAGCCCCTGATCTAGACACTAAAGCTGGGTATTTCCAGCAACCTCACGATCCCGACACTGAGGCCACAATACGATATGTATTCTGATACACGTAAATTGTGAACACTGACTACGCTTTTAACAGAATTCCCGACAAGTTTTGTTTTTTATTATAAGAAGAAAAAGAACAAGGAAGAGTTTTAAATGATTCTGCAACTTAAAAAACTTAAAATTGGGTCCTCAAAGATAGTAGACCTATGTTTAAATTTGGAACATGTGCTTTATCGTGGAGCTTGGCTTCTACTATTGACAACTGTCAAAACATTTGAGGCCATATCGATTCTGTAGAATCTGTATCGATACACGTATCCCCAATGAGTGCGTGACAATATTTTGCCATCTCGATATCTTGAGCACAGGCCTACTGGACACCCCAGATCATCTGCTCTCACACTCCTGAGGTGAAGGGTATTCAAGGTGGTCTTGTCAGACCTGTATATGTATGTGGTCTTAAATGAACAAAGTTCAGACACTCCTGTGCTGACCCTGACCCATGCCCTGATGTTACAATGAAGCTCACACTCTGAAGTTCACTATTGGGTTTTGTGCTTTTGAATCTTTGTGAGTAAAAAACTTTAAACAGCTGAATATGTTCTTGGTCCATCCAGTCCAAGCAGATGTTTACATGGAGTCTGGTTCTTTGTGCCTTTAAGAGGAGCCCTGTTTAGCATGTTGACCAGAGGAGACTAAACAAAGTGGTATTCGCCACATTGCAGGTCCAGTTGTTATTAAAGCCTATGGTCTTCCTGTTGTGTTTTGTTTGATGTTTTCTGAGAAGGTGCAGCTCGTGGACTTCAGTTGTTAACCATGGACATAATCACCTCTGTCACCCTAGAGATGATGGTGCAGCTGGCCTTCAATCTGTCTTTGTGCCACAGTAAGGAGACAAGTTTGTTCCAGAGACGGCTACAAGCAGAGAGACAAAACACTGTTGAAGAGTCCAGGAGAGTTTGGGGAGACAGACAGCAGGACCAAGACCAGCACCAAAGAGAAGACATACAGCAGAACCAAGACTAGCACCAGAGAGAAGACATACAGCAGGACCATTCATTATCTCGACCACTTCGTCCTTAAAGAGGTCACTGGTGGGGCTGGAGCCTATCCTATTGCGTGAAACCTTAAAGGGATACACCAACTGTTTTTTGTTTTCATATCTTGCCTCGCTTCCGAGTCCATGACAGGAAGATAGACACCATTCTTTCAACTGTGGGTGCAGTAACAAGGAAGAGACGGGCAAAGCTCACCCACCGCTAATTAGCTTACCTCAAACACTGGGATTCAATGGGTAGTGTTGGCCTGCCTCTGCCTGCAGCCATCACATAAACTCTTCAGCAACTCCAAATGGTCCTGTGTGCTTGTTTTAACTCCATTTTTACCACGTTATATTATGTTATCTTCCACTATCATCATATTCTTCTACTCATAAACGGATGCTTTGTTTTAATGACCTACTTCCGCATTGGTTTGCGCAACAGATGTGACGTTGGCAAACAAGTTGAGTCTTTTGAACAGCTCTTTAAAGTGAACAATGAAAACCGATTTTCAGTTGTGAGTGAGCCGTTTGTTTGCTAGCCATTCCTAAATGCAAATTGCCTTCAAATTTAGTAATGGTTCCCTAACAAACTGCTCACTCACAACTGTGGATTAATTCTCATTGTTCACTTAAAAGGGCTGTTCAAAAGACTCGACTTGTTCGCCAACGTAACATCTCTAGCCCAAACCACCACAGAAGTAGGTCAACAAAACAAAGCCTCTGTGTACGAGTAGAAGAAGATAATACGATGATAACAGAAGATAGCATCACATGGTAGCAAGTAGGGCTGAACGATATGGACAAAATTTCATATCTCAATATTCATGCCAGATATCTCAATATCAATACGATACGATACGACTACGGGTTCGGTGAAAACCAAGCATTTTTCAGAAAAATAAAAACATCATAATACAAAAGAATGTGGAAAGTGCAGTTTTGGCGCAGGGGAAATCTATATCGTTTATATTGTTGCTTTTCGATATTAATATCTTGAATGTTCATATCTCGATATCGATACGATAACGATATATTGTTCAGCCCTAGTAGCAAGTACACAGGACTGTTCACAGTTGCTGAAGAGTTTATCTGATGACTGTAGTTAGAGCCAGGCTAACACTACCCATTGACTCCCTAGTGTTTGAGCTAAGCTAATTAGCGGTGGATGACCTCTGCCAGTCTCTTCCTTTTTACTGCACACACAGTCGAAAGAATGGTGTCCATCTGCTTGTCATGGTCTCAGGAGGGAGGCAAGACATGAAAACAAAAAAAATATTGGCATATCTCTTTAAGGTAAACTTCTGGCTCAGCACCCAGCCAATCCCAGTGAAGGAACCATCAGCTGTAGAATTAAAACAAGATAAGTTGAGCAGATACCACATACTGTTTGGATCATTCCATGTTGGGCCTCTGTCTTCATCTGTAGGAGGTTCCTGCCCATTCAAAGAGTTTTGTCTTCATGGTGGACTCACATCTGCACTCTTTAAAGAAGTCCTTCCTTCTGATGTTCCCTCAAAGGGTCCTTGTGGTTCTGTAGATGGACCTCAGCTTATCAAATATAATAATGTATAAAAATATAAAGTATAAATGACTTTGACTGTTTGTTTCTTGTCACAGAAGGTGTGCACTAATGGCGTCAACATCCCAGAATCCTAAGTGGTGTATATACCTGCAAACAAAAACACCTGAGAGTGTCATTGAGACATCACCTGTCTGGATCTGATTCATGATTGGATGGAAACTAAAGCCCTGCCCACCGCAGACAAGAGCAGGGAAATTGGTGTGTTCAATTTTATCTCAGAAGTCAGAGCATCTGAGTTGCAAGCTTTTTTTTATCACAATAAATGTTTTTTGTGTTTGAGTTCGTACTCAGGAGGTCAGATGATCTTCCTCTACCCTGAGTTTACCTGAAACAAGTCTAACTCAAGTGTGCCATGATTACAAGCTCCAACAACCCAAGTTCAAAGGTCAATGGAATTAGTGACTGCAGGACTAAATGTGATTTTAATTGGTCGAGTCATGAGTTGAAGTTTCCAGAAGTCATGTTTACAACCTGTGATTGGGTTGTTTTCTCAGAATGTGATTGGTTTATTTCCTCAGCTTGTGATTGGTTTGTCTCGTCAGAATGTGATTGGTTCATTCCTTCAGACTGTGATTGGCTCATTTCCTCAGCCTGTGATTCTGTTTCCTCAGCCTGTGGTTGCTTTGTCCCCTCAGACTGTGATTGGTTCATTTCGTCAGCCCATGATTGGTTTGTCTCCTCAGCCTGCGATTGCTTTGTCTCCTCAGAATTGGGTTGGTTTGTGTCCTCGACCTTTGATTGGTTTGTATCTTTAGCCTCCGATTGGCTCATTTCCTCAACCTGTGATTGGTTTGTGTCCTCCGCCTCTGATTGGTTTATGTCCTCAGCCTGTGATTGGTTCCTTTCCTCAGTCTTTGATTCCTTTGTGTCCTCAGAATGTGATTGGTTTGTGTCCTCAGCCTGTGATTGGTTTATTCCCTCGGTCTGAGATTTGGTTTCCTCAGCCTGTGATTGGTTCCTTTCCTCAGCCTGTGACTGGCTCCTCTCCTCAATGTGTTTGAACATCAGTATGGAGTTGTAGATTTTGAGGGCGGGGCCAAGTTTGATTGACATGATCCTGACGATGTCCCGTTGGGTGAGCAGGAGGAATGCCCGCCCATCGATTTGCTGACAAACAGACAGACAGAAGAACCAATGAGATCATTGACTGTACATGGATATATAGATATAGATAGATAGATCTAGATAAAGATATATATAGACACTGCCTTTGGGGTTCGGGGTGTATGTGGCCACCATCTTGGAGGGGTATCAATCACTCAATAAGCATTAAAGATGAAAGAGGATATTAGAGGCAAATCCTTGATTTAAATGTTTCCATGTTACTGAAAATTAAAGCTGATTTTGAGTCAATTTGTCTAGTTATGAAAATCTGACATGAATTAATGATCCAGGATACATGATCAAATAAAAAGACCTTAATTCTGTGGTCTGCATGCTGGAGTAGCAGGAAGTCCTGACACCTCTGGCAGGGTTGGACCAAACTACTGGCACCTGCTGCCATAGACTAACATTTATTAAGAGCTGTATGTACCCCTCTCCAATATGGCCGCTGCTGAGAGGTACAGCAGCAGCCCAGGCAGCACTTTTGTGTGCACATCTATGGGTACATATCTATGCTGAAAGTGACAGTGATGCCATAATGTGCAGCAGCTGATTGGTCTTCTCACCTCCTCTCTGAAGTGTTTGGCCTGATCCTCACAGCCGGGGAGAGACTCCACGAAGTCTGACACCTGTGGACAGACAGACGGGTTACTAAAGACAAATGGACAAACCTGTACAATATTTGATATGATGTCATTTGAGTATAGATATATGTGTTCAGATCAGCTGTGACTACGGTTATTATCATCAAATAATCATTACTGTTGGTTTATTTTATTAGATTATTAACAATGATATCAATCATTCTACAGTCTCTTTGTTGCTATGGAGATACTTAGTCATGCTAGTCTTACCTATACCTGTCTTTGCATGACCTGTCTCACTGACCTGTTGGACGCTCCACTGTTGTACGGTCTTGGCGTGGACTCCGACGACCCCTGGCAGCAGTTTGCGGTGTTGCTCCCAGCAGAGCGAGAGGTCCCGCCCAGGCTGAGCGGACATGGCCGACAGGAAAACGGACTGATGGAGGACGGCCTGAAGACTGGACCCTCCTGACAGGCAGACAGACAGACAGATGGGTCAGGGACAGAGCGGGGACTCTTGGGCTCAGTCCTCTTCAAAGTCCTGACTCTGCAGGATCTCTTGCACTACTGTCTCACCCCACTGAGCAGACAGACAGGTCTGAGCTGCAGTACAGTCACCACTGCGGTAAGCATGGTGTGACGTTTCCATGGAAACAGTCACTCTGTCTGTCTACTGTTTCCATGGTAGCACACCAAGGGAGGGAGAAAGAGAGGGAGGAGTGTGAGTTACCATAGGAACGAGGCCGTCTGTCGTCATGGTAACTTTGTCAGTTCATTAAAAGACTCATCAGGTTTGAAGTAAACAGGAGGTCCTCTACCCTCATTAAAGGGTTAACTCCGAACCAGCCTGAGCCCTGAAGCTCTGCTGAGCAGAACCTACACCATGGCTCCTGGTTACCACAGCAACACCCTCTCCAATAGACCCAGGATCTGTACATTCAAGCTCCTGACACTCACCTGTCTGTCTCCGCGTTCCCACAGAGACTGTGTGATAACGAAGCTGGTTCACACGGAGCCGCAAGAACGACTGAAAACACTTTCCAGTTGTGATGGAATTTTTGCATGCTTTGTATTTTGACCTGGGGAACCTCCTGTTGTAACCCCACTGTAAATCACCCTCTGGACATAGAGGAGAGGTCAGGAAGAGATCTTGATCAACACAGAAGGTTATACCTAGTTGTCAATTCCTGAGATGGGTCACCATCTGTTTTATTGTACCCAACTGCTTTACTAATCTGTTAAGGGAATTCTGTGAAGGGGTATGTTTAGATGGTATAAGAAGGGAGTGAAGCATTTGTTTAGGGCAAAACTCTGAACTGTTTACTGCCATGTGGTTCTGTGTATTGTTGAATTCACATGAGAATAAAGGCTTGGTGTATTGCTACCTTTCCAGTCTTGTTTTTTGACTCTCTATAGGCAGATAAAGAAATTTCCACAACACAGTGAAGACAAACTTTTAAGTTATATTAGCCAAGGACTAAGGTTATTACAAATGCGTCTCCGCTGGTCAGAGTACTGACGCAGCAAATCCACATTTTGTTGGAAGAGTGATAACAAACCGAGCACAGTAAGCAGCACACACGTTGCTCGGTAATCTACCATAGCTGTTATTGTTTCTAGGTGTGTACGCAACCTTTATCTAAAAGAGCGCTAACCATGCGCCACGCGTCACCGTTTTCCCTGACAATGCTGGCCCCTATTTCCACAGAGACGACAACAAAAACATTTTCAAATCTTTTCACTCTGGACCCCGGTTTCCAAAGTTTGCAGATTCATGAGCCCCCCAAACCAACTTTAAGCCAGAACATCACTGAGGCATTCAGGTGTAGGACTTCCTTGTCAGGTGTTTCTGTTTGGTCCTGTGACAATGGCCTCCCAGAGCTATCCCACCCCCCCTCCCCCAGAGTCCCATCTACCTTGCCCACATGACCACCATGGCCCAAACAGCATCCCCACCTTCAGCTGGAGTAAAATGCAGGTGTGACTGTGTGTTACCTGGATTGAGTGCTCCCAGCTGAACTTCCTCCTCTTCCTGTTTCACACGCAGGTGTTTGGTTGGCTGAGGCACCCTGTGGGCAGGGACAGGAAGATAATTCATGAAGACAGGAAGTGATCTGAGGAGTGTTCCTGAAGTCTGAGGCTGAGAACATGAGGGCATCATACAGACTTATGATCCAACAAACATTTAGATAAATAACTGTTATTACCTCCATCAAGGAGGTAATGTTTTTGCCTGCGTTTGATTGTTTATTTGTAGGCAAGATTACACAAATATTGCTGGACGGATTTTGCTGAAATTTTCAGGAGATGTTGGTAATGGGCCAACTTAAAAATGATTAGATTTTGGTGGTGATCCAGATAACTGTCATTAGCGAACAATCGTTTTTGCTCAATAACTGTCAAACTAATAATGATATCAACATGATTCCAAGTGCTAGGTGTGGGTTTTTAGGGTCAAGGAATCTTATTATGATGGTAACTTTATCATGGAACTATTTCTTATAGATGAAACAATAATATGTGAGCTACCTTGGCGGAGGTTTAAGCTCTCCGAGTGCTTTCTAGTTCAGACCCTTAGAGCCTGAACCTGACTTTAGTCAGACCTAAGTATGATTTTCTTTGAGCTTACTCAGATGTAGGGACGATATCAATATGATTTTATTGATGCCATGATTTCAATTCATGAGCTATTTATCCTTTCTCGGCTGGAATTGGTTTCCAATCCCTGTCCCTCTACTTTTTTTTCAATTCTTTATTTTGGAAGGGCAGTATACCTTTTTTACATCAGAACAAATGTTTTTTTTCTCATTTGCCATCAACATTTTTTTAGGTTTTAGGAACTAAATACAGAGGAGAGATAAAATGTCTGCACCAGAGCAATAAAACTACATCATAAGGAGAATTAAAAGAGAGAAAAGCTAACGATGTACATTAAAATAAGTGTATGAAAAATAATTAATTAAAAAAAAAAAATCTATACATAAAGGCCTCACATATTTTACCCACTTGGTCCAAAACTTAACAAACACATCTTCTGGAGGCAGACAGAAAAACTAATCCTTTCCATGACATTAATATCATTTATTATGTCTATCCACTCGTGTACTGTTGAGGCTTCAGGTTTTAACCAGCGTCTTGTGAGTGCTTTTTGAGTGCAAGAATCAAAATACCAAATATTCATCTGATTGTCTCACCTGAAAATCAAAATTTCCTAGGAACAATGTGGAAAAGTGTGCTCCAGATACTTTAAAACTCTACTGTGCAAGTGTCACCATGACAACCAGAGAGAGGTGTTACACCTGATCAGTCATCTCTGCAGGCAGGTGGAGGGTTTGTTAAGCCCCGCCCACTCTACACTCTGAGGTTTAGGAGGGTCCTCAACTCGATGAGACACACACACATCTGTGTATGGACAGGCCCACTCATGCAAGGGGTTATGGATGAGAGTAGCCAGAAGGCATGCTGGGTAATACACCACAGGTAGGGTGATACCCCCGCCCCCTTGCTCCCCCCCACAGTGTGTGTTACATAATCCTGTTTATGTAACGTCGTCAGATTATCTCTGTACACCCACACACTCCACATCAGCCCATCACACTCACCCGTCTGTCAGTCGTCTTCTCTTCCCCAGAGGCAGCAGGTCCTCGTCCTCCATCTTCACCTCCACACTGAGACACACAGACAGATGGACACATAGATGGTAAGACAGACGGACAGAGGGCCCATCAATGATGATAATGTGATCATCGGGGCTCAATAGGATACAGTATGATAAAATACTGGCCTGGATTGCAAAATTATTAAAAAATTAAAAAATAAAAATAAGTTCATCAGTCTCATTGTATTCTGTTTTTATTGATGTTTTACAAAATGTCCCAACCTCTTTGGAATTGGGTTTGTGCTATAATCTTAAATTACATCGTTCTCTGAGCCTCTTGATCCTTGTCAGGGTCACAGGGGTCGGAGCCTATACCAGGTCAAATTTGGCAAGAGGCGGGGTTACACTCTAGTCAGCCAATAACACAACATGTTTACTCTAGAGCTGCATTCACATCAAATACAGGTTCCAGTTTGTCATGAAAATACATACAGCTTTACAGTAAAGCTCTGTTACCTGTCTGGCTGGTTGCCATGGTGATACTGTGTGACAGGTACCAGGGTGACAACTCTCTCTCCTCCTAACCGATCTGGAAGCACCGCCTCCTTACGCACGTTAATATCTGAGTATGGACAGCCGAAGGCACTGAGAGAGATAAACACGACTCAGCAGATTTATCAAACATGACTCAGCAAAATTAACAAATATGACTCAGCAGATTTAGCAAACATGACTCAGCATAATCAACGAACATGATTTAGCAGATTTATCAAACACAACTCAGCAGATTCATCAGACATGACTCAGCAGACTTATCAATCATCAAACACGGACTCAGCAGCTCTATCAAACAAGACTCTGCAGATTTAACAGGACATGTTAGTCAGCAAATTGAACAAACATGACTCAGCAGAAAAACAAAAAAAAAAATCATGAATCATTCCATACACACACTAAATACAACTCAGCAGATTGAAACAAGACTTAGCAGGCAACATAACTCGATTCAGTGGCAAGCAAACATGACTCAATGAAACAAAACATGACAAAGCAGACAATGTTCTAAAAATAAAGTTGGGTACATCAAAAGTTTAAAAATATTTGAGTAGTTATAATAAGACTCAGCAGGGGCAAAACATGGCTCAGCAGTAAATAAACATGATGCCCCAAGATTACCAACATGACTCAGCAGGTGTGAGTTACCTGTGGTGTCCCGTATATTTGGCTCCTTTGATGTGTCCGACTCCTCTGCAGCCGGGGGTCGGACACACACCCTGAGAAGGGGGCGAGAGGGAGGGGCCACCTGTCCCACAACAAACAGATTCACCCGTCAGAGAAGCTTAAAGGAACTACACCTTGTACCTGTCTGACCTGGGGGGTGGGTTTTACCTGTCATACCTGGAGGTGGTTCCAGAGGGTGTCCTGTGCGTTGACACCACCCAACAGGATGAAGGTCACTGAGGTCGCTGTCACACCACACATCAAACTGCTGCGACCAGCTGTCATAGTGTACCTGCAGGAAAGCACACCTGGTTACATCATCACTGACTTGATGACATCACAGGACTGATGACATCACTCAGAGCCACAGACAGGTGGGTGGTACCTTCACTCTGTAGTCCTCTGTATCGGTTATCGTAGCAACGCGGATCAGCATGGGGTTCCTCCTGTCGACTACCTCCAGCCTATGGTTCACCTGGAAACCATGAGGGGCTCTCTGATTGGACGGGGCAAAAACAAGACCTGTCAGTCAACACTGCAGCTCACTGATTGGACCATAGAGCCTCTTGGACCAATCACAAACCCCCATGTTTCCCTCTATAACAACTTGTTTTCTCCTCTGCTGCCTTTTTCTTTCTTTATCTTTTTGTTTGTTCCTCTGTCTCCTTGTTTCCTTTCTGTTTCCATATTTTATTTACTACAACCTTGTCTCCTTTCCCCCCTTCTTATTTGCTTCTTTGCATTCTTGCTGCCTCCTTGGGTGACACTCTACTTCCTTGTGACCTTCTTATCTTCATACTTTTTCCTGTCCATTTCTTTATTTCATTCCCTGCTATCTTGTTTTCTCCTTTGTCTTACTAATTCTAAACAACGTCCTTGTTTCCTTCTTTTGGTCTTGCTTTCTTTTCTGCATCCTCTTTGCCTAGGCTGCCTCCTTGCTTCACACTTCTTCCTTAGTTTTTAATGACACCTTTTGTCGTAGTATTCAAACATATTCAGCTTATGTATAATTCAGTGTTTCCTTATCCACCTCCTTGTTCCCTTACCCCCTACTTTTTTTAGTCTGCATCCTTATATTTCATTAATTGCTTCCTTGTTTCCTTTTTTTCCCATCTTTCACCTTCACTTCCTCATATCCTTCTCTACCTCTCTATACCTTCCTAATTCCTTTACTTCCAGCCTATATGTACTTTACTTACTTGTTTCCTTCTCTGCTTCCTTCTTTCCTTCCGATCTCCTTGATTCCCTCTCTGCCCACTTGAATCCTCACTTCTACATCTAAGTTCTTGTGCCATTTTCTTATTCCTTATCATCTTCTTTGCCTACTTGCTTTTGTCATTACTCACTACGTACTTGTTTCCTTCTTTTCTTCCATGTTTCCTTTTGTTTCTCCTGGTTTCTATTTTTGCTGTCTTCCTCCCTACCTTTCTACTGGTGCCTTACTCTGAGTCCTTGTGCCCCTTATGACTTTTTGTTTCCTCCTCTGCCTCCTTTTTCTTTGCCTTGTTTCCTTTTTTTCTTGACTACCTTCAAGCCTTGTAGCATCCCTCTCTACCTCCTTGTTTTCCACTAGCCCTTGCTTTCTTGTTTCTTTCTCTGCCTCCTTATTTCGTTCCCTGTCTCTTTATCTGATTCCTTTTCTCCTTCCTTATGTCCTTCTCTATCTTGTTGCCTTAGGGCATCCCTCTCTAACTCCTTGCATCCTTGTTTCCTCATTTCCTCACCAGGTTGAAGGCTGATCTGGGAGCAGCAGTTGATCCAGTTTCCTGTATATACTCCTCCCACACAAAGTTCTCTGGGTGGGGGTGACCTAAATGAGAGAATGGGGGAATAGAATACGAGAGGACACATTACTTATTAATAATTAAGTAATATGTTAATAAACACTTGGCTGATCACTGAGGGTGGTGTTACAGTGAGTGTTTGTATGTCAGGGTGCAGTACCCTGAGGAGCAGTCAGGGGGCGCCCATGTTCTTCACACCAGCCAACCGGATGGATATAAGGACTGCTGCTGTCACACCTAAACAAATCAATCAGAAGAGAACAATCAGAATGAACCAATGAGAACAGACAAATCAGAACAGACGGATCAGGGTGAACCACCGTTGTCCTGTCAATCATCAGTCTGGTTGGGTTCTGGTTGTGTAAAAGTTGGTTTGTTTTGTTGCTGTTTTCTGACTTTAATGTTGCTCAGAGCTAAATCTATCTGCATGAATCAGATACTCAAGGATCCTGCTGTTGTTCTTCAGTGTCTTCAGATTTAAATTTGTCATAAATCAGCTCTAAATAAATGTCACATGATTCTGTTCGCAGTTCTGATCCACATTAACATCACTAATGACAGAGCTGCTGCTGCGGTCTCTTTCATGCCTGACTCATTTGGATCAGGACCAAGACCTCTTTTGCTAAGTTTGTTAGTTTGGGGTTGTGTGAAAGCTCAGATGGACTTCGGTGCAGACCAGCTCTGGTCCACATGAAAACAGGGGGGGTCTGGATTGCTTCCAAACAAACCAGAGTCCAGTTCACCATGGGTGTGACAGTGAGAAGGACCTAACAAAGTCAGAGCACCAAAGAGCAGTGTGAAAGAAAACCGAACTAAAAATACAACGATCCTGAGACTTCAGCCCAAGCTAAACAGAGTCCACTGAGCTTTAGACCAGTGAGATCTTAGACTTCCACTAAAGCGGAGTACACACATATAGATTATCAGGCTGTTTTTGTCCTGACTTTCCCCCTTCCTGATCAAGGATGGCAAACTCTAGATTATCTTCTGTTTAATAAGATTGTCCTGTGGTCTGAGGTGTGTTAAGAGTGAATTTGTCTCGCTAATCGTCTCTGACACGGGTCGGAGCTGACAATCATAAATATTAAACCTGTTCAATATTTACAACCAAAACTCTTCTTGTGTGGGGAAAGCCGACGACTCCTGAGTCATGACTCTATGAATTGTGACGTAAATCTAGCTAATCAAGAAGCGAGCTGACTGAGGAACAAGGAAGCAGGCGTGAATAGAAACAAGCATGGCCAACTTGAAACATAAAGTTTGTCGGACCTCAGAAATGGAGGACCAGATCACGTGTTCTCGCTGTCTCCAGGATTTTTCCGCAGTCTTTCCTTTATTTAGTTTGTATGTCCTCTTCCACATTGTGTGTTGTGTTATCCTGTTTTTGCTATGTTTCTTTGTTTTTGCTAGATCCCTTTTTATTGCACAAGATTTCCTGTCTTGGAGGACTAGATTCCAGATTGGTGGGACAGAATCATTATGTGTGTGGTGTGCGTGTTGAGATTATCGGAGCACACCACATACAGTACAATCAAAACTGTTCAATGCCTGATTTTTTATCTTCATGTGTGGGGTCTATAACAGATAGACCCAGCTTAATACTTATCCTTGCCAAAACCAGCAGACCCTGCTGTCAGCACCACGACCCTCTGTCTCTTACCAGTAGTCGTACGTGTCATCCCAGTTGTCAAAATGAACCAGGAAGCGGTCATCGATGACATCAGCGACTGAGGCGACGCAAACCAGTCCGGGGTTCTTCTTGTCTACGGCCTCCAACTTCATCCCAATGGAGAACGCACAGCTCTGAGAGACAGAGACAAGGACAGGTCAGAGAGACAGAGACAGGGAGAGCGGTCAGCGACAGACAGACAGGTGTGTACTGACTGCAGTGCTGCAGGTGAACAGAGTGGGTGGAGCTGCATCAGAGCCCGTGGACTGAAGGTAGCTCGGCCAATCAAACTCTGATTCACTGTGACCTGCAGAGACAGAGGGACAGGTCAGTGACGTCTCTGTAGGAGTCAAACATCTACAAGTCTGCTCATGAGGCCTCACCTTTGGGTGGGTGGAGCTTGTGGTTGTTGTCTTTACACCAGCCTGAAGGTCTGATGTGGGCGGAGTCAGTGTTTACCCAGAAGTCATAACACTCTGAGTACCCGTCAATATGGAGACGCATCCGACAGCCAATCACCTTTGAGAGAGAGAGAGGTACAGAGGACTCAGGGGGAGGGTGGACAGGTATGTAAATATGTGCATGAGAGTGTGTGTTCGTTACCTCGGCAACCGTCAGCACACAGAACATGGAGGGGTGCATAGGGTCGACTCCTTCTAGCTTCATCCCGACTCTGAAGGCAAATCTTTTGACGGGGAACGACTGAGACTGAGAAAAGGAGGGTTAATGTCAGACTGGACGGGGGGTCTACCTGGGTCAGTATCATACTCTGGTCTAACACATGAATCCCTGCAGGTCTAAGCTCACCTGTAAATTTCTAATTAGCGGTGTTGGTTCCTTTGATCTCTCCAATGTTACCTGATAACTATGGCAGCTCTTAAAGGGCTACGCCAACATTTATTTTCTTTTCGTGTCTTGCCTCACCCCTGAGTCCATGACAAGCAGATAGACACCATTCTTTCGACTATGAGTGCAATAACAAGGAAGAGACTGGCAAAACTCGCCCACTGCTAATTGGCTTAGCTCAAACACTGGAAGTCAATGGGTAGTGTTAGCCTGACTCTGCCTACAGTCATCAGATAAACTCTTCAGCAACTCTAAACAGTCCTGTTTGGTTGTTGTGAGTCAGTTTTTTTACCACGTTATGTTACGTTATCTATTTTTAGACTGAGAGTAGCACTTTATGTAATACATACGAAACTAAACCTCAAGGCACATGCACAACCTACCACAAGATGAGCTTGTAAGTAGGTCAACAAAACAAAGCACGTCCACAGTGGTTAAGCATGTATTTCTTTCGAAAAATTTCATAAAGTGTTATAACGTGGTAAAAAAAACGAGTCACAACAAGCACACAGGACTGTTTAGAGTTGAAGAGTTTATCTGATGGCTGTAGGCAGAGGCAGGCTAACACTACCCACTGGCTCCCAGTGTTTAAGTTAAGCTAATTAGCAGTGGGAGAGCTCTGACTGTCTCCTCCCTGTTACTGCACGCACAGTTGAAGGAATGGTGTCTATCTGCTTGTCATGGACTCCAGAGTGAAGCAAGACAAGAAAACAAACAAAAAAAAATGTTGGCGTATCCCTTTAATGATAAATGGACTTGAGCTTATACAGAATTTTTCTAGTCTTTGACAACTCAAAGCAGCTTTACAGCGCAGGTCATACCTACACATTCGCTTTCACATTCACTTACTGATGGAGTTTCTATGTTAGTTATCCATCGGTATCAGCTAACACATTCACACCCTTTCCAGGGGCAGTGACTCCTCTCAGACATGACTGTGATGATGTTTTGATCATGTGACTGTGCACAAGCCATGGCACAATATCACGTGTGTGTGTGTGTGTGTGTGTGTGTGTGTGTGTGTGCGTGTGTTACCGTGGTGAACAGGGACACTGGAGCAGCTTCAGCTTTCTGTTCATTCAGGTACTGCTGCCAGGACCAGGACCTCCTCTTCACACTGACTGAAGACACAAGCACGTATTATTTAGGGGTGTACAATATTATCAGTTTATCAGTGTTGGCTGATAATTGTTATTCATGCCAAGTTTCTAAATGTTTTTGTATTTTTATTTTTTCCCTCCTTCCCTTATTTATTTTTTGTATATTATTTGTGTATATATTGTTGGTAGGACTGTTGATCTTGTTTGTTTATTTTATTTTTCCTTTACTTGAATTTTGGCAACATTTATGTGTAATTTACTCACTGGCTGCCCTGTGTGCCTTTAATTGCCCCCCAGAGACAAATACAGTTTTTATAATCAAATTGATTAGAACTGAATTGTACTGACGAAGATAAACATCAGTATTATAAAAGTAAGAACATTTTATTGTGGTGTTTCTATAAGCATCAGGTTAGTGGAGCTTTCCCATTTTTACATTATTACTTTGTTGCTGCCTTTATTTTTTAATGACGCTAAGCCATGCTTAAAGGGAAGTTTAATACAAACAATTACAGTCAGTTACAGCTCTGTTTGCATAAAAAGTTTATAATTTTGAAACTGTCTTGGCAAACTGTCATGTTTTCTTCACATGTTGTCATTTTTCTGTCATTTTAAATCAACTCAGGCTGCAGAGAGGTAGCAGGGGGTTGGGGTTGGGGTTAAAACTAGCTGTCATTGGGTGAGAGGAAGGGCTACAACTTGGACAGGTCACCAGCCAATCACAGGGCTATGTTAAACCTCTTTCTGCACAGACTGTAAGAAAGAACTCAGAGCTTCACAAGGCCTCAGCAGCTCACCTGATCTAACAGTGCTGTTCAAATAAATCTATCATTATTATTATAATTATTATCCTCATGACCAACCCAGCAGAGTCAATTAGAGGGCAGGATTCACCTCAGTGACTGAAATACCTTGATGGCTGCTGACTTTGTTCTTCATCTTCTACTCTGTTTGTCTCTCTGATGGAGCGGAGGTGAGGAGGAAGTATGGCAACCTGGAGAAGTCAAACACACATCTCCATTAAACACTGAAAACACACACACACACACACACACACATATATATATATATATATATATATATATATATATATATATATATATATATATATATATAGATATATATATATAGATATATATATATAGATATATATATAAGCTTTTTAGATCTGATTGTAACATCACATGTATGTTCTCCAAAAATTAACACTGGTGTCTGACAGAACCACTAAGAGCTCATCGTGTCTCAGGTTCATCATTACCAATCATTTTGTTCTCCCACAGCAGCAGATTTTTTCCTTTGTCATTGCTCCTGTCCATAAACAATAAAATGATGTATTTAAGATGTTTAACCCTTTATATGGAAGCTTTAATACATTACAAAGTTTTGCAAATAAAATGATAACTTCATCACCAGAACAGTAAAATAAAATCATCTTGATGATCACGGTCTAGGACAAGAACCAACAAACTGATTCTAGTTTAAGTTTCTGAGTCAGAACATCGTCTTCACGTCACAGAGAACTTTCCATACATTATCTATTCAACTTTGAACCCTGTCAGGGTCTGACAGGAGCAGTGTCTCCGCCTCCACCTCTGTTCTGATGCAGACAAGGGATGAAGACAGAGGGACGAGGACAGAGGGACAAGGATAAAGGGATGAGGATAGAGGGACACAGATGCAGAAGCAAGGACAGCGAGACGATAGCAGAGGGACAAGGACAAAGGGAGGAGGACAGAGGGATGAGGATATAGGGACAAGGATGGATTGACACTGACAGAGGAGCAAGGACAGAGGGAGCAGGACAAAGGGGGGAGGACAGAGGGACATTGATAGAGGGACGAGGATAGATTGACACTGACAGAGGAGCAAGGACAGAGAGATGATGACAGAGGACGGCGACAAAGGGAGGAGGACAGAGGGACACTGACAAAAGGACACTGACAAAGGGACGAGGACAGAGGAAGGAGTACTGGAACTGACAGAGGGACACTGATGAGGGACTGGAGGGACTGCCTTTTGTTTTTGTCTCTTGTTCCTCAGCAGAGCTTGTCCCCCGTCCTCCATAGTGGAGATGGTGAAGCATTCATCTGCTTCATGTGACATGTCTCCTGTCCCCTTTGACAGTGAGGGAGAACCTTAATCTGACTCACAGAGAGACGACTGTTGACGAGTCTTTGAGTCAGTACAGAGACCCTTCTCGTCTGTTTGGCCCCAGACCCAGGTTGGGACCCAGATCTCTGGTTGGGACACCAGACCTCTGGTTGGGACCATGAGTAAAATAAAATTATGAAATCAGACATCACGTTTTGATGCTGTAGAGAATTAACCCTAAAAACAAAAATGTGTGTCCTCAGAACAGTGTTCATTTTGTTGACTAATTATTTTCATCATAGTTTTCGTCAACAACCTTTTTTGCCCCTGATGAAAACTAGACAGTAACTAATAAAAACAAGTTCACATGGACAAAAACTAAAACGAAATTAACTGACATTTTCATCAACATATAAAAACTAGACTAAAATGTGTGCTACTGCGGTTGTGTTAAAAGGTTGGATGAGTTAAGAGGGATATCTAATTACAGCTGCCTTAGCTTCATGGTGGCGGGATAAGTTGGGGGGTGATCCAATCAGAGCTCCTCTCTTTATGAATTGATATATTCATGTAGAGCAGGTTCACTGTTTGTTGTCAATTCTGGTATTGTAACTGAGATGCTCTGCCAGGTAGCCTAAATAAAGGTGACTGCACTTCACACAAAAGTTAAATTTGTTTCTGTTCATTTTTACATTCAAACTTTACAAGCATTCAATAAAGGGTTATTAGACGTTTCATTTTATCCAAGTGTAAAACATGACTTCAGAAATTCAAGGAAACATAAAAATGCTTTATACTTTGCGCTTCATATTTTAGTCAACTAAATTTACAGTAGATATCGTCAACTAAAATGATGTGAAATTTCATCAACTAAAACTAGACTAAAATTGAAACAATTAAGATGACTAAATTATGACTAAAACTAAAAGATATTTTAGGCAAAAGTTTATAACTTAAAGCTAAATGAAAAGTGCTGCCAAAATTAACACTGGTTAATGAGAGAGAAAGTACTAATGTCAGTGATTTACAATGTTTTAATACAGCTTAAATAAAACATGTTTTTAATTGATCTCATCAAACCCTTATACAATCAGGTGAACTTGATGTTGAAAGGTCTTCCACAGGTGTGCTGCAGCAGCTCAGGTAGTCTCTGACATACAGGTGATAATTAACAGCTTATAATTAGAATAATTAACACAAACAGACTTATCAAATAACATTTTTATCAGATAAACAGCTGTAGACACGTCAGATCTCCTGTTAGACTTTTGTAAACAGAGTGAGAGCCTCACGGAGGAGGCCTGATCCTCCATCAGGGCTTTAATTAGTTCATCTGTTAATTAAACTTAGGACTGATTGTTCTATAAGGTGGCTAAACGACGAATAATCTAAAGAAGAATTTAGAGACGAACACGGAAGCTATTTCTCTGTATATCATGATCATTAGTAGGTCATCATCCGTGCTCTTATTGTGAAGGTCTGACCGGAAGTTTGGGAGCTGACAGCAGAATCAGGAAACACCGGAAACACCAAGCAGCAGCACCAGAGTCCCAGCGGTGATCCGCGGCTCTCTCTGCCGGCCCCGGGGGTGCCCAGAGCGGCCTGGGCAGCCTAAGGCAGCTGCTGAGAGGCTCCAGAGGGCGAGCAGGGAGAGCGCCGAGCACCGGGGACCGAGAACCGGGAGAACAGAGACACTTACCGGGAGAACCGAGCCGCCTCACACCGCTGACAGATCCACAACACGGAAATGAGCAGGCTCAGAGGGCACTGCGCATGCTCAGAGGGAGGGCGCGAGAGAGAGGGAGAGAGGGAGAGCGAGAGGGAGGGCAGATTTAATTAGAGTTGACTTAAGACAAACTTTAATAAAATCATAAATCCATCTCTTCACCAGATGACCAAAATGCAAATAAATTTTGGAAAATTATTTTTCTCTAAATTTGATGATGAAACCACAGAAATGTGAAGTTTCCCACAGAAATAGATCAGAGTCAGTGTGGGAGGAGAGCTCTGATTATAAATGTCAACATGACAAACTAATATTTATTTATTTTATTTATTATTATTTTAGCTCATATTCAGTGTGAGGATCTGTTTATCTTCAAGTCCAGACTCAATACTAATTTAAACAGAAGTCATTTAGTTGCTTTGATATGTTATTTTTTTTGTCCCAACGCACTTTGGTTTGTTCGTTTGATTAACTTTACAGTATAGACAAACATGTATGGATAAAAAGACTAATACTTTACTAATAATGTACACTTATTTATGAATGTAAAAGAGCATTATTTTGATTCTACATTTTCAAAGTTAGCATGTTCTTGTAAGATATATCAATATTCAAATGTAACTTTGTTTTATATGCTTTATTTTATTATACTTTTAATTTAATAACATAAATAATAATGTCAGTAAAGCTTTTCAAATTTAACTGATGGAGAAAAAACTAACATTTTAATAAAAAGCAATTGAAAACCCAATCATTCAATAAATAATTTGCTCTATTAGATAGATTGATAGATAGATAGATAGATACTTTAACAGTCCTTCACAGGAAATTGCAGTTGTTACAGAAACTGTGCATTCAGTCATTCACTCATTGTAACAACAGAAAAAAGAAAAACAGATCAAATACAAAATACATGTAAAAAAGTACATATGAGAAAAAAAAAGATTAAAAATAACTAAAAAGCTAGAACTGGAGTAGTAAGGTGCTGGAGTATTGCACATGAATGGGACAGAGCTACTGAGCTATTGTTCATCAAAGAGTTTGATAGCGGCCAAAAGGAAGGACTTTCTGTAGTGTTCAGTCCTAGCCACATATCAGCCACACATTTTAGATAACACACCTGAACACAGACAAACATCCACAGATTCAGAGTCTTTTTAAATGTCTCCATCAGAGATAGAGATAGAAGAGAGCGGGGCTTGGTTCTGTTATTAACATGAGAGGAGATCTGCTGACCTGGACTAGAATAAAAGTGAAGATCTCCTGATCCAGACCTCAACTGCTGTGAGCTGAGTAATTTGCATGGTCTGATAGAAAGAAAGGGAGAGTCTGAAGGTCCCTGATAAGGAGGGAGAGTCTGAAGGTCTGTGATGAAGTCCTTTTAAGAGGAGGCAGAGTCTGGGTCCATATCCTCCCTCACAGTCAGACATGTTCCTGGAGCATGTTGGTCTTCTGGATTGTCCCCTGTCACCAATAGTGTCTGTGATCTCCATAAGAGGATCTTAAGGGACAGCAGGGACGAGGAGGTCTTCAGGTTTGGGACCTCTTAATTTCAACCTTGCTTTTTTAAGATGTTGATTTGCTGAGGGGTTCTTCATGCTGGAGCCCTCAGTGGGTCCTGAGGCTGTTTGAAGCTGTTGATGGAGGCGAGCACCTCCAAGTTTGAAGCCATGGTTCTCCACAGCAAAAGAACAAGATGCTTTCTGATCGGATATGATCAGCTTTGTTAGATATCTGTAAATTTGTCTTTGACCCAGGTCCCTCAAGCATTCATCTACAACTGAACACAGAGGAAACACTCTCCACCATCATGAGGACCTTTTATTTCAAAGACATGATGGGGGGGAACATCTTCATCATCATGTAGCTGAAGTGTCTAAGATCTCTGAAATGCCCCAGTCTGCATGCTAAGCTAAGCTAATAGCATGTTCCTGATCTCCTCTAGTGGTACATTTCACCTCAAAAGCTGGGATGTCCACATTTCCAGTTGGACACATCAACAGGAATGACCTATGAAGTCCTCATAGCATTATGAAAGGTCAGAGGTTCTCTAGGTTACCATGAGTTTACCAGCTCATGACGGTCACATGCTAAAGTCTGGTGTTTCCTCAGTCCCATCTCTGAGTTTGGAGGAATATGGGCCACACCATGAGCTGTGCTGAGGGCATGGTCTGACCTCCTCTCAGCAGGGCCTGGCTCACAGCCCGCTGACTTACAGCTGATGTTTCAGTTCTTCATCACTTAGAGTCCAGCTGCTGATCTGAACACACACACACACACTCCCCCTCTCTTTGAGGCTCCTCCTCTTCCTCCTCCTCCTCCTCTTCCTCTTCTTTTCCAAACAGACCTCAGCATCCAGACCGATCAGAGGTGAGTCTGACTCTTCTTCGGACCATTATTGATTATTTAAGTTGAAACTATGAGCTGAAGATGATGATGAAGATGGGGATACTGATAAATATTATGATGAAGAATATGATGTTGAAGATGATAATGATGATGAAGATAATGATGATGATAAACTATGATTTTCATGATTGTCATTATTCTGGAGCTTCTGCATGGTAACATGACGGTATTATAAAACTTAAATGACAATATTCTGATAATTAAATGTTAATTTGTTGATGTGATGATGATAAACTCATACTGAAGGTCAAAATCACATGAATAACAGAATAAATGATCATTATGAGAGGTGAAGATCATACAAATATGACAATATGATGATAATGAGATCATGGACATAAAACAATACAATCATGACTCATGCTGCTGTAATGCAAACAGAATGATTAATGAGAGACATGATGATATGGCTGTGTATGAGGAGCATAATAACAACAGAAGGTCCATGAAAATCCAGGAGATAAACTTGTAGAGATGGTCCATCATAAAGACAAAGTGAACCTGCAGTGATGGTCCATTATAAACAGATGACCCTGCAGAGATGTTCCATCAAAAACAGAAGGTGAACCTGGAGTGATGATCCAGCATAAACAATTATACATGGAGAGACTGTCCATCATAAGCAGGAGATAAACCTGCATTGATGGTCCATCGTAACCTGGTAAACTTGCAGAGATAGACCAGCATAAGTAGTAAATGAACCTGCAGAGATGGTCCATCATAAACAGCAGATAAACCTGCAGGGATGGTCCATCATAAACAGAAGATAAACCTGCAGTAATGGTCCATCATAACCTGGTAAACTTGCAGAGATGGTCCACCAACCTCAGGAGGTGAACCTGCAGATAGGTCCATCTTAATCAGGTGAACCTGCAGACATGGTCCATCTTAATCAGGTGAACCTGCAGACATGGTCCATCATAAACATGTGAGGAACCTGCAGACATGGTCCATCATAATCAGGAGATGATCCTGCAGAGATGGTCCATCATAAACAGGTGAACCTCCATTGATGGTCTATCATAAAAAAGGAGATGAAAGGTTTCGAGATGGTCCAGCATGAACAATTAAACCTGCAGAGATGGTCCATCATAAAAAGGAGGTGAACCTGCAGGTCTGTGGACTGATCCTCTCTGCAGCAATAACCAGGTCAGATTACTGTCTGAGGACCTAGGTGAAAACACCCTATCTGAAAGGCCATCACAGACCATTTCCTTCTAATGGATGCACAAAGCAGCTAACGTTAGCTTGAGCACCGCACTCAGAGGTCCCCCGGGAACCAAGACCATTAGACAGAGGTTCCCCCAACACACACACAAACACACACCCACACACACACGGATCAATAGAGCTGAGAGGCCGACTTCCTTTCAAACACACAATCAATATTTAATCAGAGCTCGACCACCAGGCCAGAAAAACACACGACACATAAAATAACAACAATAATAATAATAATTATTATTATTATTATTATTAATACACATGACATATAAAACTTAAGCAATAATAACTAAAAATATAATTTCATCATTAACAACAATAATGATTATTATTATAATCAAAACACATGACACACACACAAAAAAGGCATTTTACTGATTCAGTGGTCCTCATGGCTGTGTCTACGACCTGATCAAGTCAATCCTGATTATTGTGTCTGACCTGATCAAGGTGGTTCTCAAGGTTTTACCTATGGTGTATGTAACATCAACAAAAGCCAGAACATCTTGAAGAACCGTCATCAGTCCAGTTGCCACTTGGATTAAGATTTGATATTAGAGAGGATGTTGGCCTGCCATACAACAATCTTATTTTATTAAATGTTCCATAAAAAAAGATGTACGAATGTGCATTCTGCAAACACTGAATGGCAAGGGAGGCCAGCGGCACCACGGTGCTGGTGGCATGATGAGTGTGCATGTCTCAGCATTTTATTCTAGCATGTTGTTCACAGCAATGTAAAGGACATAGAGAACCTTAAAGTTTCTTCTGGCTTCTTCTACTCCATTTGATTGGTGGACAGGATCTACTCATTTTCTATTAGACGCTCAGACTGATGAACTCTGTCTCACGCTCTGATTGGTGGACAGGAACTACTCTTTTTCTATTAGACGCTCAGACTGATGGACTCTTTCTCACGCTCTGATTGGTTAAAATGTTCCTCTTTTTTCCAGGATGTTGTCAACTCCATCACCCTCCTCCCCCCTAGTCTGCTCTGACCCCCCCTTATCCCATCACACTGTGACCTCTGACCACTTCAGAGTTTCCATGGAAACGTACTGGACAGAAGTTCGCAGCTTTGATGAGGGGGAGGAGGGGGAGGAGGGAGAAGGGGAGGAAGAGGAGGAAAGGAAGAGTATGGACGGTGAGTAGGGCTTGTTTTATAACTGATGAATCTGCAGAGTCAGCATGACGTCACATGACCGGACACACCCCTTTGACAGGTGTCCCTTTGAGGCAGATCTTCAGCTGACTGTGCACAGCCACTGACAACAACAAAAGTTTAAATGCTGAGGAGCTGCTGCTAAGAGAAGTTAGAAAAAAGGAACACCTGCCCCCTTTTGATGGGTAGAGAAATTATGACGTAATGGCAATCATGACCATCATGACCACCAAAACTTATATGATCATCAAAACCATCATGACATCATCATGACCATCATTACTCTCATAACCATCATGACCATCATGACTATCATAACTATGATCATGACTATCATAACCATCATGACCATCATGACCATCATAGCTACCATCATGACCATCATGACCATCATGACCACCAAAAACTTATATGACCATCATGACCATCAAAACTTTTATGATCATCAAAACCATCATGACCATCATCATGACCATCATTACTCTCATAACCATCATGACCATCATGACTATCATAACTATGATCATGACCATCATGACCATCATAACTACCATCATGACCATCATGACCATCATGACCACCAAAAACTTATATGACCATCATGACCATCAAAACTTTTATGATCATCAAAACCATCATGACCGTCAGAGGCAACAAAACTGCCAAGACCATCAAGTTATTGTGACTATCATAAACATCATAACCATCAAAACCATAATAACCATCATGATCATCATAACCAACATCACCATCACATCCACATTAACCATCATAACTGTCATGACCATCATAACCATCATGACCATCATAACCATTATAACCATCATAACCCCCATCACCATCATAGTTATCATAACCATCAAACTACTCTCTATTGCCAAAAGTATTTACTTACCTATCCAAATCATTGATTCGGTCATTGATTGGGTATGCAGACTGCTTCTACAAACATTTGTGAAAGAATGGGTTGCTCTCAGGAGCTCATTATATTCAAGCATGGTACCATGATAGGAGGCCCACCTGAGAAATAAATCCAGTCATGAAATTTTCCCATTACTAAATATTCCACAGTCAGCTGTTAGTGGTTTTAGAACAAAGTGGAAGTTGTTCGGTCACCAACATTCTGCAGAGTCAACAGCTACAGACCTCCAAACTTCGTATGGTCTTCAGATTAGCTCAAGAACAGTGAGTAGAGAGCGTCATGGAATGGGTTTCCATGGCCGAGCAGCTTCATCCAAGCCTTATATCACCAAGTGTAATGCAAAGCGTCGGATGCAGAGGTGTAAAGCACATGGCTGGACTCTAGAGCAGAGGAGACGTGTTCTCTGGAGTGACCAATCATACTTCTCTGTCTTGCAGTCAAATGAATGAGTGTGGGTTCGACGGTTGCCAGGAGAACGGTACTTGTCTGAGTGCATTGTGCCAAGTGTAAAGTTTGGTGGAGGGGGGATTATGGTGTGGGGTTGTTTTAGAAGTTGGGCTCGGCCCCTTAGATCCAGTGAAAGGAACTCTTAATGCTTCAGCACACAAAGATATTTTGGACAATTTCATGCTCCAAACTTTGTGGGAACAGTTTGTCCCCTTCCTGTCCCAACATGACTGCACACCAGTGCACAAAGCAGGTCCAAAAAGACATGGATGATCAAGTTTGGTGTGGAAGAACTTGACTGGCCTGCACAGAGTCCTGACCTCAATCCGTCAGAACACCTTTGGGTTGAATTAGAGTGGAGACTGAGAGCCAGGCCTTCTCGTCCAACATCAGTGTGTGACATCACAAATGCGCTTCTGGAAGAATGGTCAAAAATTCTCGTAAATACTCCTAAACCTTGTGAACAGCCTTCCCAGAAGAGTTGAAGCTGTCAAAGCTGCAAAGGGTGGGCCAATGTCATATTAAACCCTGTGGATTAAGAATGGAGGTCACTCAATTTCTTATGCGTGGGAAGGCAGAGCAAATACTTTTGGCAAGATCGTGTATCATCATCATCATGACCATCTTAGCTGAGCCCTAAACAAGCATAAGAGCATACCAACTTAGTCTCTCTGTCAAACACTGACCCATCTTTGTTTACCGTCAGAGGTGGAGCTGGAGGAGGCGTGGCTAACAGAGGCAGGGTTATCCTCCTTGGTCAGTAGCTCCAGCACAGAAGAAGCCCCACCTCCCCCTGAAGCTCTGCTGTCCACGTTGTCACGACAACAGGTGGCAACGGTAAAGCGAAGGCTGGACAAGTACAATGAGACGCTGAAGACAAGGAACAGGCAGCCAATCAGGGACGTCCGGGATGTCTTCACTCAGGTAAAACAAGCTCTTCAAAGTATTTGTGTATCACACTGTAAACAGGCTCTGAACATAGGGGTGCATTCTGGGAAATGTAGGAACAGTTGAATCAAATGTCATGACTAAGCATGTTTCTCTGTTTCTCTCTTTTATTAATACACATAGTTCCAGCCTGAAGATGACTCAGCAGAAAGAAGCCCCTCCCCTCCCTCTAGCCACACCGAGTCACCACAAAGTCGGTTTCACACAACGACCAAAACCATCCGCCGACACACGCCCAGAGGTACACCTATGTGTGGAAATGGTGATAACGATAAAAAAAATTATTATTATTATTATTATTCTTGTTGTTATTATTGGTATCATAACCAATAATCGTCTGTTTGGTGTCTGTAGTTCGCCCGGCCCTTCATATGTTCACGTTTGAGGATAAGTTACCTGAACACCAAGAGACACACTCACCAACACACTCACCAGCACACACAACAAACTCACCAACACACACAACAACAAACTCACCAACACACACAACAAACTCACCAACACACTCTCCATCAAGCACAACAACAAACTCACCAGCACAAACGACAACACACTCACCAACAAACACAATAACACACTCATCAACAGACTCACCAACAAACACACGCTCTCCATCTATCCATCACTGGAGAGAAGCTGATTGGCTGCTGCGGGACAGTCCGTACTCAGAGGGCGTGGCAGAACACAAACGGGGTGGAGCATGCTGGGACTGTTTGCGTTTCCATGGAGACGACAACAGTGACATGCCGGTAAGTTTATCATAATTATGGTTCTTAAGAGAATATGTCATCTCTTTGCAAACATATTTCACTACTACAACATTAAACCTACAATGAACAAAACAAATAATAACAAAATAATGTTAAACAATAACAACAGCAATAAACAGCCACCACAACAACAATAACAATAGTCAAACAACTACAGTAAAAAAATCATGGAAACCAGAAGCAAAAGATGAGTGAAAAACAGTAAACCAATAATTTTCAATAATAACCAATATTTTGAAATAATAACCAATAACAAAACATAGGAGCTCAAACCAATAATATCCAATAATAACCGATAATAACAATATAATAACACATTTCCAATAATTATCAGTGATAACCTATGATATCCAATAATCACAAATGTTATCCAACAATAACCAGTATTATTCAACAATAACCAGTGATGTGATAATAAACACTAATAACGAATATTATCCAATAATTACCAGTAATAACTAGTGATATCCAATAATAGCAATAATAACCAAAATTATCAAACAATAACCACTATCCTAAAATTATCAATTATAACCAATAATGTCCAATAACCCCAATAATAATCTCTATTAACCAATATTATCCATTAACAACCAATAATAACCAGTCATGTGCAATATTAAACTGTAATATCCAGTAATTACCAATAATTGATTATCAAACACACGTGTGGACAAAGACCTGCCAAAACAGACTGAGGATTAAACACCAGAGAGCCTGAGCCTCTATTACCAAATATACGGTAATTTTTTGTTTTATATTTGATTGATTTTTATATTTGATTAATAACAAAATGTGTGTTTTTCTGTGTGTCTTTTTGTGTCCTTTGTGTGTAGTTTGTGCCCGTCTCCCCCTCTCAGGGTCTCACCTGTGCGGACGACCTGTCGTCATGTGACCTGCAGCGTCTCGGTTTCATCTGCCACATTGAGCTCTCCACCTTCCTGCTCGCTCTGGGCGTACAAAACAAACGCACCCGGCCACCACGCCGTAGGACCAGAGGTTTGTTTCATTTGAGTGTCGGTTTGATTCAAACTTTAGCAGTTTTAATGATAAAGATCATACATGTAAATATGAACACATTAAATCATCACTGATATAACCACAAATCTATGATTTTAGATTCATGTTGAATATCTATTAATATAAACGATTCTGATGTTTAAGTTTGTCTCAGTTTGAGTTAAGTCATGGTTCAGACCTCAGAGATATCACTGATGTATTTTATTCTGAAAGTCATATCTAGAATTTTTTTTATTTCCTCTGAAGTTAATCGTCTTTAAATCTTTACAGCTTAATTTATTAACACCCTTAAACCTTCAGATTAATTAAACTCTAATTAATTCAGATGTCTCTCTCTCAGACAGCGGGGTGTTCGCTGTTCCTCTGACCTCATTGCTGGAGAGCGACAGAAAAAAGTGCCCTGGAGTCAAAGTCCCCGTCATCTTTCAGAAGGTAAAAAAAAACAGTTGTCCATCCATCCATCTGTCTGTCCATCCTTCTGTTGGTCCGGCCATCTACTAATAATTTCTTCTCAAACAAGAACCAGATGTTGGAGGGAAGTGCTGTTGTCTCACAGAAAGAAGGTTCCTGGTTCAGCTCCCCGGTCAGTCAGGACCTTCTTTTGAGGGGTTTACATGTTCTCCCCGTGCATGTGTGTTTCTCCAAGTACCCTGGTTTCCTGTCACAGATCAAAAACATGCTGGTTAGGTAAATTGGTGACTCTTAATTGACCTTAGGTGTGAGTTTGAATGGTTGTTTGGGTCTATATGTCAGCCCGTGATTGGCTAGTTTTCTAGTCCATGTTGTACAACTCTTACCCCATCATAGAACAGAGACTCCTGCCCCCGTGACCTCAACAGGGGTAAGAGGTATAGATAATAGATGTATACTGTTGGTGGAGCACCCCCTGTGGGTGTGATGGTGTAAAATTTGTCAGTGACTTTACTGGACACGCCCCTCCCAGTTCAGGCATAAATAATAACCTGTCTTTTGTTTTTCTGTTTGTTTAGTTGTTGTGTATCTTGGAGCAGAGTGGCCTGCAGACTGAGGGGATTCTCAGAGTACCAGCATCAGCTGCAAGACTGAAGGTAACACACACTTTTAACACATGATTTAAGTCCGTCACAGAGACAGTCTCAGCTCTGTGGACTGAGCTGTTGAAGCTCCAACAGGTCGTCCGTTTCCTGCTGCAGCTGCTGGTTTTAGAAGGAACAGTACTTATTTGTCTAATCATTCAATCAGCACCTTGAACATCAGTTTGACCATAGGTATACACACTGGCGCCATCCCTGAGGGGGCATTGGATATATTGTCCCTGCAAAATTAAAGGTGGGGGGTCAAAACACCCCCCAATAATAAATACTATGATCACAGTTGAAATCTTGGTGGCTGTGACAGAACGCCCTGTGCTGTGCCACTGTTTACCTCAGCATTAACTTAATTTCACCAGACACCATGCAGTAGCATAATTAAATGAATGGATAAGTGGGTTATTCACACCACAACTGCCAATAAAGGCAGTAATATATTCACAAATCCGGAGGATTGCAACCCTAAGCTTCCCAAGACACCCAGGAATGCTCTGCGCAGATTTCAAGATGGAGCAACTGCCAACACAGACTCTGAAGCATGGGAGCATTTTCAGAGGTTATATTTCAAGGTGCTTGACCACTGCATTGCCTGTTTGAATGTTAGATTGTCATCAACTGCGGTCAAGCCAGCTGCACTTTTGACATCAAATGAGCCCCACTTAAATTTCGAGTGCATACTATTAACAGCATTATGGTAAATGCAGAGAAACAACGTATTTACTTCCGCTTTTCAAAATAAAGGGATTCAAAACAGTTAGCTATATATTGAACCAACATTCAAAATAACTTATGTTACATTATCTTCTACTCAACACTACAACCATACTTGATATCAAGCATTTTTACTGTACCAATGTGGAGAAATTCAACAACAAATTCTCATGTTTATACTTGGAGACTGCATATTTGACTTACTGTAAAAACACTATAATCAATAATTCCTGGCTATGGGTGGTATATTTGACTTCTACTCATCCAACACTACACCTGAACTTGATATCAAACATTTTACTGTACCAATGTGCAGGCCAGCTGACAGTCTTGGCTGGTTTTGCTGTTGTCTGCATCTATACTGACATGCCTGTAACCCACCATTGATCTGATACTTCCCTACTCTTGTCTCACAAAACACACACCAATCCAGCCACATGAACACTCTACAACATCAAAAATATCAATTAACAACAAAAATGACCACACTTACAGAAACCAAACTGAGGGCAGACACTGACAGGTGAGGAAGTGATCAAACTGTGTAGCCACTTTGGCCCTGACTAAACAACATCTAGGTCATCACCAGAAGATGTTTGGATGTTGGCGGGATGCACAAGGGCTCTTAACCTGGGGCCTGTTGCACAAAACCAAGATCAGGGATTAGGCTGGGATATCTTGGTTATCCTGGATCAACTAATCCATGATGTGGTTGCACAAAAGTGGGATAGGGGGAAGTGGGATATGTTTTGATATATGTTACCATGGAGATTTATTCTGAGGAGCTAGCCTGCTCCAGACCAGGCTAAATTCCAGGATTTATTTAATCTCATCCCTTTTCTCAGTCAGCAGTCCCCACAAACAGAAACCAGTATTTATTCCACTGCCCACCACACACCATCATCACATGCAACAAGACCCACCTTCATTATTTAAACATTTGTGATCATTTAATGCAATCATTTTAGATAAGATTATGATTTTATATGATTTTGCAATCATTAGATAAGATTTATCCACAGAATATATATAAAACGTACATTCCCATATTAGTTCAAATAAAAGTCAAAGAGTCACGTGGTGTTTTTTTATTGAATAAGGATAAATCAGAGCAGGTAAACCATCAGCCCCTTGAAAACTGAAGTCACACAGTGCTCAACAAGACAGAAAGCACAGAATCAAAGCATATTATAAAAGACAAGAATAAAAGCACATTCAAAGAGCTGTATATAATCCACCCCACATATCTGCACACTGAAATAAATGCAGGACGAATCCAAACAACAAATGAACAGACAGATGAATGGATGCAGCAGCCTGTATACAGCACAGACATCATAATAGGACAAACACACTGAACAGGTATATGCAGTCAAAGTTATGTCTGTCCCTCTGTAGTTCCTGCGTAGAGAGCTGGACCGGTGCAGCGGGGATGTTGATTGGTCGTCGGTGAGAGCAGTGGACGCTGCAGCGCTGATCAAACTGTTCGTCAGAGAGCTGCCAACACCTCTGCTGACACACACTCACCTGTCCACCTACCGCAGTGTGCTGGGTATACACACACACACACCCACACACACACACACACACGTGTACGGTGATACATGCACACACCTGTCTAACAGCAGACTTGTCCTGAGGGTGTCTCCAGGAGAGTCCCACTCCTGTGGACCATGAAGTTATCAAATAGTAGGACAGCAGAGTCCAGGAGTCACTGAGTATGAAGTAATACCTTCATATGATGACAGGGGGCAGCACACAGTGCTCTGTAATACCCCTTTCAGACTGGCCAAAAAACCTGCTTAAACCCGATAACAATCGGCTCCTGTCTGCAGTTTGAAAGGATTTAATCGGCATTTCGACCCGGGTCGACTGACCCTGCAAACGACATGGGTTTTTATCGGCTCGTTTCCGATGGGCTTCAGTGAGAACATCACAACCGGGTCAACCCGCTAATTTACGTCATGACGTTGGCGTAACGTGCCCACGGCATAATATGGCGCCCGTCCACTCCGTCTGTAACTTACTTGACTCTTTGCTGTCTCAGCATCAAATTCCATCCGCCTTCGTGTCATCAGAGCCCGAATGTCATTCAGTCTGCACCGAGTTTGTATTTTTTTAAGGGGGACAAAAGTACAAAGTACAGAAAACAGCTGAGCAAGGTGTCCACGGCCTCCATGCTCCTTTCCATTGTTTACATGGACGTGTTTTGGTGCGCAGATGATGTCATCAATGTGATGACATCAGCTTGACGCACCAGAGGAAAAAAAAAAACATCCATGCAGCTCGTCTGCTGGTGACGAGACCCGGGTCTGCTGGCAGTGCGAAAGGAGTCACTTGCTGATTGTTAGCGGGTTAACCCGCATTGAAAAAACCTGCGTTGATTCACTAATTTTAGTGTGAAAGCGGTATAACAGAAACTATCTCAGCAGCATAGAAAGACAGACAGGTTTAGTTAAAGGGTTAAGCCAACTTTTTTTTTGGTTTCTTGTCTTACCTCCCTCCCGAGTCCATGACAAGCAGATAGACACCATTCTTTCAACTGTGTGTGCAGTACCAAGAGACAGCCAAAGCTAGCCCACTGCTCATTAGCTTAGCTCAAACACTGGGAGTCAATGGGAAGTGTTAGCCTGCCTTTGCCTACACTCATCAGATAAACTCTTCAATAACTCTAAATGGTCCTGTGTGCTTGCTCACATTGTCTTCTTCTCATGAACAGAGGGTTTCTTTTATTGACCTACTTCTGCAGTGGTTTGTGCTAGAGATGTGACGTCCATGAACAAGTTGAATCTTTTGAATTGCTCTTTGAAGTGAATGATGAGAACCGATTTGCAGTTGTGAGTGAGCCGTTCGTTTGCCGGTACAACAAGAAAAAAAAGTTGTGTATTCCTGTAAAGTCTAACAAATAACTGAGACACCTTTAGTTAAACAATTTACTGAGACATTTAATGTTGATATTTGTGTTGTTTATTTGATCTACTTTTAATTGCTGTTGTTAATTGATTTGTTGGATGCTTAATTACTGTTGTTATTTATATATTGATTATTATTGATATATTGTTGTTTGTTCTTACATTGTTGTCGTTGTCTCCCAGGTCTCTCCTCGGTGGTCCATCAGGTCCAGGCCCTGCAGCTGCTCTGCCTGTTGCTCCCTGAAGCTCACAGAGACACTCTCAGGGTACCTGCACGCTCACACCTGTGCTCCCCACCTGGGTCCACGTGCTCCCCTCTCACCGATGTCTTCTGCTCTTCCTCTCAGGCTCTGCTGGTGTTGCTGCGTAAGGTAGTCTCTCATCAGGACCACAACAGGATGTCCCTGTGGAACGTCTCCATGGTGATGGCGCCCAACCTGTTCTCCTGGCATCACCGTGGCAACAAGCCCTCCGTCACCAAGCAACAGGGCGAGATGGAGGAGGCAGTTGGCGGGGCTCTCCTGGTCAGACTGATGATCACACACCAGGACCTGCTGTGGACTGTGAGTCCGAGGACACGCCTGCAGTCCTCAGAGACATCAACATCTCAGGCTGTGACATCACTTCCCGTTCTCTCCGTTAGGTCCCACACTTTCTGATGTCCCAGGTGAGACAGGTGAACCAGGCATACAATCAGAAGGCTCTCATCCTGAACAAGACAAAGAGACGGCTGCTGAGAAGGAAGAACGACAAAAACCACAGAGACCAGGTAAGCGAGGGACCACAAGACACATAAGACATAGACCGGGTGAGACAGAGACGAGGTAAGATATGGACCAGGTGAGACAAGGGAACACAGGGAACAGGTGAGAAGAAGTCCAAGAGAGACAGAGACTAAGAGATGAAGTCCAGGTGAGACAGAACCAAGTGAGTTGAAATCCAGGTGAGACAGAACCAAGTGAGTTGAAGTCCAGGTGAGACAGAACCAAGTGAGTTGAAATCCAGGTGAGACAGAACCAAGCGAGTTGAAGTCCAGGTGAGACAGAACCAAATGAGTTGGAGTCCAGGTGAGACAGAACCAAGTGAGGGTTGCTTCTTTCATGCTAATCTTTTTGATCGCTGAATTATTTGTAAGAAACATTTTTTTGTTAGTTGTGTCTTTAGGCTGCATCCTTTAAAGGCTAAATCTTTTGAAGGCTACGTTCATCTGAAGGACACATCCTTTCAGACCTCCATCTTTTCAAGACTGTGTCCCTCGCAGACTACATCTTGTATTTTAGCTGCATTGTATGTAGACTGCGTCCTTTGTCCGTGTCCTTAGAAGTCTCATACTGGTGCTCTTAGCTCTGCCTCTTCTCTCACGTGTTCATGTTCACATGTATGACATCACTGCTGTGTGTGTGTGTAGATCACAGAGTTGTGTGAGGGTGTGATCAGGGTACAAGCCCCCCTCCACACTAAGGTTTCCATGGCAATACAGTTGGATGGAAAGACAACAGCTAGAGACGTGACAGCACGCTTTAAGTGTGACAACAGGTAACACACACCTGCAGACACATCAGACTGGGCATGTTGGACATCCTCGCTGTCCAACATTATTAACAGTCATCATCATGTCCTCTGTCTCTGTCTCAGCTCACCTGTCCAGCACCTGTATGAAGTGGGAGGAAACATCAGTGAGTGATCAGAATACAAACTAATTCAGTGTTTATTTTAAACGTGTCCTGATGAATGTTGACCATCTGTCCGTCCATCTGTCCTCCAGATGAGCGTCGCCTCCATCCTGACTGCACGCTGTTGGACGTTTACAGAGTGAATCCTCACTGTGATTGGCTGATTAAACCCTGATGCTGACACTCTTACTGCCTTGACCTCAGCTGTCTCCTCTCCTGTAATGATCATCCTCAGTTTAATGTAGAAGATTTACAGATTACAGTTTGAATCGTTAAGTTTTTATGTTATCAGTTGGATTATCATGTCTCTGTGGGGTTGTGACGTTTATTAATTGTTAAATAAAAATAAAAACTTTCTGATATTGAAACATTAACAGCTGTTGGTGTTTGTCTCCTCCTGCTGGTCAAAGTCTGTAACAGCACATTTATCACCACACTGATGAGTTTGTCCCCTGAATATGCACTGTGCAGCTTGAATCGGCTGTTTGTCCCCTCCAGGTTAACCCTATAATTAAGCAACATGTGGAACATTAAGCTCCAAACATGAGCCAATCAGGGAGTCATGAAACTGATTTAGCACATTTCACCAAATTCCTGTTTAACCTTCTTCTCTTCTGGATAAGCTTTTTATGTTTTCAGAATAAAGTGAATTACTTCCCATAAAAAGTATCATGCAGGAAATCCTTTCTTGACATCAACAGTCTGGGATATTTTGGTGATTATAAACAAAATTTAATTCGGTTAATTCTGAGGTCGATACTGAGGTCAGTCATAAGGTCAGTTAAGGTTTTTCACCATCCAGGCAGGTATGAGAACAATGTTTTACTTTAGTTTTTGTATGTAGACAGAAATCAGTATCATCTATCTACCATTTCATACCAACTACAATATATGCACATTGAACATGAACATCTTTTCATACTAACACGCCCAGGCTGACTTCTGAAGGCTCAGAGAGGAGGTGTTTGTCACAGCTGTTGTTTGGAGCAGAGGATGGTTTCACAAAGACATAAGGCGAGCTGTTAGCAGACCAGCAGAAATTAACATACTCCCCAACGCTGATGAGAAAAGAAACCAATCACAGGTTAGGATTTTGGATGGGCACCTAGGGTGTCCAATCATAAGTCATGGGGGCCAAGGCAAACTGCCAACTGTTTACATGAAAATGGTGCCCAGTTGTGGTGCGTGTTAGCTGCAATGTGTGATGACTGTGGTGCATGTTGGCTGCAATGTGTGTTGGCTCAGGCTCCTGATGCCAACAATGAAAAAAACGGCCAAAAACAGAGTTTTAGTTGTGTTTCCCCCTTTCATTTACACGAGAACAGTGCCCAGAGTGCCTGAATTGGCGTATTTTTGAAACCGGAGTCCAGAGTGAAAAGTTTTGAAAATAATTTTGTTGTCATCTCCATGTAAATAGGAATCACCATTTTCAGGGAAAACGGGGATACGTGGCGCATGCGCAGTACTCTTTCAGATGAGGTTGCGTGCAACATGTGTGCTGGTAACTGTGCTAGGTTTGTTAACACTCCTCCAACAAAATTGGGATCTGCTGCATTAATACTCTGACCAGCGGAGATGCAATTGTCATATTCAGCAAGGACACTACAAACTACCACGTTTTCAGTCGTTCTCTCGGATCTGTGAGCATGCATCATTATCACATTGACTCCGTGTGAATGTGTTTCTGGTGACAACGTTGTTGTGTAAATGGGCCCTTAAAGTGTGTGTCCGTTCTTCCTCTTGGGCACAGTGAGAATGTGGAGCCTCCTGCTGGTAAATGGGTACAACTACAGATGTGAAGCCTGTCCTGTAATTTAAAACAAAGTTATCCGACGTTACATGTTTTTGTACTGCAGATCTTGATCACATGATCAAAGATCAACTAAAATGGGTTCAAATTTGGACCATTTTGGACTTAAGGGGCTAAAAGTGATGATTTGAACTGCAGGACTGCTTCAGAGGACCCTGAGCCCTAAGCACATTTCTGATAAAAGAAAACATGTCTTTTGCAATTATTGATGGAAAAATGACCTTAAAACAAAAACATGAGCGTTCCTAAAAAAAAAAAAAAAAACACAACCTTTGGGTTTAAAAGAGACAATATGAATAAATGTCCCCTCTAAGCTCCTGTAGAAACAGTATAAATAAATGTCCCCTCCAGGCCCCCTTTGGTTTGCTAACTGCTTAAATAAATCAGTCTGCGGAGTTTAAAATGGCGTCTCTGCTCATGAAACTGAACAGAACACATTTATTACAACACAAATGTTCTTCTGCACACCATTTGGTTTGGCATATAAAAATCTCCAGTTCATTTACAAAGACATTATTTACAGTCAGACGTGAAGCCTGCAGGAGGTCGGCTATGTTTGACATTACCACATGATCACACGATCGGTGAGGTCATCAGTTCATGTTTACAGACTCAAAAAAAACAAACAAAACAAAAAAAACCCTGAAACAGAACTTCATTTACATCCTGATCCCATTAAAAACATGGAAATAAACTCTGATACAGAACAATGAAGAGGAGCAGCTTGATGGAGAGGAGGAGCAGGAGGAAGAGGAGCAGCGTGATGAAGATGAGATTAAGTGGACAAACCGTCAAGAAAGTAAAGGAAAACCAGCAGATTAAGAAGAGGAAGACATGAAGGTTAAGGGGGATGGGTAAAGAGGAGGTGAGGAGCAGCAAGAGGAGGTACGGTTTAAACACACTGGCTGCAGCTGTGATGTGGGTTGGATAAGGCTCCTGATGCCCTGTCATTTATTCCTAGCATGTGAGAGACGTGTTGGCTGCGGTGTGTGCCGGATGCTGTGTTGCGTGTTAGCTACAATATGTGTCAGCTGTGGTGCGTGTTGGCTGCGATGTGTGTTGGCTAAGGCTCCTGATGCCCGTCTTTTATTCCCAGTGTGTGCTCTGCATGTTGGCTGTGGCTTGTGTTGGCTGCGATGTGTGTTGGCTCAGGCTTGTGACACCCTGTCCTTTTTTCCCAGCATGTGTGGTGCGTGTTGGCTGCAGTGCATGTCGGCTGCGGCGCATGTTGGCTGCGATGTGTGTCCGCTCAGTCTCCTGATGCATGTTTTAGTTTAAACCGACGTAGTCCAGCGTTCTGTGTTGCCAGTTGAAAACAGTTTAACTTCTGAGGGAGCGCCATGCTCAGAAATGCCACTTCTCCCTCACTAACCAATCAAAATCAAGAAGGGGCGGGACTTCTCCTGTTCACTTTGTAATCAACAATGGCAGAGGTGACATCGAGCTACCTCGTGTTCACAGAACTTTCTCCTGGTTTTGTGTTCTGGGTGATAATTCAGTGGATTAAAGGAGGCACAACACATGCGGGGCTGTTTTTTATTGACCATACGGGTGTTACTGAGAAACATGGAAGTCAACTGTTTGCCTGGCAACAGGAAGTGCCGGCTCTAACTGATGCAGAGAGCGATGCCAGTGGTGAAAAACCTCACAAGGACAGAGGCCCTGGTCCCTTTAGGTCTGCAGAAAGCTTGAGCCAGCTGACATTAGGGGGGTCCGGGGTCACTTAACAGGCAGGTGTCCTGCTGTTACCTTTTCCATCTCTAACAGGAAGCCAGGAGTGCCCCATGCGAATGTTGATTTGTTTGTGAGACAGCTCTCATTTTTTTCTCTTAAACATCAACATTTGCCTTTCTGTCTCTCTGCCACAGCGTCCAGTGTGAGTTTGATGTTGACTGACTAAATCAAATCTTAGTTACAAACATGTCTTTGACTGCAGATTTGATTTTAGGAGTAAGAGTTGGATGATTCTGAACTTGGGGTCCACAACTATGGTCTAAGAAATAATCTCAGTTTCACCATAGTCTTTATTATTTTGTATTAATTCATAAAGACCATGAATGTTTATTATGCCTTATTTCTGAGTTCCTGTCCTGCATTAAAACTCTTCGCCATCTTTTGGAATTTCTCTTCAGTGATCGTCCCATCTCTATTGGCGATTTCTCTATCTAAAAGAAAGTTCAGGAGGAACCAAAGTAAATTAATCTAAATAATGAAAGCCAATGACTAAGTGGACCACAGAAGTTTACCTGATGGCAATTCAAGCTCTACTTTGAAAAGCCCAAACAGGAAGTGTGCTTCTACTGTGTCCATAATGTCTGTGACATATTCTGCCAATGTGGACATCTGCTCTGACAGGCTTATCTGACTTCCTCATGCCAGGTATTGCTCATGTCCTTCTGTTCTCTAGACCCTCAGCATCGACTGGTCAGCAGCATCAGGGCCCTGACCAATCAAACAAACATCCCTCACAGCCAATGAGCAGTCAGTGTGTTTAAACTGGTGCAGGTGTTATGAGCAGCTGATGGCGTCCAGGTGTTGTTCCTCAGCAGCCATGGCGGCGGCCTGCAGCGTCTCCGTGTCGCTCTGTAAGGGGTTCAGCTGCTTCCTCTCACTGTGCATGTTGTTCTCGTGACGTTTCAGATCAGACGCCTGCAGGAGGTTCAGTGTAGAGTTATTAATCAGTAAAGTTAAAGGGATATGACAACTTTTTTTTTGTTTTTGTGTCTTGCCTCACTCCCCAGTCCATGGCAAGCAAATAGACACCATTCCTTTTACAGTACGTGCAGTAACAAGAAAGAGACAGCCAAAGCTCGCCCACTGCTAGTTAGCCTAGCTCAAACACTGGGAGTAAATGGGTATAGATAGCCTGCCCCTGCCTAAATTCAAATTGCCTGCAAATTTAAGAATAGCTCGCAAACTAACAGCTAACTCAAAACTGCAAATCGGCTCTCATCATTCACTTAAAAAAACATTTCAAAAGATTTGGACTCATTCGCTAACACATCTCTAGCAAACCACCGCATAAGTCGGTCAAAAAAACAAAGCCTCTGTTAACGAGAAGAAGATAATACGATGATAGTAGAAGATAATATAACACAATGTGGTAAAAAACGAGTCACAACAAGCACACAGGACTGTTTAAAGTTGCTGAAGAGTTTATCTGATGACTGTAGGCAGAAGCAGGCTAACACATCCCACTGACTCCCAGTGTCTTAGCTAAGCTAATTAGCGGTTAGCGAACTCTGCCCGTCACAGTCGAAAGAATGGTGTCTACCTGCTTGTCATGGACTCAGGAGTGAGGAAGACATGAAAACAACAAAAATCTGTTGTATCCCTTGAACACAGAGCACGTTTTTTCATCATCTGAAAACCACCTTCAGTCACGGTCTTAGAGTGGTTACCTTGGCGAAGGCCTTGGTGCAGGACGGACAGACGAACGGCTTCTCTCCTCGATGTCTCCGCTCGTGATCTTTCAGGTGAGACTTGTGTTTAAACGCCTGTTAGAGGGAGAGACAGGTGAGAGGAAAACAGTCAGACAGGTGCTCATACAGGCAGGTGTTCACACAGGCAGGTAATGTTGTAAATGTTTTTCTGACCTTGTCACACATCTGGCAGGCGAATGGTCTCTCGTTGCTGTGAACTCGTTCGTGTTTTTTCAGGTCCGGAGCTCGAATAAACGATTTACCACAAACGTCACAACGGTATGGTTTGAAGCCCGTGTGGATCTTCAGGTGCTCTGAAACATACAGGAGAGGGAGGAGCCAAAAACATCAGCTGTGAGTCAAAACCATTAATATATACATTCAGTAACAAATCAACATAAACATCAGCCAAGAGACAAAAACATTAATACATACATATAACAACAAATCAGTATAAACATCAGCTGTGAGACCACCTTTGTCCTTTTTAATCTTTGTCTGACATGCTGTTGGGGCTGGGCTTTAAAACACAATTACATTAATGATTTGGTCAAATTAGCATTTTATTGTTGAGATACTTTTACTTTCTCACAAACTGTTTTGCAATTTATAATCTTCCCTTTCAGCCATGCTGCTGTCAGCCACAGGGGGGCGACAGAGATTATTCAGGCTCCTATTATCTGTGTGTAACATGAAAATTCTCTTATTACTGGTTAATTATTTACTTTTAGTGGCTGTCAGATGAATCAAACGTGGAGTTATTCCTGATAACAATGATTTACCTCAGTATAAAGGGGGACTGCTTCAAATCTCAACAGATTAAATAAAAATACACCCTCACGTCCAAAACATACTTAATCCTCCTATCTGATAATATTCTGGGGCCCAGATTGGAGTTGTTGGGGGCCTGATGTGGCCCCTAAGACCTCCAGTTCATGATCACTACTGTACCTGATCACAGCATGTTGTTACCTTTGAGGTGAGCGTGTGTGGTGAAAGCTTTGGTGCAGATCTCACAGGCAAACGGACGCTCAGCAGAGTGAAGCTTCTCATGTTTCCTAAAGAGAGGGAACCAGTGAACAGGTGAGTCAGCTAGCATCACCTTTATTTTACTAAAGATAAGACCCTAAAATATAAAAACACCTGCACAGAGAAATCTATGAACACACAAATACAATAATACAGAAAAAAAAAACAGTCTAACAAAGGCAACAGACATCAGCCTTAAAACACATTTGAATGGTAAATAAACTGTAGCTGTAGGATGATCAGTGGTCACCAGTTCTTTAACAAGTCAGTGACAGTCTGAGGGATGGACACCTGTACTCAGGTACCTGTTTAAAACCTCTTTATTCTAATAGTGTTATTACTTACTTACGGCACACATCCTGTTTTAGCTGACAAGATTCCACCTCACAGGTAACACATCTTTCTGGACCCTAACTGAACATGTCAGATTGAAAAAATGAGTATTTTCCAATTACTGAAAAACTGAATAAGTACTTTTATGGTAAAAATTAAAAGATAATGGACAAGTCATTGATTACTCTTTCATAAGGAAATGTGGGCTGAGGTACTGACTAAACCATAAACTTCAACATCTCCACAATGTCAGGTCACCGCCAGCCTGTGCCTTAACTGAGGTGAAAAAGTTGACATGACATTCATCTGAAAACCTACATCTTTGGTTTAGAGTTTAATCATCAAAAAGAAGACTTTTTTTCCCTTTATATCATTATTATTTTTTAAATGTCATTATTATCTTTTGTTTTATTTTTATTTCTATTCATTTCTTTGCATTTTTTCTGGAGTATAGACCCTTGGTATTGTTTACACTTTATACCACAATGTCTTTGTCTTTTTTTAATCTTATGTTCTCAGTTCTCTACCAAGACAGAAAAAAAGAACAAAAATGGAAAAATGTACATTATTATTGTATTTGATGATGAAATTACAATAAAAAATAAATTCTAAAAAAAAAACATTAAAAACATTATCACATCATTCACTGAAATCTCCTGAATGGTTCAGCAGATGCCCCCCGCCCCCCAACAGACTAACCAGGTAGATCAGTCGTACCTTAGCTTGCTCTCGTCCAGGAAGCTCTTCCCGCACACCTGGCAGGCGAGCTGCTCTCGTGTCCCGTACAGCAGGTATTCAAACTTCATGTCGGCCGTGGCGGTAGGCCAGCCGGGCGGCTGCTCGTCTTTAACCTCCCCCATACTGTCCGCAAACGTCAGCGTCTGTGTGGCGTGGTGCTCCGCCCCCAGGTCTTTAGGCTCCGCCTCCATCTCTGTCACCACATCCTGGTCGTAGCAGGTCACCTGCAGGAGTCCAACACGTATGTTATACATGTGTTGTAGTGTAACTGTATCAATGTGAGGACATTCAGGTGATGTGCTGGAATGAAGGAACCTTGCAGAGCAGCTGGATCTGGCTGATTCAATGTCTGTAATCAAGCAGATCCATCTCGCCAAGGTCCGATCTACAACGACTGTGAACGCCGCAAAGCGAGACGGCCCAATCAGAGTCCTTTAGAGCAGGAAGATCAACGAGGTAAGAGCGAGAAGACAGCAGGAAATGATTGCACTACAGGGAGTAGCATAGGTGCTGATTACCAACTACCAACTACGAGCTGTGTCACCTGAGCCTGAATGAAACCTGAGCTTTGACTCTTAAACCAAATCAGACTAAAACTACACTGACAGAAGACTCGTCTCTCTGCTCTCTGGAACAACACCCAAAGATCACACTGCAAAAACTCAGATCTATGTGAGAGTATTTGTCCAAAGTCAAGTTAAGAAAATCTCACTAGACTTATTCTAAGCCACAATTTCCTGTCTGGATTAAGATTTTATAAGAAGTTATAAAAACTAAAAATAAGGGCTGAGTTGCTTGTAATAAGTAAAATAATCTGCCAATAAGATGAGACAAATGTAACTTGAAGGTTGGCTTAAAATGAAATTTTCTATCCAGAGCAGATATTAAACTTTAATTTAAGACCCTCACTAAGTGAAACTTTCCTTTTTTCATTAGCAGATATTGTCTTATCACTACAAGCAATTCAATGCCTTATTTTTGTCGTTCAATCCTTAGAGAAAGATTTTTGTTCCCTCTTCTTAAGTGAATGTGGGTTAGAATAAGAGTTAGATATTTCTGATTTGAAAGTAGACAAACACCACGTGTGAGGTGAGATAACTCTGCTTTACCATTTCAGTCACAACACCATGAGAACTGTTTCTCATGCCCATCTCCTCTCCTCTATTCACACTGCAGGTCAATGTTAGTACGTGAAGTTATTTCTCTTCTGTTAGAAAACACCTCAAGGTCCTCAAAAGTACAGAACAACAAGTTAAAGTGTGTTCTTACCTCACATGTCCTCATTAGGATGTGTTAACAAGTGTGTGTGCCTGTGTGTCTGCATACCTTGTGAACGTCCTCATTGGTCAGTTCTTTCAGGATGGCTTCCTGAACATGCAGCGCTGCACTGGGAGATTTGTCCAGTTCCTGATTGGCTGACGCCTCAACAAGGTCATCAGTGGTGGGCGTGTCATCGTGCTCCCCGAGCACCTGCAAAGGTACGCACACACACGGCTTCAATTCAGTTGCATTAAACCATACTGTGGTGGGTTGCTGATCAAAGAGGCCTTGGATATACTCGTGTATGCTCAGCTGTTTACAGCTTGTTAATGCCTTTTTACAGGAGAATTAATAGTCAGGTTTCAAAATCAAAGAGCTATACTACGGTACGAAAACCATGAGGCTCTGTCCTTGTTCAGTCTGCAACTGGCTGCAACCACAGGCTCTCTCTCTTAAAGTGGCAGTAACCTAAGTCACTGCTCCACATAAATCAACATAAATTATATCAAAACAATTTCAGCTGAATTTTGACACATTCATGAATTATTTTAAAAAATGAAATTTCAAAATAAAGAAAATCTTTTAAAGACAATACAGATGGTTCTTATTACTTCACTTATCAAATCTATGAACTAAATTTGGCTCCCACACATAAAGCAGTACATTTTATATTATTATATATGTTATGAAGTATGTGACCAGTTTTCAAAAACATTCATATTAATCTAGATATTATATATTTCATTTATCCCTGAGTGTAACTGTGTCCTAATCTCTTAATGCTACACTCACGCTCAGACAGGATCTTCTGATTATTCACCACTGAAGAGGTGTCACAGTCCGGCACCTCTGCAGCTCCCAGACCTGATTCCAGACTCAGGCAGACCAGGACATGCACCGGCAACCCTTCGGTTCCCAGCCCTGGTCTCTACAAACTGATCTACTGCTGCCTCTGAATCTGAGGCTTTTACAGTCCTGTGGTAGACCTCCCTGTCCCACTATAAAAGAAAAACTGACACCAGATTTGTGTTTTTATCTCCCTGTTGTATTTCATGTTGGACTGATTGGCTTCTTGTTCAGTTTAAACCTTTTATAGATGTCATCCCCAAGTTCACCAAGCATTCACTTCAATTTCTGTCTAATTAAATGTAACTGCCTTAATTGTGCAGAATAAGATTTAATCCACATAATCTACAGAGGGATTAAAAAATAGTCTATATAAAGCTAACCAGGCTGGAGACACCATAAGATCATCAGACCTGTGTCAGACAGAGACACTCCAAAAAGTTCAAGAACACGACTGGATATCAAACTCTTTTAGACATTTTTCGGTCACTCATTAAATATAATAAATCATTACCATAATTAGATTAGATCAGATTAGACAGAACTTTAATAATACCTTTGGAAGACTGCCCCAGGGAAATTAAGATTCCAGCAGCATTATATCGCAGATAAAAAAGATACATAAATGAGATGGATATAAATAAAAATCTAAATAAAATATAGCTACTAGCTGGCTACTGCTCCTTCCCGCCCTCAGTCTTCCTGTTACTCCTCCCCCCCCCCGAGTGAGGAGTAATAACAGTGTTAATAAGAATAAATCAAGTTTTAAATCACTGAACTGTACCTCGGCGTCAGCAGCAAGCTGGGCTTCGGGCGGCAGCGCCATCTTTACAATATCGTATGGAAACTTCTCTTTGTCCTCAGAGGAAACATCTCGTTTCTGAGGACACATGAACACATCATCAGACAGGAAAAGGCTAACCTCCAGCGGCCAAAGTTTACTGTGGTTACCTGAGAGCAGAGTTTATCCAGGAAGCGGATGCCGAGGATCTGCCCCGAAGACATCATGAGGTTGACATCTCTCTTCTTCACGGAGATCTTGGCGGTGTACATGTAGTTCAGGACCTCCTCGAAGATATCAGAGCGGATAAAATCGATCTCAATCACCGAGGAGTTATCCACCTGGGGACACAAATGCGACGGTAAAATGAAGATACATAATGAACCATCATGTAACCTGCAGGTCTGAGTACCAATGGCACTTCATTTCCTTCCGTACCTCGTGTTTCTTGAAGAGTTTCTTAAAGTAGTTGGAGCAGGCGGCGAGCACACAGCGGTGAGCTCTGAACTTCACATCTTCCACCACGACGGCGATGTCGCAGTGCTCGCCCTCCAGACGCTGCTCGTTCAGCAGCTTCAGGAAGATGCTCTTATGCTCATCGTCCACGTACTTCACCGTCTCCGCCATCTGAGGGCAGAGGTCAGACAGAAGGTCAAAGGAAACACCAACATGACTGCTGCACCTGGTCACCTGCAAGCTAATTATTCACTCTGGTTTATTTACCAATGCTTATCAATTTACACTGATTTACCAACTCTGGTTTATAAACAGTAATTTATTAACTCTGATTAATTAACACTGGTGTATGCACTCTAATTTATAATTAACTCTGGTTTATTAACACTAACTTCTTAAATCTGGTTTGTAAACACTGATTTAAAAAAAAAAAAGTGGTTTATTAACGTTAATTTATTACCTCTGGTTTAGTGACACTGAATTATTAACTCTGACCAGTTGGCTCTGATTAATGAACACTGATTTATGATCTCTGGCTTATTAACTCTGACTTTTTAACTCTAGTTTATTTACAATGGCGTATTAGTACTGATTTATTTACTCTAGTTTATTGACACTTATTATTAACTCTGGTTTACTGACATGAATAATTAACTCTAGTTTATTAATACTAACTTATTAACTCTGGTTTATTAACACTAATTTATTAACTCAGGCTTAGTGACACTGAATTATTAACTCTGATAAATTACCACTGATTTATCAACTTTGGCCTATGACACTAAATTATTAAATCTGGTTTATCAACAATGATTTAAAAGCTCTGGCTTACTGACACTAAGTTATTAACTCTGGTTTAGTAACACTGATTTGTATAAACTCTGGGTTAATGACACTTAATTATTTACCTGATTTATTTACAATTGTTTATTAACTCTGATTTATTAACTCTTGTTTATTGACAGTGTTCCATTAACTCTGGTTTATTGTCTCTGATTAACTTAGACTGATTTATATATTGTAACTTTTGATCAATTTAATGGTTCTGATTGAATTTACCTGTCACTCCATTTACCTGTCCAAACTGGACCATAATATCTGGGACTTTATTTCAAACTCATGCCCCATACCTGATGTGCACCTGAACTAATTCCATCTTGGGGGCCCCTGGACCACATGTCCCCAGGTAACAGCCCAGTCTAACAGGTGTGCCTTCAAATGATCCATCACGTGACCTGCAGGTCTCAGTGCCTGGCTCAATGGCACGCTGAAGCCCCCCTTTCTCTCAATGGCCGCGGACACGCGCTCCGGAGCGTGTGCACGCTTGATAAGGTGAACGTGCGGACTAAACAGACAGCATCGAGCACACCGCCGGGGTTTACCGGGACTACCAGGACGGCAGATCCGGTCCTGAGCTCACCAAGGAGCGGTCACCGGGTCCCGTTTACACAGACTGAACAGTTAACCCGGGCTGAACCGGGTTAAACTGACGGAGGAAGATACGAACAAACGTTGACACGCAGAGCGAACCAGGGCCTAACCGATTTAACGGAGGATCATGTGCTGTGCCGGGTGTTGTACCGGCGGGAGGAAGGCGGGGTACCGGAGCTTGCGGTTTGTGGGGCCGGTAGGAGAAGTGTACTGTAGGTAGAGGTTGGGAAGCTGACCAGGGGCTAACGTACTAATCTAGGATATCCACGTTAAATAGTTAACTTTGATTCTCACTGGTACAACACGGAACCGGTGTGAAGGTGTGTTCGTGTCGGTGTGTACCGGCCCCGGTGTGTGTTTGAACCTGTAATGGTATCCGTGTGTGTTGGTGTTTCAAGGCAGACGGCTCGGCCTGCTGCTCTGTTTGTAACAAAATGGCGTCTCCCCTCTTTCTCACTCCCCCTTCTTCTCCGTCTTCTCCCCGGTTAACCCGCGCGCCGTTTTCTCGCTCGCTAGACGGGTAGCGGGGCCGCGTGCAGGCTCGCGGACCCTCCTTCCCGCCGTCCCCGGGACCGACACGCAGGCACGCGAGCCTCGGCGCCGCGGCCTCACGAGCAGACGGGGCTCGAGCGGCCGTGAGCGGCTCGAGAGCGCGCAGGCATTCCCGCGGAAACGGCGGTCGGAGCACGAGACGAGAGGAGCGCGGAGCCGAGAGTGGGCTCTTACCGTCACTGGAGCCCGATGCGAGCGTGTTCCTCCGGTGTGTCGGCGCGGCGGAGCCGGTAATCACGGTGTTCGGTGGTGGTTGTTGTTGTTGATGAGGACGAGCGCAGACGGAAGGCCGCGCTTTGCGCCAGCACGCAAACACTGCAGGGGCACGCAGGCAGCGGGCCAAAGATCCTCTATGGGCGAGACGGATCACTACCTCTCACGCATGCGCACTGCTCCTGTGACCGATCCTGTGAGCGTGCAGGGAAAAGGAAACTTTGAGAGTTTTATTTTGAAGTTCTTTAAACAGAAGCTTTCCTGTTTACTTCCGCTCACACTTTAATCCCATTCACCACCAGGAGCCATTTTACGTCGGGGAATGCGTGGGGCCCCGAACCCCTAGGGGCCTCAGTGCACATTCATTAAAAAGAACATGAGGTATGAACAGATAAGTTTAGTCTGAGCGGCCATCAGGTGTCATCAGACTGTCTGAGGAGGTCGGCCATGTTGGCTCAGACAGAGTTACCCTGATATGATGGTCAGAAAGACAGTCCTGAGAGTTTGTAAAACACAACAGCAACTAAAAATGTCCCCTAATCACACAGATACAAATACACCACCATGATGGTCAAAGAGACATCATTCTGCACCATCTTTGCCCCATTCATCCAACCATTCGTGTTAATCAGACAGCACCCACTCTGTAGTATATCATCATGATTATCCATACAGAAGAACCTAACATTCAAGATTTTTTAAGCTCAAAACATTATTACTGAGAGTAAAAAGCTTTAAGGTATGATGAGCTACAACATACCTACATATAACATCACACTTTGACCTCTTATTTAATTATTTCCTCCTAATCCAAACCTGATCAAGTTGATCCTCATCAATCAATCAATCTTTATTTGTATAGCGCCAGTTCACAAGTGTTATCTCAAGGCACTTCACAATAGAGCAGGCTGGAGCTGTACTCTTCATTTTTTAGATACACATAAATGCATACATACAAATATAAATAAATATATATATTTGTATTTACATATACACATCCATCCAGGCAGAGACAAAGGGACTAAAAGTAAGAATTTATGACAGCAATAAACCCATGGACACCCAGATCATCAATCTGCCCTCACATTAGTCTGCTGAATATAGATTCAATCAATCAATCTTTTATGTAGCATCATATTTGTTGAATATAAATTTATTAAAGGTAAGCCCCTTGAGATGTAGCATCTCATATTCACGAGGGACCTGATGTCTATATGGTTGTAGAGATAGTTATGGATGTATAGTAACATCAATCTTTATTTTTAAAACACCAAATCATACCACGTTATCTCAAGACACTTTACAAAAGAATCAAAAATTATTGCATTAGAGGGCCCCAGTCATTTTTGTAGTCCTCGTTAGCAGCTCGTTAGCAACCATTCATCCATTATCTATACCACTTAGCCCTTTGGGGGTGTGGGAGGCTGGACCCAATCCTGGCGGGAGCAGAGTACACCCACAGGGCTGACATAAACTCATATTTCACAAATGTGTGTTTGTTCTGTGGGAGGAGCTGGAGTGCCGGGAGAAACCCACAAAGGCACGGGGAGAACTCTAGAAAGACCCTAGTCAACACGGGGAGTCACACCAGCAATCCTCTTGCTGTGAGGCTTGTTGCCCCTTTTTCTCCTTTATTCCTGAGGAAACTGTCATGAACTGCAGCGTTGCTGTTTATGATAAAGTTCTTTATTTGTGAGATGAACAGTGCAGACATATTTATTTATTTATGTTAGTGGTTTTCTTTGTCCTGCTCTTGCTCACTTTTTTCCTGGATCTGTTGCTCTGTATCTGATCATTAATGTTTGAAATAAAATAATAAATCAGTTATGGACAGACTTGATACCAACTTGTTTCTTATGATCAGAGTTTTTAACAAAGTAAAAAATCATCTGCGGAATAAATCTCTAATCTTTTATTTTTAGATATATAGGTACAAAGTTAAACTTTACAATATAAATGTCAATTGAATGACATCACAGTCTGGATCAACCAATCACAGGACAGATGGTTTAAAATATTTTAGGTACAGAAACATCCCCTTACATGCTCTAAACTAAAACAGGTCCCCCTGTGCACATTTACAATAAACTACACTACCCACAATCCCCTGCACATGACACAAAGGAACTACAGCAGAGGTACATTGAACAGGCAGCAGAGTGACAGACTGTTGATCTGTATCAATTATTAACATTGATCAGCTTCTTCAGGTGAGTCCATATCCAAGAGTGGGCGGCCCCAGGTCACCTCCTAACAGCCAATCAGAGAAGCTCATATTGACGGAGGTGCATGCGCTGGATGATGTCACGACAGTCGTTGAAAACACGGCGGATGTTTTCAGTGTCTACGGCGCAGGTGAAGTGAGGGTAGCAGTAATGTTTGCCATCGCCGCTCGCTGTGCTGATCCTCTGAGAGACAGACATGAGGGACATGAGAGACTGACAGATAGGCAGAGGGATAGACAGACAAACTGTCAGACAGACAGGGCAGAGATTGTTCTCACCAGAAACTCGTCCCTGATGAAGAACTTGGCTCTGGTCACTCTGGGGTCTTCATCAGCATCTGGAGCAGCTGCACACATGTTTGTATTAGTGCATGAGGTTTGTGGTAGGGCCGGGCGATTTGTCACATGAATGAATTCTTTTATCAAACAATGTTGAACAGCCCTGTTAAAAAGACGTGATACAAGCTTCCACATGTATGGTCTGTCTCCTCCAGGTGGATTTTCTGTTGAAAACACTAAAATATTTAAACGTGTGACCTCAGACCCCAGACCTGACTTTGGACAGTGTCCTGAGAGCCTACAGTCCCTCAGACCTCAGACCTGAAGCGATGAAACGATCAGTTTTTATGGTGTATTTCATTTGATCTCAGAGGTCAAGATATCAGAGTTGAAAACCTCATGGGGAACACCCCCTCAGGTCAGAATGCCAGGAGGTCAGAAACCTTCAGTTACCATCAGGTCATCTGATCCTGAGTGGAACATGTTTGACTGGGATGGGGCCCTCACCTCCAGCTCCAACAATCTGAGCTCTGTGACCTCCACCTCCAACATTCTGAATTCTACATCCTCCAACTCCATCTTAACTTCTATGAAAAATGTAACACATCATGAGACTCATGACTGCAGGACCCTCATGTGGACTAGATGTTGTTGGTGTTTTTTTTTTCCTGTTGCAGTTTTAGTATTTGAATAACATTATCTGAGGATGGACAACATGAGAGCACCAGAAATAAGGAGCCAAATATCTCAGTTTCTCTTATTTATCATCAATATTTATATTTTGGTCTCATGTGTGTTTCAGTGTATTAATATTCAGTCCCTCAGTGTCTGTCAGAGGAGATAATCAGCCCTCGTATGACCCTGATCAGGTGTGCATGATTTGTTGTGTACCTTCAGCAGGTACTTGGTAGTTCGTGTATTCTGGAAAATAATCCTCCAGTTTGGACTTTCCTGCCAGAATCTTATCGGCCAGGACGTCCTGTTTGTTCAAAAACAAGATCACCGAGATGGTCTTCAAGAACCTGCAGCCAATCATAGAACAGAAAGGTTAACGGCAGCCAATCAGGGAGCAGAAAGGGTTAAGAGTAGCTAATCAGACAGCAGAGTTAGTTATAAAGCCAATCAGATAACAGAGTGGGTAAGAGTCAGCCAACCAGTGATTAGAGAGTTTTTAAAACAGCTAAGCAGAAGTCAGAATTTTACCGGTTGGTCCAGATGGACCTGAAGAGGTCCAGGGATTCTCTGAGACGGTTGGTGGAGTTGTCCTCTCTGATCACCATGTTGTAGCTGCTGCTCGCCGCCACAAAAATGATGGCTGTCACATCTGAAACACACAAACACCTCTCAGGTAAGACCAGGCATTAAAGAATGAAGCTGGAGTTCAATGAAGGCTGCAGTTCCCCTAATGTCCACTAGAGACATTGGCAACAGGAAATAACATGTTTACAGTATAGACAAACATGTTAACATGGTCGTAACAGAAAGAAAAAAAAGTAACAGTTCAAACAAACATGTTTACAGTATAAACAAACATGTTTGCAGAGATAAACACATTTACAACAAAGACAAAAATGTTGCATAAACAAACATGTTTATAGTATAGAGACAGATGTTTAAATTATACAGAAACTTGTCAAAAGCAAAGAAAAATGTTTTTAGCAGAAACAAACATGTTTACAGTATAAATAAACATGTTGAAAGCAGAGATAAACATGTTTTGAATGTAAATAAACAAAAAATAAACGTGCCTACAGTATAAACATGTTTAAAGCAGAAATAAACATGTTAACCATGCAAATAAACATGTTAACAGTAGAGATAAAAATGTATACAGTATAAAAAAACATGTCTACATAATAAATAGACATGTTTGTGGTATAAGTAAACATGTTAAATGTATAAAGAAACTTGTTTACAAGAGAAATAAACATGTTTACAAGTGTGAATAAATATTTTTACAGTCTGATTCATGAATGATTTTGGTCTGAATAGCTCTCATCTTTATATCCTCTCTCTGGATGGGGGGTTGAATTTATTTCTAACTCTTCAGTTTTGGTTTGAATGACACAGTGATGGATAATGAGGCCGTGGCTGAGATGGCTGCAGGTCATAGTGCTGCAGATGTTCTTCAGGAGGACTCAGATGAGGGTCGGTGCTGTTAGTCAGCTCAGAGGTTAAGTTTAAAAAACAGAATAGTCATCCTTTGATTCATGAGGCGGTCAAACTGTTCTTTATACTTCAGATCAGGGTTTGGTTTCATCCCTTTACTCACCGTTAAAGCACTGAATCCACTTCCTTCGCTCGTCCCTCTGTCCTCCCACATCAAACATACTGACAGACAGATGGACACAGAGGTGTATAAACAGGTAAATATTTAAAGTAACTGTTAAAGATGATAAATACATTTTATAACATCCAAACAGGCACCCATTACAGTTCGATAAACCCTTTGATAATAAGACATAAATAAAGTTATAATACAGAACAGACATAATATTCCTGTTTATTTACTAATCGCAGCAGAGCGAGGACGACCCTGTGATGGTTTCAGCCTCTGCAGGGTTTAAAGTCCTGCTGTGTTTTTTATGTTATGGTAGATTCTGTGAAAATACACCTGCGGCTACTTGGGCACGAGTCAGACTAAAATGAACTGTGACAGGAAAATAAATCATATAAGGTCTGATAAAGATAAAAGATCAGTCAAACCAAGGGCGCAGCTGATTGGAGCATGTTGGCAGAGGAGGCTGTGCTTAAAACACTCACTGGAAGTTGACTTTGTCGACCTGGAACCTGGTCTCAAAAATCCCAGATGTCAGAACTCTGCAACGCAACAAATCCTGGAGGAGGAGAAGAAGAAGACCTTTAAATAAAGTGGGTGGGAACACACAGTCATCAGAGGGCTGCACTGTGATTGGCTGCTGTTTACCTGGTCAGTTGGGGTGTAGTCCGTCCTCCTGACTGAGTCCAACCTGTCCAGGAAGCTGCACACACACACAGATGACACTGTTCTTAACTTAGAGAGACACCCGCCCCCTCAGGGTTAATGGAGCGTTCTGATTGGTCCACTGGGAGAGAGTCTGTCATAGTTACTCTGGGTGTTCGTGTGGAAGACTAAGAGTGTGTTATAATCACAGGGGACTCATGCTGAAGGGCCTGATGTGTTCGTCGGGCCCTTTAACACGGCCCCCCGGCTGTGGTGTGCTTGTGAGTGAGTCTTACTACTTGGCGCAGTCGATCAGCTGATACTCGTTGGAGCGTTCGAAGCACGCCTTCACCCCATCGTCCTCCCACAGCTTCTGAGCATGCTCAAAGAACTCCTGAGAGACAAACATGGATATGAAGCAGAGTAAAATGGCCCTTTAAAGGCCCCCTTCAATGGGCCACTGTGTGATATTTGCAGGTCCTCGTGCTCTCTTTACCTACAGGGGCCACACAAGGCCCCAAAGCAGTTGTAATTTTGACAGCACTTTTTAATTGAGTTTAGTGTTTTGTCTAAAATATCTTTTAGTTTTAGTCATAATTTAGTCATCTAAATTGTTTTAATTTAAGTCGAATTTTAGTTGATGAAATTTGACAACATTTTAGTCGACGAAATCTACTGTAAGTTTAGTTGACTAAAAAATTAAGTGTAAAGTGTAAGGCATTTTTTGTTTCCTTAAATTTCTGAAGTCATGTTTTACACTTGGATCCCGCCACCATGAAGCTAAGGCAGTTGTGATTGGATGTCCCTCTTAACTCATCCAACCTTTCCACACAACCAAAATAGCTGTGATTGGATATATCCCTAACTTGTCCCTACTTTCTAACTGATGAAATTAGGTCTGAATGAATTAAGTCTCTGTCAAACACTTTGGTCTAGTTTTTATTTGTTGACGAAAATGTCAGTTAATTTAGTTTTAGTTTTTGTCGAAGTACACTTGTTTTTTTGGTTATAGTCTAGTTTTCATCAGGGGAAGAAAGGTTGTTGACGAAAACTATGACGAAAATAATTAGTCGACAAAATTAACACTGCCCCAAAGAGCCAGAGAGCATCCCTGTCTTTAAAAGTAAACGTGGTCTGGATCAGGAGCTGTTATCAGGCTTTAGAGTCACTGTGCACCATAAGAGGTCAGTCCACTAAAATAAAGGAGGGTGGCATTTGGAAACAATGTCCGTCTATTTGCCTGTATATATGATCATCTACTGAAATCCAATCTGTCCCTATGCACATATCATCCTCTAACTGTACATGCACCTGCGCACTTTGTTTCTTGTTTGTTGTTGTTTGCTGTCACTTTATTTCTTGGCAAATATCTTGCACATATTGTACATATTCTATTCCTTATCTTTAATTTCATTTTTATTTAAAAGTTTAATTCCTGCTTTTGGATTATCTGCTACTGTTCTGTTGGTATATGTATATACACTCTGGTGTGGACCTAGTCTGTTTGAAGACAGTGAAGTAAACCAGCGTCAATTTCCTGTATGTCCAACATATTTGGCAAACAAAGCTGATTCTGATTCTGATCATGGAGACACACTCACTGACTGCTCACAGCTTGAAATGCTCATTTTTACATACTCATGCAGAGCACCTGAAGGCACCAGGATATGTTTAGGTGATGATCTCAACAGATGTGTGTTTAGACGCAGGAAGAGTCTTGTTTTGTCTCCGTGTGTCTCCAGAGACCTGAGCCGTTTGGATAATGAGGCCTCAGGTGACACCCACTCAGGTAGCTCTGTATGTGTGCAGTCCCGTGTTAACTCGTTACATCAGGTCATTACGATCGTTTAAACAAACAAGCAGCTCTCCGAGTGCTCCAGAGGAACGTCCCACTGTGAGACACGAACAGACCCCAGGTCCACCCTCAGACTAACACCCGCAGAGTCCTGGTCCTTCTTTTAGTGTCTCCTCTGCTGAGGCTCCAGGTGAGCTGAGTCTGGTTAAAAAAAAGACCCTGCTCTCCTCTGATTGGTCAGAAAGCATCATCATAAAGACCCTGCTCTCCTCTGATTGGTCGGAAAGCATCATCACCAGTGGGATGTCTGACACAGGAATAAAAAAAAACCCTATGGTGGTGGTCTTGGTCCTGTTTTGTCCTCTTTCTGGTGGCGGTCTTGGTCCTGTTGTGTCCTCTTTCTGGTGGTGGTCTTGGTCCTGCTATCCACCCAAACTGTCAGTGGACCTAAACTTGTCTCCTGACTGTTACACAAACACACAGACTAAGGATCAGCTTTGAGAGCTCCTCTGTTTCCTTCTCTGTTGTTGTGAGGACGTCACGGTGGTTTCTTGCAGCCACAGGTTGAAGACCTGCCTACACGAGGAGGACCAATCAGAGTTTATCTGTGATGGAGAACATCAACAGTTAAGTTTCAGCTCAGCTCAGTAGGAACCTCACCAGAGGAGAAACCAAAACAAGCACCAGGTACCATCACTGATGGGACTGAAGAGCTGATCAGAGTCCAGCAGACAGCAGCAGGGTGGAGAGGCTTCACTGTTAGTCATTCAGCCATGGTGTAGTCCTTTTGTAGTCCAACATTACCTTCTACTATCACCAATGACATTCGTGCTTAAGTAATGACGAAGATAATTTTAAACATGGAGACAGTCTTATGTCTTTTTCATTTGGTTGTAATAAAAAACGTTTTTATTGGTTGATCCTGTGTGATGCTAACGCTCAGGAAAGCCTACAATAGTCTGATAGTATAATCATAGTATCATGTTCTAGTATTAAAGTATCATTGTAGTGTTATTGTAGTATCATTGTAGTGTTATTGTAGCATCATTGTAGTATTATTTCAGTATCACTGTAGTATTATTGAAGCATCATTGTAGTTTCATGTGCTAGTATCATGAGTCCCTTGAATATCATTGTAAGATAACTGTAGTATCATTGTAGTATTATTGCAGTATCATTTTAGTATTATTGAAATGGCATTGTAGTATTATTGAAGTATCATTGTAGTTTCATGTGCTAGTATTGAAGTATCAATGTAGTATTATCGTAGTATGATGTTTTAATATTGAAGTATCATTGTAGTATTATTGTATATTGTAGTATCCTTGCAGTATCATTGTAGTATTATTGCAGTATCTTTGAAGTATTATTGTAGTATTACTGTAGCATCATGTTCCAGCATTAGAGTATCATATTCATTTGTTTACAATAAAAACAGTTTTAACTGGCTGATCCTGTGTGATGGTAGTGCTCAGGTAAGCCTACAATAGTCTGCTACTACTGCTAATGTATAGTCCTAATATAAGTATTATTGTAGTATTATCGTAGTATCGTTGTAGTATTATTGAAGTATCATTGTAGCATTATTTTAGTATCATTGAAGTATTACTGAAGTATCATTGTAGTATTATTGAAGTTTCATTGTAGTATCATTGTAGTATCATGTGCTAGTACTGAAGTGTAATTGTAGTGTCATTGTAGTATTATTGTAGTATCATGTTCTAGTATTGACGTATCATTGTAGTATTTGTGTAGTATCACTGTAGTATTATTACAGTATCATTGAAGTATCATTGCAGGATTATTGTTGTATAATTGTAATATCATTGTAGTAACATTGAAGTATTACTGTAGTATTACTGTAGTATTATTGTAGTATTATTGAATGTCATTGTAGTATTATTGAAGTATCCTTGTAGTATTATTTTAGTATTACTGAAGAATCATTGTAGCATCACAAGGTATCCAACAACAGGGCTGTCGTAGTAGTTAAGAGCAGAGCTGATTGGCTGAATGGTGACCAACCCTTTAAATCAGGTGTGCGTTACCTCTGTGTACTCAAAGTCTGACAGCGGAGCGATGCTCTTGATGTAGTCCACTCTGAACTGGTTACCAGGGTTACCAAGAGGAATGGGCGGAGTCAGCATGCTCATGGCCGACACGATGGTCTGTAACACAAACACGATGTTCTAAATGCAGTCATGAGTTCCCACATTGGTCCCTCAGGTCTACCTGCCAAGTTTAAGAAGTCAAACCCAGTGCATGCTGGGATGAGTCCTGCTCTGCATCAGTCCAACCCCAGGATGATACCATCCACCCTGACACGTCAGACACTTTACTGAAGGTCTGATGGATCCTCCTGATCACTGTCAGTAGGTCATGTGATGAGGCTAAGGAACGTACCACGATGGCGTCCTTCACGTTCTTCCTGATGTCCTGGATCTTCTGCTGCTTCTCTCTGAGACATACAAGGATTTGATCAGAGGACAGCAGAGAGACAGTCTGGTGGATCATAGAGGTCTGTGAAGAAAACTTTAAAGTCCAACTCACTCAGCGTTAAAACCATCAACATGGAGAATCCTCATCTGCTTCACTATGGTGCTCTTACCAGACTCTCCTGCTCCTGAGGGTGGACCAGAGGGACAGGGACAGGTGAGAGACAGGCAGAGGGACAGGCAGAGGGACAGGTAGACAGACAGAGGGACAGGTAAGAGACAGGCAGACAGAGAGACAGACAGACCGAAAGATGGACAGACAGACAGAGAGACAGACATATGACTGACAGACTCACCCAGTAGTAGTAGTCTGTGTGTAGCTTTGTAGGCCTGTCTCTCCTTCTGCAGTTGTCTCTCGATCTTCTTGTTTGCTTCTCGTTTTGCTTTTTCATCCAAACGTTCTTCCTCCGTCTTCCCTCCAAGACAGCCCATCTCACCTGTAACCATGGAAACCAGGTGAACCAGTCAGAGCAATACCAGTTTAACCAATAAACCAATAAACCATGTTTCCTTACCTGAAGGTGTCTAGCAAGAGTAAACCAGATCCAGCCTAAATGAGAATTTAGATTGAAACCAGACGAAAATGATGACTAAACCAGATCTAAATGAGAATTTAACAAGGATTAAACAAGGACTAAACCAGACACAAACCAGATCGAAATGAGGACTAAACAAGATCCAAACCAGATCGTAACAAAGATTTAACCAGATCTAAACCAGGACTTAATCAGATCCAAACCAGATCTGAACGAGAACTTAACTAGATTGAAACAAGACCAAACGAGGACTAAACCAGATCCAAACAAGGCCTAAACCAGACCCAAACAAGGATTAAACCAGAGCCACATCTGAACAAGGACTTAACAAGATCCAAACCAGATCTTAAGAAGGATTTAACTAGATCTAAACAAGGACTTAATCAGCTCCAAACCAGATCTTTATGAGACCTTAACTAGATTAAAACAAGATCAAAACAATGACTAAATCAGATTCAAACAAGGACTAAACCAGACTCAAACAAGATCCAAACCAGATCTAAACAAGGACTCAACAAGATCCAAAACAGATCTTAACAATATTTTAACCAGATCTAAACCAGGACTTAATAAGATCCAAAGAGATATTGACGATAACTAAACAAGATAGAAATAAGATCAAAACGAGGACTAAACCAGAGCCAAACAAGGTCTAAACCAGACCCTCACAAGATCCAAACTAGATCTTAACAAGGATTTAACTAGAGCTAAAGCAGGACTAAACTAGAAAAGCACTCAGAGAGTGCAGACCTCCACCAAGCAGCTTCAGTCCACTTTGGCGAAAATGGTCCTATCTGGCAATGTTAAAGAATCCTTTAAAAAATTCCTGGATCCAGACGGTGATCCTGATCACCTCCAAAATTTAATCAGTTCTTCCATATCCCATTTCCGACATTTCCTGAAAATTTCATCCAAATCTGTTCAGAACTTTTCAAGTTATTTTGAACACAAACAAACAGACAGACAGATAAACGCTGGCAAAAACATAACCTCCTTGGCGGAGGTAACCAGATCCAAACCAGATCTTAAAGAGAACTTAACAAGATCCAAACCAGGTCTAAATCAGGACTTTATCTGATCCAAAACCAGACTACACCACTGTGTATTTAAACCAGTAAACCATGTTTTCCTTACCTGCAGCTGTTGGTGGTCACGGAGCAGTCGTGTCTCAGCACATCCACACCTGGTCACCTTTACCCCAGTCCATTAAAGTCCAGAAAAGAAAATCCAAACTCATCAACCAATCAGCATCCCGGGCTGTCAACCACCTGTCCAGGTGAAGTCCAGGTGAAGAGCAGTTTGTAGGGACAACAGCAGATCTGATGATGTTTCTCTGGTGTTTTCTCAGAGATGAACACCTTCAGCTGAGCTGCTCTCTTCCTCCCTCCCTCTCTGCCCCACCTCATATTAACGTCTCATTAGTCGTCTCCCTCTCTCCGTCTGTCTTTGGGGATCTGATGTTTCCTCTGGTGTCACTTTGGTGCCTGACGACGAGCAGCAGGATCACAAACAAACAGTTAAAGTTTCTCCATCATGGAGACGGTCACAGGATGGATCAGACCATTCATAAAATAAAACCAGGTCTGACCTATGATCATCTCCTAAAGGTCACAAAAGAACCTGGACCACAGATGCTTGTTTTTAGGTCCTGATGAAGACCTCAACATCAAACCTGTTAACCCTTTAGATGATTTAAAAATTAGATTGATATGAGGCCTTTGAGTACGATAGTTTACAAAGGATGATAAAGGATTCAAATTTCAAATCAACCACCTATATGTTCTTATCGTTTGTTGCCACTGCTATTTTAAAATTAACATTGAAAATTGCTATATAATTTTTTCTCATTGAGAATGCCCAACAATACGTAACAGTGCAGCCCTCAGGCACTGAAAAGAAATGATGCGGCCCTCTTGGTGATAAAAGTTGCCCACCCCTGTTTAAGGACGACATTGATTTAACCTGCACTTTTTGTAACTTACATACAGAGACTGTTATCTGTTTTGGGCTTGTGGAAGCACTTGAATCCTCTGGCAGGGCATCTGCCATTTCATATTGGACAATATTTTTGACAAATTTGTTCTTTGTCTGAAAAATGTATTATTTGGATTTACAATGTATGAAAACAAACTTGAAAATTAGCATTATCCTTGAAACCTCATTACACTGTTAGTCCAATATAACCAGAATTTACAGAAAGCAGCTTAAAAACTGTTTAAAATCGTGGTTTAAACAGAGAGCTCTGGTGGCCCTAATTGATGACATACAACTGTTTCTTCACTTCATTTTCACTGTATGAGTCTGCGTGGCTGTTGGATGAAACTGTTTTGCTGCCATTCTTGGTCAGGTCTCCCTTGAAAATGGAATCTGTTGATCTCAATGGGACAAACCTGGTTAAAATGAAGTTAAAGAAAGAAAGAAATGTATGACATTTGGTCCCCTAGCGTTGCATATTTTGTACCTGTTTAAAATGTCTGCCTTATTCCATGTGTTGTGTTTGTAAAATGTGATACATATGAGTAAAGATTATCAAAAAAAAATAGCAAGGATTGTCTTAGCTAAAGTTCACTTGCGGTCTTGTCAAACTGTTATGAAAAGGTGATATTCCCTAATATGAGCTCTCGTTGTTTTCCTCTAGTACAATTAGTTATTTCATGACTCAGTAGGCTACAAAATCAAGTGATGAGACAACTTACTGCACTCATGTGATAGAGCGTGCTGTATGCTAACCTTGCAGAGCAGATGGACCTGCCTGAATCATTGTATTAAATCCTTCAGGTCCATCTTGCTAACTTCAACTGTCCAACAACTTCACCGGCTAAATGCTTAACGGCCCAATCAGAGAAGAGAGGCAGGAGTTGCAGCTGTGACAACAGCGGGAAGTGACTGCATGTTTGAAAACAACGGCGGCTTCTGAAGCGGTATCCGTGGATGCAGCAATATCTGCAGTTTTATCAGAAACTGACTCAATTTCTTCTTTAAAAGAGGACCAAGGAACGTCACTTAAACCTCTCTTATGGGAAATCATGTTTTTGCTTTTCTACCGACCGGAGATCACTGCTGGGAAACTGGGAGAGAATGTGAAAATCCTCCACGGACGATGCCGGTTAGTCTATGGTAGTCATGGTTACTCAACAATACCTGGCAAAATATGCTCTCCTCAGAAGTTTACCGGGAGAACTTGGTGGAGGTTATTGTTGACGAGGTTCATGTCACATATAAGTGGTAAATGATACATCTGTGTGGTATAATTTAAACCAACACTACGTAGTTTTTCCACCCTAATATAATATTTCTAGAATCATTGTGATGGTACATCGCTTTACAACAGGTTGAATGACACCTCTGTCATGGTCTGAGGGGGTCTGTAACACCTTCACTGGCACTGAGTAACTTCGATGTGGATGGTAGGAACACTTCCACATTAAAAAAATACAAATTTTTACTGCTTTGACTGCTTTACGGCATACGTCACTTCCCCATCAAGGTGAAAGCTAAACATTGGGAAAAGGAGAATATAAAGCAGTTTATTAATTTTTAAAACAGATTTAATGAACAGACTTTAGTTTATATGCACTTATTTTCTTAATGGAAATATGGACCTCTTGCTCACACTCCTGCATAGAAGGTGGTGGTAATGCTCCTCTGACGCTGGATGCCACCCGCCATTAAACAAGAAGAAGAAGAAAGCTACATGTAGTGTTGTTATCATGGCGGAAGCAGCTAAAAATCCGAAGAAAATAAATGTTTATCGGAGGAGACGAAAAAAAGAAAGCTGGAGAGTAGAAGCCCCTAGAGAGCTAAAAAGCCGGAATCTTACTTAGTGCTGCTTTAATGTAAAACGATAGTCTAAGGACTGAAATGTAGTTTAAGCTAACGGCTAACAACAGGGTCGAGCTGCCAAGTTATACTGTGGCTTGATATGATTGGTCTGTGATGAGTGTGTCGAGTGGAACTATCGTCCAATCACCAGCTGCAGTTGTTTTTGAAGGTTCCGCCCCTGAAAACATTTTCTATGGGCTCTTTCCCAGATGGACTAGTGAAATATTTCGGTAGCGGATAAATGGAAGTGTCTGCTGCTGTGTCAGGTTAGCAGTATGCACCTTCTTCTGGGAAACATTGCTGCGGTCAGATCAAACGTATCTTACCCGGATACAGCTGTGCTATTTTCTGATTGGCTGATTTGTGGCTATAAGCTATTTTTGATTGGCTGATTAGTAGTTGATCTTATTAATGGGCGTGTCAAGCTCCTGTTGAGCTCCAGAGAGTCTTGCTAGGCGTTGCAGTGCATATGAAGGTGAAACTCAGTGGGCATTACATAATAAATTTTCATGCCTGGGAAATACCAGTTGTGGCGGGTGTAAAAAGATTAAAATGTGTGTGTCACTCTGAATGCATGAGACATGAGAGCCCTGAAAGAAGTGTGAGCACTTCCTTCTTCACACTTTTCTTTTCTGTGAGTGTTCTTCAGGAGCACTCCAAACTTTGACATTTTTTATTAATCTTGGTAAGAATTTAAACTTCTCTCACCTCCCAAAAAACATAAAGAATATCATTATAAAGTAGAAAAATTACATTTTCATAGAAAGACCTCAAATTTGATGTGTGCTGGAGCTACAGCTCAGGATCCCAGCCACACCCTGCTGACATGTCAGAGATATCTAATGGACTTCAGTTTGGTATTTCAGTATTAATTTTCAGAGACTTTAAGAATAAGCTTAAGGATGGAATTCTGTCTCTGGTTATTACTTTATATTTATTCTCTCTTTATTTGTAAATGTAACTTAACAACGCCAATATGACCACTTGAAGATCAATGAAGAACATCCAACCAACCAAGAACCACCCATCCAGCCAATGTTGATGCTGTTGCCATGGTAACAGGCTAACACAACAAGTTGTCGATGGGGTTGTGTGTCTTTATTTTGTTTTCATAAATTTTGTACTTACACAAAGAAAATAATCATTCTCTAACTCCAGTATAAACAAAAATCAGTGACATGTAAGGTGAGTGACAGTGATGATGAAATAAATAAACAAACAGAAAACAGCTGATTAGACCAAAATAGGTCATGACTGGACTTTCCTCTCCTCTCATTGGCTGTTTGGATGCTCCATGTGTAATCCACCACAATCCAGAGTCTCCAATCTGTGAAGACAGAAAAAGACCCTCTGAGGACTTTTAAACGTGGTCCAAACAAGATCTAAACGAGGAGTAAACTATATCCAAACTAGATCTAAATGAGGACTAAACCAGATCTACACCAGATCTAGACAAGGACTTAACTAGATCCAAACCAGGTCTAAATGAGGATTAAACCAGACCCAAACAACAACCAAACCAGATCTTAAAGAGGACTCAAGATCCAAATCAGTTCCTAACAAGGATTTAACCAGAACCAAACCAGGACTTAAACAGATCTAAAACAGATCTAAAACAGATCTAAACAAAGACTTATTAGATCCAAACCAGATCTAGACAAGGACTTGAACAGATCAAAATCAGATCCAAACAAGGACTAATTGAGATTTAACCTAGGACTAAATGATACAAACAAGATCTAAACAATGACTTAACCAGATCTAAACCAGAACTTAACTGCATCCAAACCAAATCTTCAGGTGACTAAACCAGATCCAAACCTGATCGAAACAGGACCCAAACCAACTCCAAAACAAATCCAAAACAAATCTAAACAAGGACTAAATAATATCTAAACCAGATCCAAACAAGGACCTATCTAGATCCAAACCATATTCTTATACATTAAGCATGTTCAGGTGTGTTCAGACTCACCTGTGCAGGTGTTCATGACAGAAAGAGCTGAGTCGCTGAATCTCAGTTTGAAAAAAACTCTGAAATAAGAAAATAAGACTCTTTAGACCTCAGCAGGTCTGAAAATCAAAACTCAAGTTAAAATCTGTTAAATGGGAATTAAAAAAACAAAACTGATTTTGTTGTAGCGTCACTGTAGCAGTACTGTAACATAAACACTGAAAAATAGCAAGGATGACTGCAGTATCAGACAGAATCACTGCTATATTCCTGTAGTATCACTTTAGTAATCCTGTAGGATAGTCACCAGGATCTGTGCATTGATGTTGTTGAGATTGGTCGAGGACTCCTGAAGACTCTTCAGCTGGTCCTTCACACTGATCTCAAACTTCTGCAACAGCATCAGCCTGCAGACACACAGACATACACCCTGAGGACATGGTTTAGCCCCATTCAGTTATCTTAATAGTTCCTCATATTAACTTCAGAGAGATACGTCTGTTAGAATGCACAGTAGTTCCTCCAATTATCACACAAAAGTTAGTGTAACCATGACAACCAACATCAGTCCTCTCCAGTCTATAAACATTATAGATCTAATGAGTGACAGGTGTGTTATAGTGGACTGTAACTGTGATGATTGACAGATTTGCTGTAGTAGGCTGTATCTGTGATGATTGTCAAGTGTTGTGGTGGGCTGTAGCTGTGATGATTGACGGGTGTGTTGTGGTGGGCTGTAGCTGTGATGAGTGACAGGTGCGTTGTAGTAGGCTGTATCTGTGATGATTGTCAAGTGTTGTAGTGGGCTGTAGCTGTGATGATTGACGGGTGTGTTGTGGTGGGCTGTATCTGTAATGAGTGACAGGTGCGTTGTAGTAGGCTGTATCTGTGATGATTGTCAAGTGTTGTGGTGGGCTGTAGCTGTGATGATTGACGGGTGTGTTGTGGTGGGCTGTAGCTGTGATGAGTGACAGGTGCGTTGTAGTAGGCTGTATCTGTGATGATTGTCAAGTGTTGTAGTGGGCTGTAGCTGTGATGATTGACGGGTGTGTTGTGGTGGGCTGTAGCTGTAATGAGTGACAGGTGCGTTGTAGTAGGCTGTATCTGTGATGATTGTCAAGTGTTATATTGGGCTGTAGCTGTGATGATTGATGAGTGTGTTGTGGTGGGCTGTAGCTGTGATGAGTGACAGGTGCGTTGTAGTGGGCTGTACCTGTGATGACCGACAAGTGTGCTGTAGTGGGCTGTAACTGTGATGATTGACAGCTGTGTTGTAGTGAGCTGTGCCTGTGACAATTGAAAGATGTTTAAGTTGGCAGTACCTGTGATGATTTACAGGTGTTGTAGTGGATGGTAACTGTGATGAGTGGCAGGTGTTGTATTGGGCTGTGCCTGTGATGATTGACAGATGTTGTAGTGGGCTGGACCTGTTGACAGGTGTTGTAGTGAGCTGTACCTGCGATGAGTGACAGGTGTGTTGTAGTGGGCATGGCTGTGTTGATTGACAGTAGTTGCACTGGGCTGTATCTGTGATGATTGACAGGTGTGTTGTAGTGGGCTGTACCTGTGATGATTGACAGGTGTGTTGTAGTGGGCTGTACCTGTGATGATTGACAGGTGTGTTGTAGTGGGTGGTACCTTTGTTGATGAACAGCTTTCAGCAGGGCAGAGACATGTTGTTGGCATTCTTTAAGAGACTGAAGAACTTCCTCTTCAATGCTCCTCTCACTCTCCTTGGTGTTAAAAGTCAAACCATAAAAACAATTAATTATTGATGATTTATCAAGCGATCATTCTGTGTGGGTGTACTAACAGTGAAGTGTGTCTCCAGGTGAGTTTTAAGGATGTTGAAGGCCTCTGTGATGCCTGATGTCAGGCCTGATTTTGGCTCCTCCCCCTCTTCATTTGGACCAGCCCACTCCTCATTTAGCCCCTCCTCCTCTTCTGGACCCACCCTCTCAGGTGATGACTCTAGCAGATGAGCAGCAGATTGATTAATCAGAGGGATTCAGAAAATTTAGAAATCAAAACATGAAATAATCAAAGATAGCAAACCTATGATTACTGAGTTAGACTCCTCCCCCTCTGCCTGAGCCTCCACTCTCTTCTTACAGGCTGACAGCCCCTCAGTCTGGTCTGACAGGTAGCCTACAGGAGGTTAAAACAGGAGTCAACACTCTACTGATTGACTACTTCTGTCTGGAAATAAATTCAGAATGTACAAAGTGGAAATTAATAATAACACCTGAGTCCAGAGCTGCTCGCTTCCTGTCTGAGCTGTGCAGTTCCTGTTTTAAAATAAAGGAAAATCAAAGTTATGAAAAAAGGAAACAGCTGATGTTTGTTATGTGAGATATTTAAATGGACCTTTTCAAATGGGGAGATGCTTCCTCCAAACTTGTCTGCTCTCTCCTTTGGGACCTGAAGCTCCAGAACACCTGATAGACAGACAGGGAAGTCATGTAATGGTCCACAAAAAAATTTCATTCACATTTCATTCTCATTTTTTTGCTCTCTGACTCTTCATGTTTTATACTTGTTTGTTTAGTGTTTTAATTCTTTTGTGTTTTCATTGATTATTTTAAGTATTTAATCCTGATGTGTTTGTTGTCGTTGTGTTCTGATGTGTTCTGTGTAGCACCTGAATTGCCTGCTTAAAGTGTTTTAAAAATACACTTCCATTACCAAGAGAGCAAAGGGATCAGACTCCAGCCTCACGACAGGGGTTTTACAGGTGTTAATAAGGGTTTATGGGAGTGGCGGGGAACCGGAGGCTCGGGAGGGCACATGCCCCCTCAGTCGACCCTTGTCTGAAATATTTCAGTGTGGTTCACCAGCAAGACACAGGTAATGTGTTACAGTGTGATCAGCGGAGGATCTTCATGATAATCAACCATCCATCTCCTCCGGAAGTGTCAGAGGTGCGTGATGGGAGATTCAGTAGCATGTGGAGCAAGTGGGGGAGCGCAGGTGTGTGTGTCTGCCTTTAAGTTCATGTGAAATACATGTGCTCTCTTGTGCTCCTTCAGCCTTATCTCCAGTGATTGAATGCAGATCTCACTTCTTTCCTGCATCAGTGTGGACGTCTCGAGGAAAGATGGTGAGGAGGTTTTCCACATACCTCCTCTGTGAAAACGACTGTTATCTCCTTGTGGTCACTCGATGATTACAATCTCTGTGACGTTCAGTCTGAGGTTTGCTCTGCAGCCTTCTGATGATCAGTGAGTTACTTTACACTGTAAACCTGCAGCAGTTAAATCAAAGGACTAAACTGAGTCTGACCTGAGTTGTGCGAGGGCGTGGAGTGTCTGATCTGATCAAACAGGAACTCTGCTGAGCTTCGACCCACGGCCTGAGGACAGCAAAGACAAAACATCTGTACTGTTTTTGGTCATCAGCTAAAGTTTCTACAAAGTGTTTTTACAGTGTAGTTACCTTTATCACTGAGGAGTCTTCCTCACTGCTGGGAGACGACAGAGGCAGGACTGCACAGACAGACATTTGGACAGATGCTGAATTATTTGAAGTCCTGTAAACTAAGAACATTTGTAAACAGGGTCTGAAACACAGCATGATGGTAAATGACCTCTACAGCAGCTAGATCTCAGAATATTATGTGCCTCTGGGCAGATCAATGTCTGAATTTTAACATGCTGAGTAAGTAAGGTTTATAACATATCAACAGACGTTAGCAGGAAGTACGAAGTATCACTTAAAGGGATACTTAATTAGCGGTGGGTGAGCTTTGCCCGTCTCTTTCTTGTTACTGCACCCACAGTCGAAAGAATGGTGTCTATCTGCTTGTCATGGACACGGGAGGGAGGCAAGACATGTAAACAAAAAAATTTGGCATATCCCTTTAAATAACACTGAATCTTTGATCTGGATTGATCATCTTCAGCTAAAACATTCATCGGGATATCCCATTACTCAACACAATCTGGCTTGACCAGTCCAACAGGTGGAGCTAAACACAATCCTATCGGTTTTGTTCTAACTATTGTAACACCAGGGCCCCGGGCACCCAGACTTCATCTTAGAGTCTGAATCATTTATCAGTGTGAACACAAGAACACTGAGAATGCAGTTGTAGGTGGTCTGAAGATCAATCCATCCTCTGAGCTGCTCAGTAGATATAGAAAAAGGTAAAGGATCCTTGTTGGTGTCTCAAGAGCAGCACAGTGTGTCCTTATTAAACATAATTTATCAGTTGCCATGGACACCTCTTTCTTTTTCAGCAGATATGCAGACATGCATACTGTCACTAACTGCACATGAGTAGGTGTGATGATCATCGTGGGGCATTGTCTCTTTTCTGAACAGACTCACTCTTCAGATGACTCTTGCTCTGAGGTTTCTTCCTGGTGTAGGAGCGACCGCTCTGTCTCTCTGCAGACAGGGACACCCGGACTAGACCAACAGAGTCTGAACCATGGAAGGCGATCTTCTGTGTCTGATGAAGAAGATCAGAGAACAGACAACAGTCAGAGGGTGGACAAGACAAACTTCTGACACTACAATGATGAGATGATGGTAGGTGTGAAGACCAGATCAGACCACAGTGGTCAAAGCCCGTCATTATACATCACGACAAATATGGACACAAATGGCCCACCAATCAGAATAAACACTGACATGTCCAACATCCTCTTTATCTGTCTGCTTTGACTCCCTGATCTGACATAATCATCCATGTCCTGACGCTGACAGGCAGCATAACATCAGTGCCCTCTGTAGAAGATTACATGGTGCGGTCACAAAAGAACAGTGTAACTCAAACAGACCCCTGAGGAACATCATCTCTTTCAGTCAATCCTGAAGCATGACCTTACAGTGAGACCTGAACCATCACCAAGGCTCAGACCTACAGTCAGACCGGAACCATCACCAAGAGTCAGACCTACAGTCAGACCAGGACCATCTTCTATGGTCAGACCTGAACCATCTCGTTCTGTAAGACCTGCCCCATCTCCTACACTCAGACCTCAACCATCTCCTACAGTCAGACCTGAACGTGTCCTACAGTCAGACCTCAACCATCTCCTACATTAAGACCTGAACCATGTCCTACAGTCAGACCTGAACCATGTCCTACAGTCAGACCTGAACCATCTCCAACAGCCATAATCAAACCACAGTCTGGTTTAAACAAGTACCATGAAGATCTTTCCAGCAGCCTCCTCCAGGTCTCTGCGATGTTCAGTGTTGAAGGTCAGCTCTACTGTTTGACCTTGACTGTTGTGATGCATGATGGGACGGTTCAGCTGGACGCAGAGGACTGTCTCCACCCCAGTGCGTTCTGGGAAAAGAAAAACAGTTTGATCAGCTGATGGAAAACCAAGTCCTGTTAGTGGTGGATCAGACTGACCTTTCAGAGGCATGTCTGGCAGGTGGACTATCGTGCTGTCAGTCACATTTATTACAGACCAGTCAGTTAATGTCATAGGCGGGAGTTACTGTGATACAGAATGTGAGCCACTTTGTAAAACAAACTCTTGCCAAAACATGTCAGAAGTGGAAATTTTGTTTTACTATTGAGAGGTTTGTAGTGTTCATATTTGGTTTTCATTTAATGAAGAAATACAATCTGACAAAACTGCTGCTAAAACTGTTAGCATCTATGCTAATCCCTGTGTCCTGCAGTCACTTTCTGCTGTTGTCTCACTGGTAGCTTGTAACTTTTCTTGCTTTAAAGGATTCTGATTGCACCGTGCCTTTTTGAATTGCTCACAGTCGATGAAGTTTGGCCAGATGGATATGCCTGATCACAGACATTGAATCAGGCAGGTGCAGCTGCTGTGCAAGGTTACAGCATCTCAGGACCAGAGCAGGAATCTGACGGCTGCTTGGTCATTTTGGTGAAGTCATGCTGAGCAGCATGAACACATTAGTAAAAATACTGATTAGACAGAGGTGTTGGCAGAGTTTCAACACAGAAGTATAAACCAGGCAAAAGGGTCACAGGGGAGACACCGTGATGTTTGAGCTGAACGCTGAAGTGGCCCACATCTTCTCTCAGCAGGTGGATCGAACCCCACAGGAAACCCTGAGAAGCACAACAGGGGACATGACGTTTGAGGACTTTAATCTGACATAGACATTCAGGTGCAGGGAGAGCATCAGTCTGAGTGACAGTGTTACCTGAGGTTCATCGATGAAGAAGCTCACACACCCTGAGCCGAGGTTAAAGTCGATCCAGAACTCATCCAGCTTGTCATCTTTCGGACGGAACAGCTGCAGGAACAAGACCACTTCAGTGAAACTCACAGCAGTCTGCAGCCATGAATGAGTTAAAGGGTCTCAAGTTTTACCTCTGTGGAGTCCAGGAACGCTCTGAGACAGGGGAAGGTGTAGACCCTGACAGACAGAGCGCAGGGATTAACTATCAGCTCACTCATTGACATTCACACATTTAGCTTCAATGAAGGCTCACCACCTCTTCTGGTCTCCATGGTGACGGTTCACAAAGTTCAGGAAGCGTCGACAGTCCTGCAGTTGAAGGAGAGAGAAGATGGTCAGACTGACAGACAGGTGGGCGGGGCTACAGGTGTTCAGACAAGTAGTCAGACCCCCACCACTTCAAAGTCTGCGTCTTTGATGTCACAGAAGGCGGTGCTAATGTCGTGGCTGGAGAACCACTGATTGGCTCTCTGCTGGCGCTCCTTCCTGGGCGTCAGACGACACAGGGCCTCTGATAGGCTGACCTGTAGCTCATAATCTAAACCAGCCAATAGAAACCAGAGTCAGAGATTAAAATATAAGTAAAGACAGCATGTCAGCAGAGAACATTGTGAGAAGATATCCAGTGCTGATCCAAGTGTGCAACTGGACTTGTTCACTGGTTCTGACTCAGATGCCATTTGGGTTAGTGTTAGATAAGTGTGACCTGGATGATTTCTGTGGTTCATGTCTGCTCTGATGTTTCTCATTTAAATGAACAAACAGCTCCTGAAATAACCAGGAAGAAAATCACCAGAAGACAGGCTCACAGCTGGAATGGTACCCTGTCTCATGGGGTCTTCTGTTTAAACAAACAGACAGGTCCAAAGGTTGGATCTTCTTTTTGTTTGCAGGCAGTCACCAGTTTAAACCTATCTCTGTGCAGATCTGTGGTCGAAGCCGGGCTCTAAGCCACAGTAAATGGGGGTAAACTTTCAGGAGCATGAGGGTGGGTTTGATGTTTCATGTTTGTGTCTTCACATGATGGTGCATGTCTCTGATGTCACACTGATACAGACTCTTTGGATAAAATATGGTTTTAAAGTGCAGCTAATACACCAGATTTTAGGGTAAATATCATCGGCTCCATCTCTTTGCAGTTGATTCCTATATAACCTTATCAAACACTAAATCCATTTTTCTCACCAGATGATTTGATGGACTCACCTCCTGCTGTTAGGACACCTTCTGCCATCTGCGAACTGCCACACAGACAGGAAAAAATCAGACAGTTTGACTGAGAAGACCAGAATATACACTAAGGCCCCGTTTACACGACAACGTTTTTACCAGAAATTAAAAGGTTTTGCCTTTGTGTTTTCAAAAGCGCTCCGTGACACGGAGACAGTGTTAAAAAGATGCACGTTCACATGATCTGCTAGAATGACTGTAAACATGGTAGCGTGCATGCCAGGCCAGCAGTTTGTAGTGTTCTTGGCAAATATAACAAATGCATCTCTGCTGGTCAGAGTATTGACGCAGCAAATCCACATTTGGAGGTAGTCGGCCATAGTTGTTGTTGTTGTTCCTAGGTGTGCGTGCAGCCTTTATCTGAAAGAGTACTGCCAATGTGCCGCGCGTCACCATTTTCCCTGAAAACAGCGATTCCTGTTTACATGGAGATGATAACGAAACCAAGTTTTTCACTCTGGAACCTGGTTTCAAAAGTTTGCAGATTCAGGCACTCCAGGCACAGTTCACTTGTAAACAGAAGACGCAAATGCAACAAAAACTCATAGTTTTCAGCCATTTTCGTTGTCGTGTAAACGAGCCCTGAAACATCTGCAGGTTAAAAAGGGGAATGACTTTCAGAGAGTTTTAAGTGTCCGACTACAGATGGTTTTATTTTAGAGACCTGAGCCCAGATCAGACCACATCCCAACATAAACATGATTGTTTCACGTGGAGTTAAAGGAAAGTCAAATAAACTGAAGCGTACTGCACCAGGGCTCCATGACCTGGTCTGCTTGAAAGTGTGGTTCTGGTATGTACATGTACTAGGAGACAGTATGTGAACACACCCATGCTCTATTATGTTGTCCTATTTAGCTATTGGAACTTTAAGTTCATTGAAGAGTTTATCTTTCTACTGCTGATGGGACCTATAGCTGAAGTGTGCTCCGCTCCAAGCTGTGGTCTCCCGTGAACATATTCTCTGACACCAGGCTTGGATGTGCTTGAAGACGTGGTCTTGGGCATGATCCTTAATAATAATCAGTGTGTATCAGTGTGTATCAGTGTGTATTACAGTGTTGTGCTGAGAATGCTGTCGGTCTGGATCTGCCGCCTCTCCTCTTTACTCAGTGACTCCAGAACACTGTTCAACGTTCTGATGGCCTGGGGAGACAGAGAAAATCAATTAGTGAACAATAAACTATCACGGACCAGTAAAGACCAGACTGGTTTGCTCCTGTTCAGACTCTAAATCAGGGGTGCCCATCCTGGCCACGTCATTCAGTGCTACAAACAGAGAGGACATGCCAACAGTCTATTTTCACATTCAGACACAGAACAAAAACAACTGCACCAAGCTCACAAACATTTGGAGGGGTGTAGGTGCTTTAGGATGATTGAAGATGACAAGCAGATGCTCTGTAGTTCATGATACGCAGGAGATGGCAGTAAAGATAATGTGATTCATGTCTTAGGGCCTGCTTACACAACAACAAAAACGTCCGAATGCTGAGAGTTTTCGTTGTATTTGCGCCTTCAGTTACACAAGAATGGGGCCCGTAGTGCCTGAATCCGCAAACTTTTAAAACCGGGGTCCAGAGTGAGAAGTTTGGAAAACATTTTTGTTCTTCATGTAAACAGGAATCACGATTTACAGGAAAAATGGGACATGCAGCACATGCACAGTACTCTTTTAAATAAAGGTTGTGCACGCACCTGGGAACAACAACAACAGCAGCTATGGCTGATTGCCTAATAACATGTGTGCTGCTAACTGTGCTCGGTTTGTTATTGCTTCTCCAACAAAATGTGGATTTGCTGTGTTAATACTCTGACCAGTGGAGACGCACTCACCACTGCTGTTTGTGAAAAGTTTGTCTTCACCATAAAGCATTAGTGCACGGACGCGTGTTGTTACACTGCTGTTTCACTACCAACTTACATCTCCAACTACTGGCCTGACATGCACGCTGACGGTTTTTTAATGGTCTTGCGGATCTGTGTGAACGTGGAGCTCTTTTGAAATTGCAAAAGAAAAACTTTTCAGTGTCTGGTGATAACATTGTCATGTAAACAGAACAATGCGTCAGCATTACCTCCAGCCTCAGAGGGAAGTGGACTTTAGTCTCCAGGGTGATCTGAGCCAGGTGAAGAAGAACCACTGACAACTGATTGACTGAAGGACGCAGAGACAGATGGACAGAGAGGTCAGCCCTGGGTGTTAGATGAATGTGAACATTAAGAAACAATCAAGATGAAACAAACCTGGAAGGGGAGCCTGACCCAGCAGCTGGTGGACAGATAGACAGACAGAGGGATACAGTCAATGTTTTAATCATATGTCAATCAATCAGACTTTATATGATCACACATTTGATAAAGCACAACAAAGCTCAAAGTGTTTTGAATAAACAGAAGATAAATGTGAAGAATCAGACTGATTTGAGTGAATGTTAAAATCAACTGAAACAAATCAAGCAAACTTAAGAAACGTTAAAGAACAGAGCTGAAAAAAATATTCAATCAAAGAGGAACTGAGGGAGTGAGGAGCTAAGGGAGTTAGGAGATGAGAGAGTGAGCCAGTTAAGGAGTGAGGAGCTGAGGGACTGAGGGAATGAGGAGCTGAGGGAGTCTAGTGCATAGAAGTACCACTGAACCACTAAAGGGCAGATAAGACCTAACAAAACAGAACATGGGCTCTTTAAAGGTGAGACTTCATCTCCCAGCATGCTCCTCACCAGGAAGAGATCATAGAACTCCTCAGTCAGGCTCAGGAGTAGAGGGGGGCTCTCTGAGACATCAGAAACCAGGAGGACATGGACCTCTCGAAACCACGACAGGACCTGAAAAAGACCAGACGACCGAGTCATGGTTGTAGATTTAAACCAGGCCGTGGCTGAAGTAGTAATTATGGTCTGACGTGAACCTGGCTGTGGATGTGGTCCAGGTCTTAGTTGCGATTGTGGATACTGTTGTTGATGTGTTTGAGTTGTGGTTGTAGTTGTGGTTAAGGATGTAGCTTCAATGGAGTCTGGATTCAGATATGGTTGTAAATGTAGGTCAGGTTGTGGTTTTGGGTTGTGGATATGGTCCAAATGTGGATACAGTTGTGAATGTTGACTGGGTTGTAAATAAAGTCAAGGCCGTTGATTTGGTTGTGAAAATAGTTTGGTTTAAGTTGTCATTGATATGGTTGTGGTTCACACTGTGGTTCTGGTTAAGGTTGTGGTTTTGTATGTGCTCTGGATGCAGACATGGTAGGTCAGTAGGTCCGGTTGTGGTTTTGAGTTGTGGATATGGACCGGGTTGTGAATATAGTCCAGGTTGTTGATATGGTTGTGGTTGTGGTTTACATTGTGCTTTTGGTCAGGGTTGCGGTTTTGGATGCAGATCTAGTTTTGGAGATGGCTACTTGCTGCTCATGTTGATGCTTATTATGCCATGGTTTTGGTTTTGGTTCTGGTTGTGGTTTTGGTTGTGGTTTTGGTTCTGACCTTGACAGTCAGACCATGCTGGATCAGGTTCTGCAAGTTCTCCTTGTTGTTTGACAGGATCTCCAAAGACTTCAGGACAACCCGGACTCTGCTCAGACCAGAATCACTTAGACTCTGAAACCAAAGAAACACAAGGACACAAGTACAGCTGGACCTGTTGTCATGGTGACAGCACCTCACATGCACTTTGCCTCAGGTGAAGGTACCTGCACAGAAGAACCAGACCAACACCACGAGGGACATGAGCCACCTTCTCTAATGTTTGTGTGATTAAAGGTAAAGGGGCAGTCCGTGGTTTTTCCCTTTAAAACAGGGTACTTGGATATCAGCACTGATATGTTACACCCCTCAGTACTTCATTAATGGAATCAATAACATTGTTAAAGTAATCTGATTACTCTGACAGACTACTTTAACCATGTCGAGCCAACACGATGAGTGCTAAGGGTTCTTCAACATCTGACCTGGGTTTGAAGACTTTATCCATGTTATAACATCCAGAAAACAGATGTAACCATGGCAGCCACAGTCTACTCTTACCTTGGTAACCAGCTGGTCCAGTCTGGTAAGGGTGATACTGGTGAGACCTTCAGCACGAAGAACCGAAACCAGATCAGAGGGATCTCCTCGGGACACACAGTCCTCCATCCTGATCTCCAACTGCACACAGAGAACACGCTACCTTCAAGAGAACTTCAGCAGAGGAGGAGATGTTCATCTGAAGAGGCGAGCAGGTCCATGGGCCAAGGTCCAAACATCATGGAGTTGGAGCTGAAGTTCTGCTTTGACCTTTTGGCCTCTTTAATGTATTCCTGTGTGTAATTCTTTAACTGGACAGGGGGGGAGCCCTAATCCAACTAGGGCTTACAGTAAGGTGGTGGTCCTCCGGTGTGTGAGTGACAGCTGACTGTATTTAACGATGTGTGTCTGCATTAAACTTGAGGCCACTTCATTAGGTACACCTCACTAGTCCCAGGGTGGACCCCCTTTACCTTTAAATCTTAATTCTTGATGTCATAGATTCTACAAGGTCCTGACACATCCCTCAGAGATGGTCCATATCTCCATGACTGCACCACACAGTTGCTGCAGATTTGTCGGCTGAACATCCATGATGAGAATCTTCTGCTAAACCACATACCAAAGGTGCTCTAATGGATTGAGATTTCGTGACTGTGAGGGCCACTGGGGTACAGTGAACTCACTGTCATGTTGAAGAAACTAGTTTGAGATGATGTGAGTTTTGTGACATGGAGCATTACCCTGCTGGAGAAGATGGTCCACTGTGGTCATAAAGGGATGGACATGATCGGCAACAATACTCAGGTAGGCTGTGAGGTTTAGAGCATGCTCAGTTGGTATTAAGAGGTCCAAAGTGTGCAGGATGGATCCATGCTTTCATGATGTTCACACCAAAATCTTAATGTGAACATCATGAAAGCATGGGAGGTGTACCTAATGAAGTGGCCGGTTAATGTATATTTCTTTGTTTGTGTCACTCAGTGTTATCTCCTGTCAGACTCTCATGATGCCCCTCTTTAATCAACCTATCTGATTCTCACTTTAGTTTAATTCTCGCTGGTGTCAGTTTGTCTGCAGTGTGTTAATCAAACAGCAGGGGGTGCTGCAGACCAGCTCAGAGGACTGAAACATCAGCATGAATTCATTCATCTGAATTAAGATTACATCTCCGAACGTTTTTGATGGATTGATTGATCGATTGATATGTTCTTTCCTAACACATTATTTACCCCTGTAAACACTGAATCACCCAACAGCAGGTGCTCTTCAGAGATGTTTACCAAAGAGCTGCACGGGGAATATGAGATATGAAACAAAAGAAAACAACAAATAAACAATAAAAAAAAGTAAAGCCACATAGAGTCATTAAAACCATATGAACACGATAATATATAAATCTTATAGTTAAAATTAAAGATAGTTAATTAATAAAAACTTAAAGTCAAACTAAACAGCTGTGATGATGAAGTAAAAAAATAAAAAATAAATTTATTAGAGTTGAGTCTTACTAGTGTTTTGTTCGATCAGAGTGATTAAAACCCAGAGGGGGTTGGGGTCTTCAGCTGATCACCTGATCTGATGATCATCCCTTCAGCCTGATCTGATCCTATCTGATACCTGATCAATCATCAGCATTGGTCAGATGGGTTTTATAACTCCATACGTTGGTCAATAAAGTTCAGGAAAGACCACCTCAAAGTTTAACGGATCAATCAGACGTGATGACGTGTCTCTGAAAGGTCTGACGTACAGGGATCAGCTATTAAATTCAATTAATGATTAATTAAATAAAAGGCTCGATACATGTATAAATCAAAGTTTATTTACCATCGTGTGTTTCTCCTCTCAGTCTGCCGGGAGCGCGCACCGCCGAGTGCACAGCTGCAGCTCATCAACTCATCAGCGCGCAAGTAGGCCTACTGCGCATGCGCAGACAGAAAAAAAAAATACAAAAAAACACGTTCCGACCGGAGCGGAGGGATCTGAGAGGAGGACATTATAATCAATGTTTAATTAATAAAGGGAAAATAAAAAGAAACAAAACAAATAAGCATATCATTCAATCATTTCAGGAGGGAAAAAAAAAAATTTATTAATTATTTGTTTGCTTTTATGTTTAATCACCGAGATAGGCCTAAATCTGATAATTTCATCATAAAAATAAAGCATTTAATAAGTTTGAAATTTTACACATCAGATTTATTTTAATCATTTTGTTTGTGGTCATAAATGAGGAACATGTTGCAGTTTGACCAGAAAACAAGGATCTCATGTTGTCATGTTATCCTGGCTAATTAACACACAGAGTTATAATAATCTCTATCATCGTGGGTTTATATCTTCAGATAAAACAGACAGATGTAGGAAGATGGTGTTAAAAACATTAAAACAAAAATTTAATATTTCCTGCTCAGACTGTATATATCTATATGTATATGTATATTTATATTTATATTTATATTTATTTTTATATTCCTCTGGTGTTGGTGCTGTGGGACATCAGGACTTCAGGATGCAGATGTCACTGTCTTTAACCCCTTCACTGCTGCAGCAGAGGGAGACACTGCTCTGTGTCAGACAGGACAGACTCTACCACTGATCCACCGTTCTGTTCTCATTTAAGACATCTGTAAGTCTCTGTCCCGCCTGAAGCAGAGCGGACAGACGGATGGACAGCTGGTTAGTCCTCTGATTGATGAGTAATGAGTTTGTTTGTTTGAGGAGAAACACTGAGGTGTTGACACAACACACACTGAATCAGCAGACTGATCTGATGATCTTCAGGACCTACGGAGAGCTGTCAGAGGGCCAGGCTGCTGGAGCAGAGGTCATCGGCCTGACCCTGCTGAAGAGGGCAATGGAGATCTACTCCCTACGGTCTCTGAGAACCAGAAACAAAGGGTTAATTTGTAATGATCATTAATCACAGTGACTCTCACTAAAGCAGCCAAAGCCTTCAGTCCGTCAGTGAGTACAGAATAAAAATAGTCAGAGGATCTGATCTCACATTTAGGGCCTGGACCTCAAGAGCCTGATAGAGATCAGAACTCCTGAAGTCTGGATCAGCGTGAACCTGAAACAAGGACCTCACTGAGACTGAACTAACGAGGAGAGGGGGGTCAGTAAGACCTCATTAATCCTGTAGAGCAACACCAGATCAATGAGGGTCATGGATCAGTGAGGAGATCAATCCTGAGTCGGATGAAGACCAGATCATCTGGACTAGAGACCAAGATCTAAACTGCAATACAACTTTATTTCTATAGCACTTTAAAACAATCTCAGTGAGCCAAAGTGCTGCACAGGTAAATAAGTAAGAGAATATAAATTAAGTAAAAATACATACAAGAAATTAAAAAGTGAAATGCATAGGTTATGAAATAAATTAAATTCATAGAATTTACTGTAGATGATCTACAGTTTGGTGACCCCTTTGATAGAGTATCAAAACAATAACAAGCAATTAAATATGATAAATGATAATAATGATCATAAAAGTAAATATAATGATAATTATTTAATTACAAAAATAAATATAACATTAATGATCATTATATGGAAATGGATAAATCCGAAGAATAAAAATAAAAAACATCTATATTAATTTATTAAAAACTTTTTCGAAAAATGTTGTTTTTATTAAAACGTTTTAAATGTGTTGTTAATAAATAACAAGTATGAATAAATAGTATGCACATAAATGTTTTTAAACATTCAGAGACCTCAGTCTAAATTTAACTGATCAGTAAAAAGGTTCTGATTGATTCAGACAGAGAGAATCTGTGTCCTCAGTCTGTGTGTCCTCAGCCTGTGTCCTCAGCTTGTGTCCTCACTCTCTGTGTCCTCAGTCTGTGTCCTCAGTCTGTGTGTCCTCAGCCTGTGTCCTCAGCCTGTGCCCTCAGTCTGTGTGTCCTCAGTCTGTGTGTCCTCAGTCTGTGTCCTCAGCCTGTGTCCTCAGTCTGTGTCCTCAGTCTGTGTGTCCTCAGCCTGTGTCCTCAGTCTGTGTGTCCTCAGTCTGTGTGTTCTAAGTCTCTCTGTCCTCACTCTCAGTGTCCTCAGCTAACCCTCAGTCCCTGTGTCCTCACTCTCTGTCCTCATTGTCACTCTCTGTGTCCTCAGCGTCAGTACCTGTGTCCTCAGTTCCTGTGTCCTCAGTTCCTGTGTCCTCAGTTCCCTGTTTCCTTAGTCTGAAAATAATAAAATCAAGTTTTGTTTAATCTCCATAAACTGGTAAAATATGACGTCACAGATGTCATTCATCTTCTCAGACCTGGAGATGACATCCCCCCCTCCCTCCTCCCCCTCCTCCTGTGTGAGCTCGCGCTCTCACCTGTTCGTCACTCCTTACCTGACGGAGATCGGAGCTGCACGCGCTCAAGAGAGAGAAACAAACATAAGAGGTTTTTAAACTTTCACTTTGGAACCTTTTAACACAATCATACTTCCGGGACGATCTGGACCAGGACCAGGATCAGGATCAAGGTTAACCCGGGTCCAGGACAGACCGGGTGTAGGACTGCCCAGGGTTCATGATCAGGATGTCCCGTGCTGAGGAGCGCGAGGAGGCGGACTGTGTGTGCTCAGTGGGGATGAAGCTCACCTGGGACATTAACGACCCAAAACTACCGCAGGTACGTCAACGACGCCCCAAAAGCGGGAACGACCCCAGAGACTGGAGTTATGGAGATCAGGAATTTAAGATTATATGTATTAGCTGAGATTATTGCAGATTACGAATCAATAGTAGATATCAGATCATTAGACATCACCGATGATCAGGCAGATTAATGACCTATAACAGATCGATTATCAATGATTATCGGTGATTGTTTCAGCCTCGCTGATCCACTGAAGAAGTTCTCTGACTCTCTCTCGGTGGACTTCCATTTCTTCTTCTTCTCACCTCTGATTTACCTGAAGCTTTTAATTGTCCACGTGCGCTCTGTCTGAAGGGTCCACGCGCTCGTTTTTGTAGGCTCATTAATGGATCAGAGATGATTAACAGGATAAGCTCTCTGAGAGTGGACTGATTTAATAATGATAATAATAATAATAATGATAATGATAATAATAATAATAATAAGAATGTTATCATTATTATTACTGGTACTTATTCTATCATCGGGCTGTTGATATTTATGAAATGGATCTGTTTTGGATCTGAACATGATTTAATTTCTTGTAAAAGAGCGAAACTATTATTGTTGTTGTTGTTATCGTTATTATTATTTTTATTATTACAATTACCTCAGAGACAAACCTTTGGTAAATAAACATACTGATCAAGCTTGGATGTTTTAAATGTACCAAAATAATCAGAGTTCATTTAAAACTCTGGTAACTTTTCTTTGTGCAATTTTGGTGTTTTAAAAACCCAAACAAATCTTAATTAACTAAAAATACGAATCAGATGTAACGTTCTCTTAAATAATGAGGTGTTAAAAGTTGTAAGTTAGAAAATGTAACAAACACACAGAGTTTGTTTCTGGCGAGAAAATCTGAGGGTTTTATTTTAATCCTAAATCATCAGATTTTAAAGGGGACCTGCAGTAAGTGGAGATAAAGGAAGTAAAATAAAATCAAACATAAGGAATAAAATTTATATTGGATTAAAGATACTTATGTTTGATTTGTTTTATTTATTTGAAATGATCTGCATTTATTTCTTTTTAAGACCTTCATTTCTGAATAACCTTGATTTAAATGAATCTTATAGGTATTTTAGATTATCAATCATTTACGTCACAACCAAAAAGCTTTTCAGTCTTATTAAAATTGAATTAATGTCCATCTGTCTGTCAGATATAAACTTTATTGACAGAGCTTTTATCAAATTATTATTATTTAAAACATATTTCTATATGAAGAACAGAAACACGCCTGAGTATTTCTTTAGTTTAATCAGGATGAATAAATCATTTATCAGTGTGCTGTTACACAAGCAGAATTTACTAATACAGTGAAATTGTATGGTTTATTTTTCTTCAATCTTTATTTTTTTAAAACGTTAAACAAACTGACAGAAAATATTAATAATTTACCAAAAAAAGAAATATTAAATTCAGTTTTAAAAAGAAAAATGAAACACCAGATTATTTATAGACCTTTATTTTGTAGATTAATGTTCGAATATCTGTTTTGTATTTATTTATTCAGTTATTCAGTTATGTGATTATTTATAACGTTTATTGTTTGTTCATTTGTCTGGGGCGGCCTGCAGTCACATGATGCTCTAACCAGATTTAACGAACACCTGATTAACACCTGAAGTCCTCACAGGAGAAGAAACAGAAACAGACAAGACACCTGAACTTAAATTAAAGTAACACTAAAAAGAAAAATGAAATAAACAAATCAATATCAATAAACAGTGAAGAAGGAATGTATAGTAGTGTTACAATAAATAAACGTTTGAAGTGACTTAAATGACGTTAAGATAACAAATAAAGCCAATGCATGTTTGAATGATAAAAACTTTAATTAGATATATGAAGCATAAATAAATGTATGAAAAGTAACAGATCCGTTAAAAAACCAGAGGACCCAGAGGGCACATTAAAAATATTTATGATAGATCAAAAATGAATGGACAATTTATTAATCAAAATCATTTATGAACCAAAATCTGTTTTTAATCTTTGGATTTGAATATACGTAAATATTTTTAATGTACCAGTTTTATCTGACCAAATGAAAATTTAATGTCATTAATTTAAATCATTGAACAATAATTTATATTTGAAAGATCATGTGGGTGAACTAATTTTGAAGGAGTCAATCTAAAAACAGTTTTGTGCCTGAATGTCCTTTTTATTTCAGCTTCAGTAAAATCAAATCAAACAAAAACAATAAAATCAAACATTTAAGACACACTAATCTAATGAAACTATCTGACCTGAAGACATTTATTCTCATTTTTCTTCAACTATTTGGAATAAATCATTAAACTGATATTTCCGTTTCTAATATTTTAACATAAGATTCCATTAATACAAAACATTTCTTTATAATATACTTATTTGATTTTTAAAAATACTTTAATCTTTATGTGTTTCTAAATATAACGTTGAAGTGAGATCCTTTAAGTAATTACATTTAAAATGATTTTTAACCTTGAAGCTGAATATTTAAATCTGATAAATAAGAGTTTCAGAAAAACAGTAGATCAATAATTCAAGTTAAAATCATGAAAATATGAAATGATGTCAAACCTAAGAGTCCACAGTGGAGATCATCAGGAGATCATCAGATGGTCCACATGAAGCATCTCAATCCAGGACTTTTGATTCTCTTTAAGCAGATCTGTGCGACAACGGGACATTTCTTTAAAAGGAAAATAAGAGACTCGGCTGTATGGAGGAACAAGTAATAACAAATAATAATAAATAATCAGATTTACCTTCTTATTCATGTTTTCAGAGCCACACGGACGGTTGAGAGAAAGAGTCTCTAAAGGAAGTTAAAGGAAAATCATGATTTAAAAAAGTTTTAGATATTAAAATCAGGGTTTTATTACAGCTCGGCCTAAAGAGAAACATGAATGGAGCAGCGGGCTGATGGTCCTGATGGTCTTGGAGAAGCCTCAGGTGTTTGTCCCCCCCTCTTCACTCTGGCCCTTCTTGGGAGGGGGTCGTGTTTCTGTATTAAAGAAAAATATCAGAAATATAGTTAATATAATTATATAATTTAAATGATTGAAGCAACAGACGCCCTGGAGAGCTGATACCTGAGCCATCGTGAACTCGTGAGCAGTGTCCCGGGTCAGTGTGGGACCAGGTCAAAGCTCAGGCTCAGGATGCTTGCCTGGACCTCAGTGCTCCGTGGTTCTAAACGAGAGGGTCGGGACCCAAAGTGGGTCTTGGAGATGAGGCAGAGGCCAACGTCCAGATGTTTCCCTCAGACTGAAGTCACAGTCAGCAGGTCTGTGCTGTTGTCTTCTCCTGTGAGGTTGATTCAGCTGATGAGCCGTTCTCCTCAGAGTTTATCATCAGCTGTGATCGAGAACGCAGAGAAAAACCAAAGAGGCTTTAAGAGGAACCAGCACCATGAGAACTTCATGGACTTCAGCAGGGGTACCCGCAGGGAGCCAATGAGGTCTCAGGGACATTAAATAAGTAACACAAGCTGCCATCACAGAACTTGAAATAAATCAACTTTTCTAAAATTCAATTGTTTCCTTTGCTAATATATCACACTTAATAAATACAAAAATAACTAGAAAGCACTCGGAGAGCACACACCTCCACCAAGGTAGCTCACATATATGATTCATGACCCTGAAAACCCACAACAAGCACTCAGAATCATGTTGATATAATTATTAGTTATAAGCAAAAACGCTCGTTCACTAATGGAGGTTGTCTGGATCACCACAGAAATCTAATCATTTTTACGTTGGGCCATTACCAACATCTCGACAAAGTTTCCACAAAATCTGTCCTGCAGTTTTCGCATAATCTTGCTAACAAACAAACAAACGTGAGCAAAAACAACGTCCTCGCAGTAATAACACAAGCGACCATTACAGAACTTGAAATAAATAGACATTTTTTATTTTAATTGTATGTTTTGCTAATAGATCACACTTAATAAATACAAAAACAACCATTATAACATGTGCATTACATTTTAAAACCTGCCCAATTTTCCTAAAATTTGACCTGCATGGGGTATATTATTCTCATATAATGTGATATCCTGGTAAAAATTGTTGTTAGTAATAAATTAAAAGTAAAATAGTAAAGATTCAGTGTCATATGTAGCCTATCAATGCATTATATTTCTTATTTAACATTAGATTATAACATTTTTACTACTTAAGAACATTAAATCAAGGAAGTAGTTCTCTGTAATACTCCTCATCTTTAGGGTAGCTCTAAGGCTGAAAAAGGTTGTGACCTGGACTACAGAAACATCATCACAGCACAAAACTACAGTCAGAGGTTAAACCATGGTACAGGTGTGACCCTGAAGACCCTGCAGTTTGGGAGAACATCAGTTTTTGGAGATCGACCCTCAGAGCGTAAAAGCACGAGGACTTTCTGTGTGATGGTTTCACTTCTCGGAGTGAGGAGGTCCTGATCCTCTACTGTGGATCATGACGTCCACGAGGACTCCGATGAGTTCCCTGTAAATGGAGTGATATGAAAGACATGACTGTCCAGACCGGTGGTGGGAGCCTGGGGCCCACATGTGGCCCTTCTCCCTGATCAGTGAGGCCCAGCAGTCAGCTTCAAACACTCAGAGATCATGATATTAAGATGAAGAATCTGCTCCGAAGTGTTTCAGTCCAATCCATCACCATGCACTGTGAACAGACAAATGTTATTAGTTTATTTAGCATCTCTTAATTGTGCTTTATCTCATTATTATTAATTTATTTGCACACAGTTAAAAGAGAAGTCAAAGAAAACAGTGAATAAGATTAAGTCTCATATGCAGGTGAGGTAGAAACCCAATACAGGCTGATTTGCAAACCTGACCTTAAGAGTGAAAACAGATAAAATTAACAGGAAAAAAAAGTAAAATCTAGCAATAAAAGAAAAAAAAACAAATATCAAATAATAAAATCTCACCAACATGTGAGAGCACACCAACACAGAAACAGAAAATAAAACAAAGTGGTATATAAACCATATTTTGTCAAGCAAAATTGAAATTTGATCATCACACAGATCATCATGAACAAAAGTCTTTGACTTCAAAACATTCTTTAGCCTCAATCTGTATCTGGACAAGGACAGAAACTCTGTCTGTAAATAAAAATATTTGTTCCATAACTGAACACTGTGGTATTTTATTAAACACAGACCTTGAGCTATATGATACAGTGGGAGGTACAGATTATTTGTCTTGTTAAATAACAGTTCACTTGAGAGTTTGGAATAAACATTTTAAAGCTTCTGGCAATTCTGTACTTATATATTTGACTGAATAAATAAAAGTACACATCTGAAGAGTATTAATATCATAAATACATAATATGCTACACTTCCAAAAAAAGTGGAGATGAAGCATCACTGGGTCTGGAAAAATCTAATCAGACAAAACGTTTCTGTAGCAGTAAATTTTTCTGTCGATATGTCAAATAAGTGTTGTCCCATACAATATTACAATAAGTGAGTATGGATTTATTAGGCTGCAGTACAATTTTTAACAGGAACTGCCGGTTACATTAACAATGATGGTTCCTTTTAAGGACTTAAATGAAGCTTTAATGATACATCTGAGAATCATTTAGTTTAATAAAACAAATAGCCATCAGTGGCCGACATCCTTATATCTGTCACTCTGACCAGGGGACTTTTGTTTATTAGATTTATTCTCTCTGGAGCCCACAGATGAAATACAGACAGGAGGAAAAATCACAATAAAGCAGAACCAAAAGATGGCATTAAAAAGTAGCTTTATGTAGTCTAAGCTCATTGTTTATTATTATTGTTATTATTATTATTATTATTATCCTTGCACAAAAAGAAAGGACCCTATTATTTTTCGTGTGTTTCTTTCTTTCTGTCTTCTTCTTATTATTATTATTTGCTTTACGGCATTTTTAACCTTAATTTGACCCCTAAACATGCTCAACAACTCACCAAAATCAGCACACACATCAAATCTGGTAAAACAATAAAAATGATAATAATTATTATTATTATTAATATCATTATTGTTGTAGTACAGACATGTATGAATGAAAGCGGGCAGCAGGGAGGTGATGGGAAAGTGTCCGTGTAAAGGGAAACCTGTGCAGGCGTGTGCACGTGTGCGTGCTCGTGTGTGCTGACTCGGCGGTCTTTCTGTTTTGGCTCAAACATCATAAACTGGTTTTTATTTTGTGTTTTCAGTGAAACACAGAGCAGGTCAAACAGCTGATCAGCCAGCTGATCAATATCTCTGAGTTATTACTGACATGCTGACTCCACGTCTGACACATTTGTTTACACCAGACTGAAACAAACAAACAAACAGACAAATAAACTAAAATGATTCATGAGCGGAATAAAAGTCATGAAACAAATGAAGTGATTTATGAGTTTAATGTTAAAACTAAACACATATTTAAGAGTTTATTTATATTTGATTTAAAGACTGAAACCAGACAAAACTCAGACAGTAAGATAAATTAATAACCATCTGTCTGTCTGTCTCTCTGTTGGTCTGTCTGTCTGTCGTAGGACCTGAAGCAGTGCGACCCGTTCCAGGAGTGGACAGACGGTTACGTTCGCTTCATTTACGGTGGTGAGTAACAAGATGATGTTTAATCTCTAACTGATCACTGGTCACCAGCAAGGGGTGAATATGAGGCCCCATGACCCTAACCTGTAACATGTGACATCTAGAACCAGATCCCTAAGCCGTGAAGTCTGAGAGGACTTTAGAGAAAGTCCCTCAAAGATCAGTGGGACACTATGGTCATCAGACCTACTGTTTGGACATACCAACGAGCAGAAGGACAACCCCCTAAAGATCAATGCTTCATGCACAGTGACTTACAGAGAGTAGGTCCAGACCAGGTCTACAGGTCCAAACCAGATCGTTTCAGTTCAACAATTTAAACCCCAAACTTTAATCCATCGGCCATTGGACACACCAGACTAAATAACTGTCTGCAGAGTGACTGTGGAGAGACAGTTGTCCCCTCTGGTGTCATGAAAAAGTGATTTAATCTAGGCCACCTGGAGGACTTGTGATTATCTGGCCTAACCCTGACCCTGACCCTCTCAGACCCTCCTACTTTATTGATATCAACACTATTAGCTACAACGGAGGATTAGGGCCACGTTAAAAAAAAAAAGCACATTAAAAAAAAAGTAAAGTTAAGAGACAAAAGTTGTAAAGTTACAAGAATAATCTCATAAAGTTAAGAAAACAAAGTAGAAAAGTTATGAGAACAATCTCATAAAGTTATGAGAATAAACTCATAAATCTATTTGAATTAAGCTAGAAAACAAACTTTATTCCTTCATTCTTTATTTTTATTCTTTTTAAAGGTTGTACTAGAAGAGTGTAATTTCCTCTTCCAAAACGGAGACAATTTCCTCCAAGTCTGTGTGGTTCTTTCTTCGGAAAAGCCCCAGTTTCTTGCAGTATCTTTTCAGGGTCCTAATAATAATGATAATATGATGCTGATGTGACAAAAGAAGAAGTCTGTCCTTATTTGTGAACCTATACAAAAGTATAAAATCACTAGATGCTCAACATTCCTCATTTTTGTACAGGTGGCTGCTGCTCTTCTGATAGCCTCTACAAACTAAAATAACGAGCCTATTCTCATACATTTATGACTTTTTTTACTCGTAACTTTATAACTTTCTTCTCTTAAATGTTTGAGATTATTCTACTAACTTTATGACTTTATTCTTGTAACTTTACGAGATTATTCTTGTAACTTAATGAGATTATTCTCGCAACTTTTCGCTTTATTCTTGTAACTTTATGATTTTATTAGCGTAACTTTTTGACTTTATTCTCATAACTTTATTTTTTTTTTGAACATATATTTTTTTTTAATGTGGCCCTAATCTTCCCTCGTAGTTACAGATTCTGCTTACTTGCTTTGTTTCTTCTTCGCTTTTGATAGATCACGTTTGATCACGCGTGATTTCTGTCTTGGAGGACTAGACTCTAGATCTGTGGTGGAACAGAACCGTTATGTGTGTGGTGTGCTGTGTTGAGATTATCGGAGCACATCCCACACAGTATGATCAAGACTGTTCAATGCCTTATGTTTTTATCTTCAGGTGTGGGGTCTCTAACAGATGAAAAATCTCTTCAGACTTAGAAAATCCTTATGTGTGTACCTCACTTTAAATGTTCTAAGTAAAATCTGAGGGACACAAAGATGAGGAGGTCCCTAAGTGCTGATTATTCATTGGATTATTATTGTCCCAAAATAAATTTAGATTCTTTTTTTTTTACATCCACGTGATGGAAGGACTTCTCTAACCAATTATTTTATCTTATTTTAGGTGACGATAAGAATGCTCAGCGGCACCTGTCGGGCTGGGCGATGAGGAACACAAACAATCACAACTGTCAGATCCTGAAGAAGTCGTGTTTGGGGGTGGTGGTCTGTTCTCGAAGCTGCACGCTCCCAGACGGCTCCAGACTGAGGCTACGCCCCGCCATTTGTGACAAGGCTCGTCAGAAACAGCAGAGTAAGAGGAGTGCACCCCTCAATGAACCATCTCAGGTGTGTTTTATTTACCTGACAGACCGTGTGTTTCTACAGAGAAGCTGTGTCCCAGCTGTAACGCCCCGCTGGAGCTGCTGCCCTGTCGGGGTCACAGCGGGTATCCCGTGACAAACTTCTGGAGGGTCGACGGGAAGGCCATCTTCTTCCAGGTAAAGGGTGTCACATGATGACATTGCCATTTGGTAAATGCTCTCCAAGTAAGACATGCCCAAACTTTGTCCTGCAATGGATCCTGTTGAAGCGTAGACCTGCTGCAGGACTCATCTCCAGACATCTTTTAAGGTCCTTAAACATGAGAGACAAATGTCAAACACTGGACAAACTTTTCATTCATGTCTCCTTAAAGGAATACGCCAACTTTTTTTCTTTTCGTATCTTGCCTCACTACCGAGTCCATGACAAGCAGATAGACATCATTATTTCAATTGTGTAGTAACAAGGAAGAGACAGGCAGAGTCCGCCCACCACTAATTAGCTTAGCTCAAATACTGGGAGTCAATGGGTAGTGTTAGCGTGATGCTGTCTACAGTCACCGGATAAACTCTTCAGCAACTCTAAACAGACTGTGTGCTTGTTGTGACTCGTTTTTTAAAGCATTATGTTAAGTTGTCTTCTACTATCATTGTATTATTTTCATAAACAGAGACTTTGTTTTGTTGGCTTACTTACAAGCATGTCCGCTGTGGTTTGGGCCAGAGATGTGACGTTCGTGAACGAGTCGAGTCTTTTAAGTGAACAATGAGAACCGATTCGCAGTTGTGAGTGAGCCGTTCATTTGCGAGCCATTCGTAAATGCAAATTGCCTGCAAAAGGAAAAGAAAAAAAGATTTGGCATGTCCCTTTAACTCAGTTTAACACAGTTTACTCCAGTTTTTCTAGTCTTTGGTCTTACGCAGTAGTTTATTTTTCTGTAACTGTAAAATTGTTAAAGAAATACAAAATGAATGTCATTTCAGTGACAGTGACACATAACAAGACATTTAGTATCATCAGTTAATATGTTATTGCTTTGGTTTGTTCCATGTTCCCCCTCCTCTAACCTTTGACCCTCACATCGTATAAATCAGACGATGTAAATTAAACAGATCCAAAAAGGTCTTTCTGTGTAAACAAACCGGTTTAATCCCGATTCTAGAGGTCTGAATGAGTCTGATCCTGCATCTGAATCTGGATTAATCAGACCCTGATCTGACCCTCAGGCTAAAGGAGTCCACGACCACCCCCGACCAGAGTCCAAGTCTGAGACTGAAGCCAGGAGAAGTTCAGTGAAGAGGCGTGTCAACTCGCCACCGTTCACGCCCAAACGCCGCCTCATTGAACCCCAGGTCAGTGACATCACCACATCATCAAACAGCTGTTTGTTTATTTGTCTGGTGTTTACTGTTTGTTTACCCACCTGTTGCTCAGGCTCTTGGCCCCGCCCTCCTCTCCTGCGTTGATCCATCAGAGAGAATCTCCTTCATCGAGCCAAACTTCCCACAGCATTACCCATCATTCCAGAGTTCAGACGCCTACTACAACCCCAGCAACACACTGGGAGAGGCCCCGCCCACACTGCAGAAACCGGCCAATCCCAGGCTTTATATGGGACGCCCAAGCTACGAGTTCCAGGGATACCTCCCCTCACCATCATATCCAATGCCCTCTGACTTCTGTGATCCAAGGTCAGCCATACCCCGCCCTCAATGTAAACCAACACAGATTAAACCAGATCAGACCAGATCCTGATAGACCTTTACTCAATCAGGTTTTAGGTTTAGCCCCATGATCTTTGACATTCACAGCAGTGGACACTGACATTTCCTGAAACATGAACAGTTTTATAAGTCATTATAACTCAGAGGGACCAGGGCCATGGGTCTGTTTCTGAACCAGAACAAAGACTCATGAGGACTCACTCAGTTTATACCAGCTGATCAACAATGACACCGAGGAACACAGCCACCAGCTGACACGGTCACTAATTGAACCGCTACACCTTCTATTAAATACTGATGGTTTTTTATCAGCTGTGATCCGATGTTTCTGTTGATTATCCCTCCAGTTTCACATAGTGTAGAGTCAAATATATTTACAGATATGTCCAGAGCACAGGTGGACAAGTGCACAAGCACAAGATTTAACAGTGAGTTTATCTCAGGTTTTACTTTTACATTCATCACAGTGGGGACAGAGACATAGAGCCTCAGTGCAAAGTCTCACAGATAGGGGATGTGGTGAGTGTTTGGGAGAAAGGAAAAAGATTTTCAAAAAGAAGGCTGGACAGAGACCAGACCAGAACCTGACGGGTTAAACCACAAAGACAAGCAACTTTAAAGGGTCTGGACCTGTCCTAGTCCATCTGTTTTAAAGCAGACTCAATTGAGATCTTGGTTTTTGATGTTTAACCTGGACTGTGGTCTTTGTGCAGGGTAACCCCGGTCCTCGGTCCCCCCTCGTCCTCATCCTCAGCTCCTCTGTCCTCCTCGTCCTCCTTCGACCCTCAGTCAAAGACTCCTGCAGGCTGGAAGGAGCTTCTGAAGAGCTCTGCCCCCTACGGAGATAACCACCACTACTACAGCACTGAGTACCCCTGCCGTTACCCTGGCAACGCCCCAGGTTCACCTGCAGCACTGCAGACCATCATCACCACGACAACCAAGGTGAGTCAAAGTCATCAGGATCTGACCAAAGTCTGACCTGTGAGGACTTTAAAGAAACAGTCCCAGCTAAGACCAGTGATGGATTGGCTAATTAGACCCTGGTCTGGGTTTGTACCTGCCTTTGCCTTGGTGGGCTTTAGCTTCTTTGGTGTGATTGGTTCTTGAGACTGTCTTTACCTGAGCAGGGCTTCAATCTCCAGCATTGGAGATGTCTCAAAAACTACCACACCTTGGTGGGACTTTGACCCTCACTCACCTGAGTGAAGCTTTAGCATTGATTTAGCTAGATCATGCTCCGTCTGAATTCTGCTCATTAATCTGGTTGGTGTTTGAAAATGTCTGTACCTGTCTAATTAACACCTGTCCTGTTCTCCAGTGCTAATTTTGTTGACTGATTATTTTCGTCAGAGTTTTCTTCAACAACCTTTTTTCCTCTAACATAAACTAGACAGTAACTAATAAAAACAAGTGCACATGGACAAAAACTAAAACTAAGTTAACTGACATTTTCCTCAACAAATAAAAACTAGACGAAAATGTCTGAAAGAGACTTAATCCAATCAGACCTCATTTGGTCATGTAGACAGTAGGGACAAGTTAGGAATATATCCAATCACAGCTACTTTGGTTGTGTGGAAAGGTTGGATAAGTCAAGAGGGACATCCAACCACAACTGCCTTAGCTTCATGATGGTGGGATAAGTTGGGGGATGAATTGATATATTCGTGTAGAGCAGGTTCACTGTTTGTTGTCAATTCTGGTATTGACTGCATTTCACACAAAAGTAAAATTTGTTTCTGTTACTTTATACATTCAAATGTTACTAGCATTCAATAAAGGGTTATTAGATGTTTCATTTTATCCAAGTGTAAAACACGACTTCAGAAATTCAAGGAAACATTAAAAAATGCCTTACACTTTACACTTCATATTTTAGTCGACTGAACTTACAGTAGATTTCGTCGACTAAAATGTAGTGTAATTTCATCAACTAAAACTAGGCTGAAATTGAAACAATTTAGATGACTAAATTATGACTAAAACTAAAAGATATTTCAGGCAAAATACTATAACTCAAACTAAATTAAAAAGTGCTGTCAAAACTAACACCTGTCCTGTTCTCCTCAGGTGTCCTATCAGCCGTGTCCAAAGCCTCCTGCAGCTCTCCCCTCGTACCAGTCCTGCGCCCCCACCAAACCTCCTGGCCTCCCCGGCTGCTCCTCCCTGCTGGACGACTCTGCCTCCTCGTACTCCACTGAGGTGAAGGTGACGGACGAGTCGGGTGGAGTCATCAAGTCCTTGTCATTTCAGCCCGAACCTCTGCAGACCAAAACAGAACGGACTGACGGGTACGACTACCGCTACAGCTACCCCAACACGTACCGCTACGATGACTACTGAGCCACAGGGACAATATGGACTACGCTTATGAGCCAACACAGCTGTTACCATGACTACTGTTACTGAGATCACTGCTGATACACAGGAACGCTTACTGCAGGACATACTGCAGCAATGACCGATGAGCCAACGGGACAACAAGCAGATACCAGGACCTTTGGTTCCAGGTAACCCCTGTTCAAGATGGTCCTGCAGGTTACAAACAGATCTTCACCAAGCTTTAAAGACAATGCAAGAAGATAGAGGAGCAGGATCATCTATCACCAAACCAGACTGCACCAAAGTACATGGATTATGGATGGGCCTCTACAGCCATCTGAGGACCCTCAAGTAGGTGACCCTTCATGGAGGACAGTCACGCTCATCTCTGATGATGGTTACTGATACAAAATGAGGACTATTGTATGGAGAATCTAGCATCACGCAGGCTTTCGTCTGTTTCAGTGTCATTGGGATTGCGCATTATTGTGGATCATTAACGTCGGTGCTTGTGTTCGACAAGTTTAAAGATCAAAAATGTCTGATGGCCCAACAGACTCTGTGTCGTTAACAACCATCATTCTGCATCGAGGGTCAACCCTTAAACTCTAGAGAGGGGACACTTCTAGAGTTTGTGCTGCAGTAAAAACTATTAAAATCTCCTTGTGATGTTTGAGTATGACGTACAAAATGAAAATTCGTTACGTGTTTCAGGGCTCAGTATTGCTTCACTCTGTTTAAGGCTGTCAACACAGTGTGACCATGAAAAATTGTTCGAGCACAAACACAAGGACAGTTCAAGCTGATTTTCAACATTATAAACCAGAGATGCAAACAATTATCAATAAAACAATGGACTGTTTGATTGATTGTCAGAGGGTCAATAGCATGTTGATAGTGTGTTTTCAGTTTTGAGCACATACAGCTGTCATCCATCGTCCCCTTCTCTCATGAGTCAGCGCTCTTCTGATCTTAGGTGTGAGTACAGGTGAAGATAGTTCAGCATCTACCAAACCAGATAATCAATAATGTCTGAGCTCATCAATACAGCTGTGAAGCCTCATGGGTCATGTGACAGAGGACTATTTTATTGAACAGCTGGAGCTTAAGCATCATCAGGTCTGAGAGGAGGAACTGGAACTCAAAACTGATCTGGTTAAGATTATAATCCATTTTACGTCCTTGTAGGGCTGGGCAATATATTGATTAAATTGATTAATTCTATTTTTTTTTTTCTCCAGAATATTTAAAAACTAAAAAAAAATTGAATTCTTCCTTGACTTATACTTACTGTAATTGTAAGTTGTTGCAATGTTTTAAAATACAAATACTGAAAGTTTACAGTTTTCATTGTGGTAGGCTCTGTCATGTTTTGCACAAGCACATGTTTAGGCTTATACTTCTTTTGTAAAAGAAGTTAAATACTGATCAGAGTTCCCTGTCAATGTACTGTGAAAATAGCTCAGAATTCAGCATGTATGTAGACAAACCTGCCTACATTCAAACTGCATTATCAATATTTTATGACAAAATACCAGCATGCAACTTAACTATATGAGGGAAATTCTGTTGAGTTTCAGAGTAGTTTTAACATAAAAGCAAAACTTGATTCTCATATTTTAGTGTCACTCAGAGGTTCTTTCCTTGAAAAGGAAAAACGTTGATTAAAGTCGTAAAATGAGTTTTGTGAAAATGAATCAGGGATTTTATTTTTAGGTCATATCGCCCAGCCCTACATCCTTGTCACATTTGTCTGGATGAGTCTAATAAACAGGCCTCTGAGCTTTAATGAGCCGAAATGACCATTAATGTCACATCATGATGTCTTCAGTGACAGCTCAGAAAAATGTCAATCAGATTAATAAATCAAACGTCATCATCATGTGTTCAAATATAATTTCAAGAAAAATAAAATTTGTTTTTTTTTCTAAAAACTCAATCACAGATGTTTTATTTTATATCAACTTATATCAACAACTCCAGGATGACTTTAAAATAGTATTTTAAAATAAAATTATTATAATTCTCTGAGATTTTGAAACGTCTTTGTCACCTCAGTAACATACCTGTTTCTTTAACATTTGCCTTTAACATGTCAGACTGAGAAGAGTAAAAAAAAAAAACTGAATCAAACCAAAAACTGAGACCAAAAAAATCAGGGAGTGACCTGAACCATGTGCACGTAAACCCCTGCTCCACCAGTGAGGACCACACCATCATCAACAAAATGATCAGTTATTCATCAGTAATGATGGGACGCTGCCTCCATGTTCTGAAGTGTTTAACATGCTGCTGACACTGATCTTGAGCAAACCTCGCCCAAGGTAGCTCAGATATTGCTGTTACATCTATAAGCAATAGTTCCATAATAACATTACCATCATATTATGACTCCTTGATCCTGAAAACCCACAACTAGCACTCAGAATCATGTTGATATCATTATTAGTTTGACAGTTATTGAGCAAAAACGATTGGTTATCTGGATCACCACCAAAATAAAATCATTTTTAAGTTGGGCCATTACCAACATCTCCTGAAAATTTCAGCAAAATCCGTCCAGTAGTTTTTGTGTTATCTTGCTAACAGGCAGAAAAACAAACAAACAAACAAACGCTGGCAAATACACAACCTCCCAGGCAGGGGTAACTAAAGGAGGGGGTGGGATGTCGGGGTGTGAGATGCTAATAAAAATGAGAGGACGCAGACGTGGTTGAGGGTCTCCAGCTCCTGAAGTTACTCTGTGACCATCCTAGATGTGCTGAGGAGAAGGTACAGTAGCGTCTAAATCCGCTGCCCTGTTGGTGAGCTGTAAAAGTATTTAACACCTGACTAGTCATGTGCTTCGTCTGTGTGGTTCTGTCATTGGCTGCTTGATTAAAAATATCAAACATGCTTTGCAGTGAATCAGACTGGCCCATGATCATTAATATGGACTAGTTAGGTTCATCATCTGTACATGGTCCAGAGGGTCTGCAGCCTGACAGAGGATCATTGAAGTCTCTTCTCTGGTGATAAGAAGAGTCCAGAGACCCCCAGGACTTCAGTTTAGACCTGTTGAGGTTTAGACCTGTTTCTCTCAAATTCTTTTTCTGTTTGTATTTATTTATTAATCAGTTAATTTGCAGTAAATCAGAGTCTGAATGAACTGATCTGTGAGAGTTAACATCCATATTTCTGTTTGAGAGCTGACATTAAACTGGATACATGAAATAAATTCACATGTGCTTTATTTGGAGAGACACTGAGACACTGAGACAGGTCAGGTGATCACAGGTGGTTCTGTATATCTTTCTTTAAAATCTGTTTGTGGTTTTTTAATCATGAGAGAGTTAAAGGTATTGTCAAACATGTCTATAGTGGGTAAAGGGTTAAATATCAGACTTTAGATCTGCAGCTGAGAGCACAGACTACTTTAGATGAACAGGGACTGTATCAGTAACTAACCAGATTCATTCATTCTTTATTACCTCTGCCAAGGAGGTTGTGTATTTGCCAACTCATGTTTGTTTGTTTGTTAGCAAGATTATGTAAAAACTACTGGATGAATTTTACTGAAATTTTCTGGAGATGTTGGTAATGGCCCAACTTCAAAATGATTAGATTTTGGTGGTGATCCAGAAAACTGCCATTAGCGAAAAATCGTTTTTGCTCAATAACTGTCTAACAAATAATGATATCAACATGATTCAGAGTACTGTGTGGAATCATATTATGATGGTAACTTTATCATGGAACTATTGCTTATAGATGTAACAGCAATATGTGAGCTACCCTGGCAGAGGTTTGCCCTCTCCAAGTGCTTTCTAGTTTGACCTGAAATTTTAATTATCTGTTCAGAGTCATTAAGTTGAATAACAGTCCAGATTGTGCAGGACAGGTGAGAGCTACTTACTTGTTTTTAAAAATACATTAATATTCAAAATTCTGTCAGAAAATAATTATACTTTCCCAAAGCAAGACTAAACCATCCACACATTAATCAACATATGATCTGACTGACCAATCAGAGAACAGATCAGTGTGAGCTCATGCAGCATTATTAAAGATGAACTCCAGGAGTTAAACACCTTTAGGAGGATGGAGCTGAAACATTAAAACAAAGATCATTTTTATTTCTAACACCAGGACACACATGTCCATGAGAGTCATCGTCTCCTCTAATAAATTTGTCTTAATGTCTGAACTCCAGCTTAATTTTCTGGATATGATTCTGATGCCTGTACCAACATCCCCTTAAATGCTTACATAAAGTCAGTGGACATTTTAATGTTTTAAAGACTAAAAGCCACTTCGCTTAGACCATCAGCTCTTAAACTGAGTTTAAGTTTTATACCAAAGATATAAATTTAAGAGAAAAAACACCATAAACAGGGAAACAAACTTAAATGTTTGATAAACTGATAATTACTGCATTAATAAAAGAACAAAAAATGTATCATTACTGTCCTTAAAATCAGATGCTTATCATTATTACCTTTACTGTCATAATACTACATACTTATATCATTATTATTGATTATCTCCCTTTTTTTTTATAAAAACACTTTATAGTTGTATTATTAACAAACTGCTACAGCAATATTCATGCTGATAAAGTTGTGATTACCTGATGACCTGTCAGACAAACACAACCCCCATGGTCCAGAGCCTCATGTTGGGCTCCGTGCAGCAGAGGATGAGGGCCTATGTTAGTCCAGAGCCTCATGTTGGGCCCCGTGCAGCAGCAGATCAAAGGGACGGTGTTTGGACGGGGACAGTGTCGGAGCGTCAGGGTAATAAATGTTGTTTTGACAGGAACACGTCGGGACAGGAAACAGGGAGTCGTCCTCAGGGTGAACCTTTAAACCCTCAGACTGAGGCCCCCCCCACACCTCGCCGCACCCCCCCTCTGTCACTACCCTCCATTACGATCACTCGTTACCTGCTGCAGTTTACATTATCAGCTGTCAACACAGATTAATGTTCAAACTCTGAGCCACACGTTTTTAATCTGAAGGAGAGGGAACACAGACCTTCAAAATAAAAGTCAAAGACTGTGATACTTTAGTCTGTAAACAGGTGAGAGGGTCAGGTGAGGGGGTCAGGTAAGACAGACAGGAACATGACCTACTGACCTTCAGCATTGTCCCTACATCCACACCTCCTTCATTCTGTTTATCATGTTCTCGCTCAGGAGTGTGAGATTGTAGGAAGTCCAGATCCTCTGGTGTTCTTCTCCAAGACCCTTCGTTGCCCAACCTGGGGTCCAGGACCCTGAGTGATCTTCAGGGAACATGAGGACCTGTCAGCTGTGTGGCTGTCAAAATGAAGTTTAGATAGATTATAACTGAGCCTGAGGAGCTCAGAGAATAGATGCTACTTCTTTGCATCAAAAGAAACCAGTCGAGAAGGTTTGGGCATCTGATCAGGATTCTCCTGGTCCCCTCATGGGTTCTTCCAGGCAAGTCCAGCTTTGAGGAGACCCTAATGTGGACATCTCATCTGGCCTGGGACACCTTAGGAGAACCTGGGAGGAGATCTTAAACGTCACTGGAGACAGGAACATCTGGGTCAACAGAGCTGAGCCTGCTGCCACTGCAACCTGTCCCCAGATGATCAGAAGGATGGATGATGATGGATGATGGATGTATGAATGGATGACCTTTGTGGAGGTTCACGGTGAAGGTCACAGTAGAAGAAGAGAAGACAGGACAGAAGAAAACCCTCCTGGTCCTTCTTCTTCTTCTTGACCGATCCCTGACCTTCTCCGTCTCTCTGGAGCTCCAGGCTGAAGATCTGCAGATGTTTTATTTTTGTAATGCAGCTGTGACCTCAGCTGTGTTCCCGCCTGTGCTCTGCTCTGATTGGTGGATGTCTGATCCTGTTTCTGTGGGACGTGGAGATGTTTTTGGTCTGTGTTCGTCAGCCAACGCCTCTCCTGTCTCTCACCTGTAGACCAGGTGAAGCGAGCACAGATAATCCTGAGCGTGTAATTCTATCCTTTCACCAACAATCGCCTCATCCTGTGGTCTTATCGCCCCATCTTCTTCTGCTGCTTCTTCTGATTCTTCTTTTGCTGATCTTCATCTGCTGCTTTTTCACACGCAAATCATTTCACCCCCCTCCCTCTTCTTCTTCTTCTTCTTGTTCTTCCTCTGGGCTAAATAAATCATCCCATCGACTGACATCAGATACCTGTACAAACATCCAGGCCTGGCTCTGATGTGGCTCCGCACTAATGGATGTTTTCAATTTGATGCTACATGGTTATGACTCACAACAGACAGAGGGACGGACGGATGGACGGATGGACAGGCAGAGAGACAAAGAGAGGGTGAGACAGGTTGAAGTTACAGTTTTGGTTCTTAGCTAAGATAAATCAGAGTTAAGGGTCAGTGTGGTACGACTTTATACGACACTCTCGGTCAGAGGTTTTCTGTCTATATGCACAGCAGGTGATGAGAATAAATGTCATGATATTTTGAATATTTCGTAGGAGATTTTGTTCTGATCACATTAACCCTTTAACTATCGACTCAACTGTTTGGCAGAGGTCATCAATCAAAATGCACAAATATTTAGGACAAAATCATTTAGAAAAGGGAGAAATGTTTGTAAATAAAATAACAAAAATAACTCAAAATAGATGATATTGAGTCAAAAATGTTTTTGATGAGTAACAGATGATATATATAAATCATCATATAAGTAAATGGTTAAGTTAAGTATTTAAATAAAAATGATTGTAATAATAATAATAGCTTTTAGCTTTTTAAACCTTTAAATCCCTCACAAAGAAAATATCAGTTCTTTTGCTTTGTTTGCAGTTTTTTTCTGCATCCTAAGACATTGACAGAAACAAACAATGGCATGTTATTTTTTTTGAACACATTAAATATTCCTGAATTTATTGACCTCTGCCAAATAGTTGAGCTGGGAGTACAAGGGTTAAAAGCAACACGCCATGAAGGTCAAACACTCTTTATCAGGCGTCTCTGACCCGAGCTCAGTAGAATCAGTCTGAACCTAACTGTGTCCATGTGATGGTTAAATCAGAGGAGAACTTTACTGTTACTAATTACTGATTATAAATTCAATTTTTTATTGATTCCTGAGGATCTTCTGTGTGACAGTAGCAGACCTACAGGCTCTCAGTGTCAAACACGTCACTCCTGATGTTCAGTGCCACAGAGACGAAGATGCTTTTGCAGGCTGCGGCTGCTTCCCTCTCTTTAACCCTCACAGTCACAGACACTTCAGATCATGCAGTTTATGTCAAATGAATAATTAAATAGATAGCCCAACATTTTTTTGTTTTTGTGTCTTGCCTCACTCCCGACTCCATGACAAGCAGATAGACACCATTCTTTTGACTGTGTGTGCAGTAACAAAAAAGAGACCAAACACTAATTAGCTTAGCTCAAACACTAGGAGTCAATGGGTAGCGTTAGCCTGCTTCTGCCCACAGTCATCAGATAAACTCTTTTGCTACTCTTAATGGTCCTGTGTGCTTGTTGTTGCTCATTTCTTAAACGCGTTATGCTATGCTATCTATTTTTAGACTAAAGCCCCGTTTCCACCGAGTGGTCCGGCATGGATCGGCACGGTTTGGCTCAAGCCGGATCGGTAAAGCCTGATCCTGGTTGCATTTCCACAGCCAGCCGTACCCTACTTGGTAAGCGGTGTGTAAGCCGGATGCCGATAGCATGACGTCATAGCAGCGCGACACAGTGTACCCGGCTATTAAATACAACAAAGAAGAAAACACGACATAGTAAACAAAGGGCAACGATTCTCTTCACCAAGAATACTGAGGAAGGTCTGCACCTCCACAGTAGACCATGGGACGCTCGATCTTGATGCCATTTTCCAAACAAAAAAGCCTTGAGAGTTATCTTCACGAAGACGAGTGGAGATTTAAACATGGCGGGGCTGTGTTGTTCTTTATTACTGCTGTCACACGAGAAGTGACGTCTCCTTCGACCAATCAACGGGCTGCAGTGTTTCTAGCTCCAACTTCTGGGGTCGGTTCTTTATGCTTGGCACCCCAACAGAAGGGTCCCAAAAAGTAGGACGGTACGGTTCGCTTATAAGGGGTCCTGTCCCAGTTTTAGGCTACGGAAACGCCACAAAAAGCGAGCCGTACCGAGACGAACCAAACTGAACCCTCTGGTGGAAACGAGGCTTAAGATTAGCACTTTGTGATTTTCAAAAGAAATACATATGAAACTAAACCACAGGGCGAATGCACAAACCACCTTGGATGTGCTTGTAAGTAGGTCAACAAAACAAAGCATGTCCTGCAACTACAGGAGCAACACAGCAGAATAATCCGATTGTGCAGTTTGAGCTTTCTAATCATGAGGAAACTTTAAAGTCATCTACAGGAAAGGAGGAGAAAGCTGCATGCAGCCTTGACAACACTGTGTTGAGAAAAAACAAATTAAGTCTCTTCATTCTTATAAGTTTTTCTGCCATTAGTAAAGCCATCAGACCAATTTTAAGTGAAATATTTGCTCTCCTCTTCACATATGCTTCTGTGGCTTGTTTTATTTTGATTAAGTTACAGTACAAGTCCTTTTTCTGGTTAGCATGTGGTTACTTCTCATCATTGGTACCTGACAAAGTAATGCTTTCACACTATTAGGCACAAACTAAACCATGGTACAGTTTGGTCCGGACTGAGACCACCTCTTAAGGTCAGTCCAGAAATCATTTGTTTGGTCTGGACCATGATCTGAGGTGGTTTCACACTCACCATGTTGTCTGGATCAACCTGAAAAGTCTGAAAGTCCAGACCAAATGACGTCGGTGTGAAAGCACCTTAACCTGCAGGGCATCAAAGACTGGGAGGAAGGAAGTGATGAGTGTTCAGTAAAAAGACTCATGATATTGATTCATTGAGCTGTTTGTTATCTGTTCTCCATTGGACTTGGTTTTTGATTCCCATCCAGAGTTCACATTGATCTAATGCATGGGTCTCAAACTTGCGGGCCAGTTGAGGCCTTTAGGATGATTTTTTGGCACCATACTTGACATCAAAGTTAAGTGTTAGTGCGGCCTGCACATTTTTCTCAAACGCACTTTTTTGAGTCGTTGAGCTTACCGCACTTGCTCTGGACTTACGTATATTTTTTATTACTTATGGTAGGGGTCTGCAACCTATTCAATCAACTCTCTTAAAGTTAAGAAAAACCTTAAGCATAAATAAATTATTGCTCACAAGTTTGTGTTGAATGATTGTATTTGATGTTTGTTCTAAACATTTATGTAACCAAAATAAATATATTCACTCATTCATTTTTGCCCCATGCAAAAACATCTGTGTGGAGCCACAAAACATATGTGGACCTTAAAATTAAGAAAGTGGCACTGTTCATGTTTAGAAACAACAGTCATGTTGAAGAACTGTTATTAATAAAGATTGAGAAGAGTGGATCAGTTGGACTTTTTTTGGAATACTTGAAATCTTTTTTTTGTGTCCCACCTCACCCCGACTCTCTCTCCAGCGGTCCCCAGGTAAGTTGAGTTTGAGACCCCTGATCTAATGAGATCTGGTCTCATGTGTGAAACCATCCTTAATTTGGATCTGCTGGATCCAAACCATCTCAGTGACCTGCAGACAGATACAGAGGAAGACAGAGATGATTCGGGGCAGGTGATTAAAGGAGAGGAGGGGGGGAGGTGATGAAGATGGAAGATGAAGGGCTGGTGGGGGGGTTAATGCAGAGGGTCCCCTATAAACAACCATCTGCTGCAGAAAGACATGAAATCATATCAGCTCAGAGAGCAGAGAGCAAAACTTTAGACTCTGATGAAGGAGACGATAAAACTATCAAACTGACTCATGAACACGCACGCACACAAACACACATACAACATACATGCACTACCACAGATACAACACAAACACACGCACACTTCACCATGAACTCAAACCAAGACACGTTATGAAACAGGGTCTGTGCAAAAGGACCAGAGGATCACGTGATCACCTCAGAGTGTGTGCGTGTGTGTTAAAGGGTTGATTGAGTTTGTGCGTGTGCTGGTTGTGTGTGAGTTTGTGTGTTGGTTGGCTGCATCTTGTTGCCGTGAGAAGTCTTATCAGTGCAGGACGGCTCACAGAGACGTTCTTAAAGAGACAGGACAGTTTGATCTCTATCTGCAATCATCATGTTTCACCGACCAATCAGTACAGAGTGGCTCTGATTGGCTGAAGTGTGTTATGGTGTGAGTTTAAAAATATGCTCACTCTGAGATATTTTGAAAATCGGTTGTCTACAAACACAAAATAGTATCTGATAAAACAAAAATCCAAGACCATATACAACCATATGCACTGGCCAGTTTATTAGGTACACCTCTCTAGTCCATGTTAGACCCCCTTCACCTTCAGAGCTCCTTAATTCTTGGTGTCAAAGATTCAACAAGGTGCTGAAACATCCCTCAGAGATGTTGGTCCATACCTTCATGGTGGTATCACACAGTTGCTGCAGGAGCACAGCAGAGTCTTTTATTTGCACCTGCAGGGCCAGATGCTCCTTCTCCTAATAACATAACTCTGTGCATGGTGCTGGTGAGCAGAGATATCGGCTGTAAAACAACAGGAGAAGCTTGAGCATCCGCAAACCATGTTCATCCTGCAGCTCCAACATCTCCATCCAGACATTATTTTTACATTCATCATTGACATCGTGAGGACTTTAGGCTGCTAGGATAGTAACACAATCAAGAGGTCCACCATGATGGAGGTCTGGACTATGACATAGGGCTCTCATTGGTCTGATGCAGACTTACTGGAGATAAAGTTGGAGAAAAGTCGACCACAGTCTGAGAAAATAAAATAAAAGCTGTGATTTTACTTGTTGGCTGATGTGTGAGCCATGATTGGCTGTAATTACCTCCGCCAAGGAGGTTTTGTTAGTTAGTTAGCATCATTACTCAAAAAGTTATGGACAGATATTGATAAAATTTTCAGGGAATGTCTGGATTGGGATAAGGAACAAATGATTAGATTTTGGGAGCGATCCAGATCTCCGTCTGGATCCAGGAATTTTTTAAAGGATTCTTTAACATTGGGAGATAGGGCTATTTTCGACATTTCTGCATATAACTCCACAAATAATGGTCAGGGCACTTGGGAAAAAAATACAGGACAAGTTTCTAACATGCTCTATAGTATATCAAAGACTGATCTGGATAAAGGAATAATTTCAGATACTATGATCCAGAATATGAAAAAATAGGGGACCTTTGGGATTTTCATCATAGGAAGAGAACAAATGAAGCTATAAACACACAACAAACACCATTACATAGCCAAGAAACTGTGGAATCTGGAATATGCCAACGGGTTGGCTGTATCTTCAAAAGCTGTGGAACTAGATCCAGAAGAAAACTGCCATTACGGAAAATGCGATTTTCGTGAATAACTGCTGAAGTAATGTTGATATCATTATGAATTCAGTTGCCAATGGTATGTTTTCATGGTCAAGGAATCTAAAAATGTAGTCAAAATAAATGTGGGACTAATATTTATGGTGCAAATGACAATTAGGGGGAACTGTGGCGCTTTGCGGAGGTCTGCACTCTCCGAGAGCTTTCTAGTTTTAATAAAACTAATAATGTGAGGATTACTTGTGCTAAAAAATCTCATCTGGTGCTTATTTTCATACTGAAGTTTGATTTTGATGCAAGGCCTCGACTGGAGAAAGACTGACTTAAAGGAATATGCCAACATTTTTTTTGTTTTCGTGTCTTGCCTCATTCCCGAGTCCTTGACAAGCAGGTAGACACCATTCTTTCGACTATTCGTGCAGTAACAGCATGGTTGCTGCAGCATGTTTCAGTCTGGTGGTGGATCAGGATAAACTTCATGTCTCCAAAGGGAAGCAAGTCATGGACAGCAGAGCCATACAGATCTATCAACAGTGCATTCATCGATCCAAGACAATGGACCAACGAGAAGAAGAAACACTGAGAACCATCAGCTTGCACCTTCACAAGATAACAGCAGAGACACAGGGACCTGCTGCTCCATCCACTCTGGCTCTGTGGAAACATCACACCAGATACATGAAGAACAGTTTGTCCATAGATATAAAACAAATAGATTAGCACTCTCCCATAGATCACACCAGTTAAAGCAGATAATTAATGTTAAAGATCTTATATCCACATCTGTTTCACCAGGACACCATGTGTTGATGTTTCTTACAGCACAGTTTAACCTCCAATTTGACCCATGATGATGTCATAGGAGCAAAGCATGCTGGGAAACAGCTGGTTGTTTATTTGAAAGAAACGAGTCGTTCCTGTTTCCTTTTTTATCTCCGCTCTTCATCCGTCCGTCTCAGTGTTATCTCGTTTTTAGCTCCAGTTTATCTCCTGCTCATCTCTTCTTCACATTGCTGTCAGAACAAACATCACGTAGGCAACAGGACCGTCATGGCCACCGCAACAACAAGGGCAACGGCAGCAACATGCAGGTAGCTTTGAAGTGTCATCAAAACAAACTGTGATGAGAGCGATGTGCCGCCAAACTGCAGGCTAAAATAAACTACAGAGGGCAGCGTGGGCATCAGGGCAACAAGGGCAACGTGGGCATAAGGGTAATGAGAGTATGAGGGCAACATGGACACGAAGAAAAATCCTTCAGTGATGGAGGGGCGGAGCTAAACACTCCACGCTCAAAAAGAGCCAATCAAAAACATCTGCTGCTGTGAATGTGATGTGATGTGATGGGTCTAAAAGGTATTGGGCAACAAGGCAAAAAGGCAACTGAGATATAGGGCAAAGGCAATAAGGCAACTAAGATATAGGGCGACAAGACAAAAAGGCAACTGAGATATAGGGCAACAAGGCAATAAGGCAACTGAGATATAGGGCAACAAGGCAATAAGGCAACTAAGATATAGGGCAACAAGGCAGTAAGGCAACTGAGACAAATGGTAACAAGGCAATTAGGCAACTGAGATATAGGGCAACAAGACAAAAAGGCAACTGAGATATAGGGCAACAAGGCAATAAGGCAACTGAGATATAGGGCAACAAGGCAATAAGGAAACTGAGATATAGGGCAACAAGGCAATAAGGCAACTGAGACAAATGGTAACAAGGCAATTAGGCAACTGAGATATAGGGCAACAAGGCAACTAGGGTGGCAGAGACAAATAGTAACAAGCCAAAAAGGCAACAAAAAGCTGGAAACAAAGTAAACAGGCTACAAGACCAAAGGAAGCATGAACATATGTGCAAAGGGCCAGAGACTGGGCAACTGGGCATTAAGACCACTAAGTTGGGGGGCAATTAGGAAGTAAAACAATATGGCAACTGAGATAGTGGCAAGAGAACAGTATAACAACTGACATAGGTGCTGCAGTACTCTAAGGCAACAGGGCAATCGAGACAGAGGCAGCTAGAAAGTATGGAAAAAATGTATCTAAGAATGTGGGTGGGGGGGACAATGCAACTGGGTTAAGGGACAATGAGGCAAAAGACAACTACACAGGGGGTCATGAGGCAACAAGACAGCTTAGCTAGGGGGCAGTTAAGACAAGGCAATAACACAATAAGGCAATTAAATTGGGGCATTTTGGGCAACAAGACAACTGTGAAAGTTGGAAACAAGACCATAAGGCAACTTAGATAGGATGCAATGAGGAAACAAGGCAACTTTGCTGAAAGTGACTGAGATGGGGCCACAGGGCAACAAGGGAACTGGGATTAAGGAAATAAGGCAAGAAGGCTATTAGGCAGGAAAGGAAAAGAGCAATGAGGTGGCAAGACATAAGGAGAAGGGGCAACAAGCAAACATGGATACTTAAATGGGGGCAATGGGGCAAGCGGTAACAAGGCAACTGGTCTAAAGGGTAATTGGCAACTAAAATGAACAGCAACGAGGCAATTTAATTGTGTGCAAATGAGGTAACAAGGGGGCAACAAATTTAGAAAGGGAACTCAGATAGTGGAGACAAGACAACTGGAACAGTCAAACAAGATGACCAAAACAGACACAAAAAGGCACTAAGATAACTGAGATGGGGGTAACCAGGTGACCTGGCAACTTAGAATGTGACAATTCAGCAACTAATAATGGGGGCAACAGGAGCAGAGCTAGAGAAGGAGGAGGTAGATAAGACAACATGACCCAGACGTGCACCAGAGTCTGCAGCAGGATGAGTGTGCGGTCTGCAGCTGTTTCTTCTTCTACTGTTTTGACAGAACAGGAAGTGTGTGAGGTCGAGTGAAAAAGAAGAATGAAGTTTATCTTTAAAGAACCCGACCGACGGGACGAGTCAGGGCCTGAGACAGAGAGAGAGAGAGAGATTAGAGCATGGCACTGCAGTAACGAGGGCGTGATCCTGTGCGAGGAGAGTGAAAGACATAAATGAATGTTTGACGGTGTCAAGAGTCTGACTGAATTTTATAAACACAGAAATATTTAATAATCAAAGTCTGAATGAGTCAAACCCTCCATATGTAATATTCGCAGCGATAATACCATTGACTTTATTACCGAGACTAAGGAGTGACAAACCAATAAAGGAGGGGTGCACTCCTCTTCAGCTGGGGACATACAGGCCGCCGATGGACCATCATGGGCATCATGGGTAATATTTGAAAAACAGGCCCCCAAGCAGACTAAAATGAGTCTGCAGCAGGTTTTTCAGGCTCTTTACTTTGACAGCATGTCCACCAACAACACCGATCCAGAAAAAAAACAGATGAACTGAGCTTAGAGAGACAGAAGGATGAAGAGGATCCATCTCCAGCTCTTCTTTTCTTCTGTGGTGTATATGCAGAGCTGGTCCTCGGCATAGGCAGCATACAGTGATACAGTGATGATGCATTTTTGTAGTCCATCCCGGAAGTTCTCATGGTGCTCTTCCCCCTAAAAGCCACTCTGTGTTCTTGGATCATTATGATGATAAACCCCGTGGAGAACAGTTCATTGGACTTACCCACAATTTCCACATACTCCGTCTGCGCCATATGCTCCAACTCTGTATCAGTCACTGCCAAGCAGATCAACCCAAAACAGAAGAACAACTGTTCAGAACTTCTGGAACATTTCAGATATATATAACAGTATCAAATCATATCATAACAATAAAGAGATTTCACTAGAATTGATCACAGTTAATGAGTGGATGTGTTTTTCCCTTGTCTATGAATTAAAAGTTATGAAAATAAAACATAAATACTAGACATTTAACGCATTAATAACTGAGAACATATAGTGAAAAAGCTTTTTAAAGGGATACGCCAACTTTTTTTTTCATTTCGTGTCTTGCCTCACTCCCAAGTCCATGACAAGCAGATGGACACCATTCGTTCGACTATGCTTGCAGGCCATTTGCAACTAAGAAAGGATCGCAAACCAAGGGCTCGCTGACATCTGCGAATGGTTCTCATCGTTCACTTAAAAGAGCCATTTAAAAGACATGACTCGTTAGCGTACATCACATCTGTAGGGCAAACCACCGCTGTTGTGCAAGTAAGTAGGTCAACAAAACAAAGCCTCTGTTTACCAGCATAAGAAGATAATACGATGACAGTAGAAGATAACGTAGCAAATAGTATATATATATATATATATATATATATATATATATATACATACATACATACATATACATATACATATATGCATACATACATATATAGATAAGTAATGAGTGGTAAAGTTGTCAAAGTCGGGCTGGCTGTAAAACCAGTTGTTTACATGTTGTTCCTCATATATATACATAGCTGTTACTGCACAACCTCACAATTCTCTCCTTAGCACTTCCGCTGCCAGTGGGTGAAGTCACACACCGTTGGTCGGACCAAAGCCCAGAATTGATCACAGTTAACGTGATCTCTGAGTTGTGTTTTTAATGAATCTCAATAATTTGACACAATCGATGACATATATTTGTTGGATTTCTCATATTTCCATGAGATATTTAGAGACCTTCTCAGCATCACCCCAGTGTTTGGTACTGACAGAACCTTAAAAAAACACTTTGGAGGGATGTCAAAGGAGCATCAGTCTGTCACACTCATCATGAACCAGTCAGACCCAAAGAGCATGATCCAGTATGTTAGTGCTGCTGAGGAGACCCATCTGTACGATCAAACTCTGTCCAAACCTGCTGATTGGTTCATTTCATGACTGTAAACAAAAGTGTCATCTTGAAGCTCAGCAGGGTGGACCTCCCTGACGTAGTCCCCAGACATGAAATCTGACAAATCCAGTCTTTGCACTTTTTAATTTAGTTTTAGTTATAGTCTTTGCCAAAAATATCTTTTAGGTTCAGTCATAATTTAGTCATCTAAATTGTTTTAATTTCAGTCTTGTAGATGAAATCTACTGTAAATTTAGTTGACTAAAATATGAAGTGTAATGTGTAAGGAATTTTTATGTTCCTTGAATATTTGAAGTCATGTTTTACGCTTGGATAAAATAAATCATCTAATAACCCTTTCCTGAATGCTAATAAAGTTTGAAAGTATATAATTAACAGACGCAAATTGAACTTTTGTGTGAGATGCAGTCACCTTTATTTAGGCTACCTGGCAGAGCATCTCAGTTACAATAACAGAACTGACAACAGTGAACCTGCTCTACATGAATATATCAATTCATAAAGAGAGTAGCTCTGATTGGTTCTGATTTAGCTCTTAACTCATCCAACCTTTCTACACAACCAAAGTAACTGTGATTGGATATATTCCTAACTTGTCTCTCATTTCTACGTGACGAAAATTAGTTCTGACTGGATTAAGTCTCTGTCAAACATTTTCGTCTAGTTTTTATTTGTTGATGAAAATGTCAGTTAATTTAGTTTTTAGACTTTGTTCATGTGCACTTGTTTTTTTCAGTTACAGTCTAGATTTCGTCAGGGGAAAAAAGGTTGTTGACGAAAACTATGACGAAAATAATCAGTCAACAAAATTAACACTGAACAGGAGGAGTTCTCCAGCAGCAGAAGAAGAAGATAGCAGTGGTTCAGACACAAACAGATTAAGAGTTTTAATCCAGAATCAGTAAACAGAGATGGAAACATTCAGAGATTAGACTGAGGGGGCATGAGGGACGGACACAAACACAGCAATACCTCCATCTAGAGTGGAGAGCAGCAGGACTTTGACCGGATCAGGGTCTCCTCTGGTCTGATGTTTGGTCATGATAACCAGAAACACCATGAGCCTGTTTCACATCCACCTGAGAGACACCCCATAGAAGACTTACGGAGAGGTCCAAAAACTGTTCACTGTTGTAGACCCAAAGAAACCTCTTCATCTCAGCACCCCTAACCCTCTCTGCTCCTCTTCTGGTTCTGATTGGTCCAAACATTTTCATACCTCTGGAGATGAAACTAATGAAGGGTCAACTCGTTCCCCCTGACACTCACGGTGGAGACAAAACACCACAGGGCTGTGAATATGAAGCATCAGCATGAACAGGCCTGCAGATCCAGACGATATGATGGTTGGGTTGTGAATGGAGATAGAAGAGAATCATCAGCGTAACAGCAGCACTTCACATCATCCTGACATGGACACATGATAAAGGAGAATAGCAGTGTACCCAGCTCTAATACCTGAGGAACACCATCACCAAAACATGATCAGGTGATGGATGTAGAGGTGTTTGATTATCTCTGTGGGAGCTCCGCCCCTCTAACACAGAAGGATTCCTCTCACAGGTGAACGATTACCCAACCAGCTGTGAGGGAGATTCTGCATGTTATCAGGACACAATCACATTACTCATCGTTATCATAACACCTCACCTGTAATCTTACCTGGAATCACTGAGTCACATGACCATCCTGACGCCATAAATCTGCTGACTGTCTGTCCAAACCTGTGGAGATTAAGACATAAAAACAAATGTTTAGAGGAAAATGACAAATCACAGGCAGGAACACAAGCCCATGGTCATGTCTGTCTCAGATTATCCCCCTGTTGGTCAGGTCCTCTCCCCGTGCGTGTGTGGGTTTATCCAGGTACTCTGGTTTCCTCCCACAGACCAAAAACATACTCATTAGCTTATTTGGTGACCCTGAACAGTTTGTCAGTCTCTGTATATCAGTCCTGTGATTGGCTGGTGACCTGTCCAGGGTGTAAAGGCTTTTTCACATAAATAATTCGCACTTAATTATTTATTTCGAACCTTCAGCCAGTCAGTGTAAGCTAACACATCAGTGATGTCATGTGGCCAAGAAGAATAATTTTTTATGATCAACTTTTCTTAAATTTTACTTTTAAGAAGCATTTACAGCAACATAAACAGACTAGAAAGCACTCGTAGAGCGCAAACCTCCACCAAAGTAGGTCACATATCGCTGTTACATCTATAAGCAATAGTTCCATGTGAAGTTACCATCATAATATGATTCATGACCCTGAAAACCCACACCTTGCACTCAGAATCATATTGATATCATTATAACTTAGACCATTATCGAGTAAAAATGATCGTTAGCTAACGGTGGTTGTCTGGATCACCATCAAAATCATTTTCAAGTTGGGCCATTACCAACATCTCCTGAAAATTTTAGCAAAATCCGTCCAGCAGTTTTTGTGTAATCTTGCTAACAAACAAGCAAACAAAACTGCAAATACATAACCTCTTTGGCAGAGGTAAAAATAGGCCTACAACAAAAACAGCAGTACCAAAAAGGTACACAAGACATTAGATGAACTGAAAATAATAAAAATAAATCCCATGGTGACCTCCCCCACCCACCTCTTGACCCTGGATCTCTTTACAGCAGGACACCTGAGCTTAAGCACAGTCAAAAATGCGATAAATGTAGATAGATACAAGAAATGTTGGTTACAATATCCCCTTCATCATATCTGTTAACTCTAGCCAAGCCAGAATAGTATCTGCACTAGCATTGTGCATTTTCACCACTTACAACTCCATATTGACAATGTCAGCATAGGTCTTAATTCACTGAGTCCTACAATTATGTGTGGGGTCTTCCAGCGTCGTTTTGGCTGCTGTGATGCCCGTCAAGAGAGTGCGCCTTTTCCAGTTTGTTAAATTCAGAGAAGTGGTATCACTCAGGCAAAATAACAGTTTTTGGTTTGGTTTTCGTCATGGATAGAATAAGGACAAAAGCAAAGGCAGAGCATCAAAAATATGGCATCCTCATATGACTTTTGATTTTAAAATAATTTACACCAATCTACGATCAATAGACTACGATAACAGTGAAGTCCAACTGCATTCCCTGTGTTTGTGTGTGTCCGTGTAATTTTGTGATTTTGTATGATGTGTTTTCTCTGTTTTATTTTATTCTATTTTACTTGCAAATGTTTTGTCTTTTTTGGTGGGAGACATGAATTATGAGGTCTGAGATTTATGTATGTGTATTCCGCATATTTCCGTTTATAAAAATGAATAAAATAAGAAACAAGAAATGTGCATAGCTTCTGGGGTGCTGGTTTGGTGGAGTGGTAAGCAACCAGGCATGACCCATACAGTACATGCTTCTGCCGGTCCAGGTTCGAATCCAGCCTGTGATCAGCCTGTGGAGCGTCCTACCCATGAGCTCTCGCCCCCTTTCATAAGTCTATCCACTGTCTCTCCCTCCAATCAATAAAGGCACAAAATGCCCCAAAAATAATCGTTGAGATATATTTGTAGCCTCTAAAGTTTATTTTTCATGTTTTTTATTTATTTTGTGCTTTTAAAAATCTGCTCATTGGGCTCCCACCATGTTCATAAAGAGGTTATATATACAATATGTGGGTGTGTGTGTGTGTGTGTGTCGTGGGTGTGCGTGTGTGTTGTCCTGTGGTGTACCTGTGGAGAATCTCAGGTGTGTCTCTGTGAACACGTAAGAGCGAGCAGTCACATGATTGATGCTGTTTCTGTGTCCTCGTCACTGATCCAACACAGGAATGTAACTCAGACTCTGCAGTCGTAGATCAGACTGATCGGAGAAACTCGACCAGCAGCATTTTTTATTTTAAATAAACTTCGGTCAACAGGGGTACATCATCACAGGACATCACCTCAGGAGGACACTGAGGAATGAAGTTTATATACACATTAATGATTCATTAAAGTGTGAGGTTGGATCCCAGTTTTACTTTTAACAGCACTTTTTAATTTAGTTTAAGTTATAGTCTTTTGCCTAAAATATCTTTTAGTTTTAGTCATAATTTAGTCATCTAAATTGTTTTAATTTGAGCCTAGTTTTAGTTGATGAAATTTCACAACATTTTAGAAATCTACTGTAAATTTAGTCCACTAAAATATGAAGTGTAAAGGGTAAGGCATTTTTTATGTTTCCTTGAATTTCTGAAGTCATGTTTTACACTTCGATAAAATGAAATATCTAATAACCCTTTACTGAATGCTAGTAAAGTTTGAATGAAAAATTAACAGACGCAAATTGAACTTTTGTGTGAAATGCAGTCACTTTTATTTAGGCTACCTGGTAGAGCACCTCAGTTACAATACTAGAACTGACAACAAACAGTGAACGGCTCTACATGAATATATCAGTTCATAAAGAAAGTAGCTCTGATTGGATCGCTCCACAACTTATCTCACCACCACCAAGCTAAGACAGTTGTGGCTGGATGTCCCTCTTAACTCATCCAACCTTTCCACACAACCAAAGTAGCTGTGATTGGATATATTCCTAACTTGTCCCTACTTTCTACATGACCAAATTAAGCCTGATCGGATTAAGTCTTTGTCAGACATTTTCGTCTAGTTTTTATTTGTTAAATGTGTTTTCAGTCGTTCTCGTGGATCCGTGTGAATGTGCATCGTTTCACACCATCTCTGTGTGAATGCGGAGGGCTTTTGAAAACTCAAAGGAAAAACCTTTCTGTTCCTGGTGACAGTACGGGGCCTTAATCTGGACCATTTCATCAGGCACTAGGAGAAGTTCTCTCAGCCTGAAGTCTCAAAGCTTCATATTGTGTGGTTGTGTCAAATCTCTGTGTGAGCTCTATGTTTTATTATAATTATTCATGGAAACATCACAAAAACACAGGGACATGGTCAAGGTGACATGTCCTACCTCTGACAGCGGATGTAGACCTCAGGTTGTTCCTTCATTAATCCGGGTCAGATCAGGTTCTCCTCCGCCATGGTAGCTCAAGGCGGAGGGAGGGGACTGTCTGTCACCTTCAGTCTTTCTCACCGGTTCAGGTCTTCACGGTCACTGTTCTGATGGACCAGTGAGATATATCCCATGGAGATATGAGACAGTCCATCTGGCATTGCAGAAGTCCTGCTCCAGCTTTGATTTGTCAGCAAGGAAGAGATGAACGAGGACAAGCACGTCACTGTCCCAGACGTTATCTACAGTTTTTATGGAACTGGAAGAAATGGGAAAGACTGAGGACATGCAGCACAGGACTCATGCCTGAGAAATGGACGTGTTTCTGTGGTGACAGGCGTGTTGTCTGGTCATGGACTTCTTGTCATGATTCTGGACATGTCACCTTGATGATGAACAGGTCTCATTGATCATAGACATGTTGCCTCAGTCATACAGTCATGGACTTGCAGACGTGTTACTATGGTTATTAACATGTTGCCATGTGGATGTCTCAGTAGGGACAGAGTGTCCTGCAGGTTGTTGGAGTTAATGAGTCGAAGAAAACACACAACAAGCAGACGTGTTTGATCCAAACACAGAAACCTGAGTGTCACACACCTGGACGCTCACCTGTAGGTGTTTAGTGTAAACACAGGAACAGGACACTCACTCTCTCTTTCAAAATAAAAGACTGGACTCTCATCTGTAGATGTTTAGTGTCAACACAGGAACAAGATACTCACTCTCTCCTTCAAAGTAAAAGACTGGACACTCAGCTTTGGGTGTTTAGTGTCAACACTGGAACAGGAAATTCACTCACTTCTTTAAAATAAAAGCCCTGGACACTTACATGTTGATGTTAAGTGTAACCACAGGAACTGTCCACCTACCCTCTCTTTCAAAACAAAAGACTGGACACTCGTCTTTGGGTGTTTAGTGTAAACACAGGAACATAACAATAACTTTCTCCTTCAAAATAAAAGACGGGACGCTCACCTGTAGGTGTTAAGTATAAAAACGGGAACAGGATGATCACTTTCTCCTCCAAAATAAAAGACAAGACTCTCACTGGAGGTGTTTAGTGTAAACTCACTCTCCCTTTCAAAATAAAAGACTGAATGCTGACCTGTAGAATTTAAGAGTAAACACAGGAACAGGACGCTCACTTTCTCCTTCAAAATTAAAGACATGACATCACCCTGATCACCAAGGATCAGAAATGATTCATGAATCATAACAATGTTAAAATGGATCATATTTAATCAAATTAATCAGATTAAATGAAATTGCAGATAAAATCATTTCACTCTTTAACCTCTAATCATAAAAAATCATAAAATCAGATAATTAATTTAAATTTAGTGGCTTATTATAATAAAACATGAAAATGTGATCTACAGGCCTCTCTGTGATTCATCAATCATTTTAGATAAATTAATTCAGGTACAGCACAAGCAAGCTTCAGAAAATTTTCAAAGGTTCACTTAGTGAGATTTCCAGTTTAACTCACCTGTGCTGCCATCACAGCTCTGTCTCTCTCTCAATTTAAGTTTATTTAAATTTAATTCAAGAATCCTTTTAAGCGTAGAAGTTAGTGGGAAAAAGCCAAAGTATCACATAAAATACGTAAATTAAAGTTATATTTACATTAGAACATTGATAAATAATTTTAAAACAGCTTTGGAAACATACTGAGCTCCACAGTTATGCTCTTTAATGTTAATAAATCAGTTATTATTTATGATGATATTGTCTGTCTCTGTCCTCGAGCTGTGAAGACGAGTCTGAGGACCGTTTGGTTTGGTTTTAAAGCTCCTCAGTCTCTGCAGCAGGTCATGGTCAGGTGGATTCAGGTGGATCCACGCGCTGAGGGCCTGGTGTTGGTCTCTGCTTCAGGTCTTTAAGTGACTCCATCGTCCCTGAAGACAAAGGAGGACAAAAGGGGACGGGGGTAAAGATGAGGGTCTGTGAGGAGGTGAGCAGGTGGAGCAGAGTGTGAGGAGGACGAGGAGATGAAGATTAAAGGAGGTGGGGGTGTCTAGAGCAGACATCAGTTTGAAGAGGACGGAGACGCTCGTCCTTCATTCAGTCTGAAACTTTAAAGGTTTTTGTCTCCAGGTGAGTCCACCTTCATCTGACAGAGACGTGTTATTCTCTCAGGTTACCTTAATTAAAAATTAATCATTACAAGATTTTTAAAACTCACAGAAATCAGGAGGAGTGAAGAAGAAAGAAGAGGTCATGACCTTCATCCATCAAGCTGCTGATGCTGAAATTATTTTAAAGAACCAGATTTAAAAAAATTTTTTTGCAAACAGCACACAATGAAGATGGAGAAATTAAATTAAATTAAATTAGAGACATGTCACAGCTGAACTGTTTCACAGCACAGAGGGGTGAACATTAACTAGGCGCTGCCATGGATCATCTTTATTTGTTCATTTATTTATTTATTTATTTATTTATGCACCTCCTTCGTGTCCCCCTCACGAAGAGCAGAGATGATGAAAGGACCTGCTGATGGACCTGAAGAGGAGACACCAGCAGCTGCTCCTCCACTGTAGATCTCTGAAGTCAGAAAATCACAGACTAAAAGCTGAGATACACATATTTATTATTTATTTATTAATATTAAAACTCTCTTTCCCCCCATTTTCTCTTTATTATCTTTTCTCTTTAATTTATTGATTTATTTACCTATTCATTCTTATTTATCTACATATCACTTTGTTTCTGAGTTACTGTGTGAGTTGAATTTTCCCTCTGTAATCATCATTTTGTTTTATTTTGAAAACTTGAATAAAAATATATTTTAAAAATTTGAGGTGTTTTTTCTGTTGTATAATGTCAGGGATGTCATGTGTCCATAAATTACAAAAAAAATTAATTAATTAAAAACTGAATCTTGAAGGTTTCAGACAGATTTACAAAAACTTAATGAAAAAGACACACACTGCATTAAAACATGAAAAATATCAAAACATTCTCTGTGATGAATTTTGATTAATTACATCACAGACAATTACAGATATAATTCACTGTAACTGTTGCTGTGAAAATACTTTTTTTGTTGTTTTCTCATCGAATCATTTCATTTGGAAATTAAAGTACATTTCAGATATTTATTTATTCACTTTATGATTAAATTTTATTTTTTATTTTTGTCAATTGATTTTTTTCTACCTGATGTTTTTATGAGCACAGCTGTGAAGACTCAGGATAATTAATCAAACTCTGATTAAACTTTATAACTTATAAACTTATTACTCGATTAATCAATTAATCATCTATGACGAACTGAAATCATCTCATGTGTTTGTGATCATGTGATCAGTAAGTATCCGCCTTTGTCTTTACTTTCAATTATTTTATTTTGAAGGCTTATACTCTTTTATTTTGAAGGAGGGGCTCACGTCCTGTCCCTGTGGTGACGTGTACGTGAGCGCCCTCTAGTGTCGGTGCAGCAAGTCCAGGTGAGTTTGATGAAGTCTCACTGAGAGCAATACTCAATTAACCGATGAGCGATATTGAGACATTAACGATCAATTAACCAATCAGACACCGAGCATCGACGTATGCAACTTAAACAGCGTCGTGACGTCATTACGGCGTAACCTTAAGCGTCCGTAAAGAGTAATCGATCACCGAGGATGGAGCCTGAGTTTGAATGAGCAGAGACAGATTCAGAGATTAAAGTATCAAACTGAAATTTATAGTTCCGGCTGAAACAGAATAATTAAAAATAATTAAATCAAAATAAATTAAATCTGCTGAGTTTGTTTGACCTCAGGGTGATCGTAGGGTCGGAGGTCATCAGGTCAGAAGTTCATTATAACTCAATATTTATTTTGTGGCACAATCATCCTAAAGACCCATTCTACAGATCACAGAGAACATTGACTTTTAATGATATTATTTAAATTAACAGCAGTCATAACAACTGTAATAAAGTCAGTCTGAGGAAGAAATGCTGAAACAGATTTACGATCAGAGAAACCAATGAAATTAAATTAAATTGAATTAAATTAAATAGAGCAAAAATAAAATAAAACAAAATAAAGTAAAATATCACAGAATAAAATGAAGCAAAATAAAGGGAAATAAAATAGAATAAAATAAAATAAAACCAAATAAAACTGAGTAAAACAAAAGTTAAATAAAATAAGATAATGTAAAACAAAAAATAAAATTAAAATTAAAAAATAGAATAAAACTAACAAAAAATGAAATGAAATAAATCAATGTTAAATCAAACAAAATAAAATAAAATAAAATGAAGTTCCTCCCTTTCCTGCTGACCTTTCTTTAAATCTTAAATCTCTGTAATCAACTTGTTTTTTTAAGTAAATATCAACTGCACACTTCTGGAGCTGAGGATGAACAGATCTGCTGAATGAAATGATAACAGCAGGATTATTCCAGATATGTAGGGACAGTGTTTATCTCCTCGGTCAGCTTTGTTAAAATAAACCCCCTGTGTCGTGTCAGTCCTGTGAGGCTGCAGACAAGTTCTCTTTTTTTAATGTTAATTTCATATTTAATCTCAGCATTTATTTCGTCATATCTGTTCTTCTCTTGATTCTAAATAAATGATATTTCACAGCTGTTGTCAAACCACGGAGGGTCAAACTGAGGTCTTACTGAAGCTGTGATCTAAACCGTTTATTAATATAATCTCATTTTAATAACAGGCACAGTGATATTTGTGTAACACGAATTTACTTTTTAAACTGTCAGATTCCCATACATGACCTTAGGCCCTCAGATGGGTCCACATCACATTATTTAGTTTATAATCTGTTCATAAAATTTAATGAAGTTTTTATACCTTTTCTCCCTCTGTGTTATTTTATAGTTTAAAGAGCACTGAGGTTACCGAGGTGTGACTCTGCAGACAGTGACCCAGTTACTGAAATAAAAAATAAAATAACTGAACAATTTCTGATTATAACAGTTAATATATTTAAACCTCTAACCAGGCCTCGTGTATTAGTTATATTTTAATCCTGTAGAAATGTAAAAAGACCATAAACAGCCTGCTGTATTTAATAATTTGTCCCCTCTTGAATAAATCTTATTTGAACATGTCAGTGAGATATTAAACTGTTAAATATCATTAGATTGATGTCCTCTAGATCTCCTAAATGATTTTTTAAATTATTTTTGTCTTTATTCGAATTATATATCAATGTTTAATAGACTCTGATTTTTTTTTCTTTTGTTTTAAAACAGGAAAAATCATATAAACTCATTTCCTCAGGTGAATAAACATGTCTCCTGTGATGATAAATTCATTTTTTTTTAATAATTAATAATTCTTCATGTTTCTTCAGGCCTCCTGCTCCGTGGTCTCTCAGGATCATCCTAATAGGCACATCAGTATTAAATATTTAAATAATGAAATAAAAACATGTTTGACTGTAAATGTGACTGATTTGTACCAAACATAATTTAAAATAATCTCATGAATAAAATATTTTCCTAACTTTGATTTGTTTTTCTCTGTTTATTTATTATTTATCTTTTATCAGAGTTTCATATACATCTTCCTGCATGTCAGTTTTTTTTTTTATTTCTGCAGCTGGAAGCGTTAATTTATCGTCAGAGTTTTAATGATGATCTCTTCTTAAAAAAATTGAAAATAAAGATATGTTCATGGTTCTGTGTTAACTAATCAGGATTTAAATCTCTTATTATTTCAGGGCTAAGAGATTGAAAAATGTTCTCAATAATATATAAATATTTTTACTGATAAAGGTTTCTTTATCCGCCGATCATAAACAAACAGAATAAGAATAAAAAACTCTTCAAGTATATTTATATTCTCAGTTTAATTCAGTCCACATTCTTTTTTTAATATCTAAATTATAAAAGATAATTGATAAACAATAAAGAGTGAACAAAGAAAACAGGCTGAGCTGACGGATGAACCTGTTTAAGGAGAAAATTAAAGCAGACATATCTGTCTAAAAGCTCATTCAAGGGACCAGTTTATTTTTTTATTTTGTTATTAGTAAGGATATTTCACTCTCTTTCAGACCTATTTAATAGATAATCATTGTTTTATTATTTCTTCAGTTATAAATATCAATCTCTCGATCAGACATGTTTTAACAGATAATAATTGTCTTATTGCTTTATTAATAAATTTATTAAACTCCCTTTCGGCCCTTTTTAATAGATAATAACTGGTTTTTTTATTTCTTTATTAATTAATATATTTAACCCTCTATCAGACCTGGTTTAATAGATAATCATTGTCTAATTATTTTATTATTGATAAATAATAAATACATTGATGTTTGTAATATCTAATTTAGTTTGTATTTCTTTATTTATTCACAGTTATTCATCAGATTTAAATCTGAGCTGAATTAAGACATAGAGATGACTGATTTACTCTCCAAATTAACAAATTAATGACACTATGATGGGAATATTAGATCATTACTATAAATACATCTCGTACTTTAATGATTAAATATATTAAAACAGGAGAGCTGACTTTCAAAAAGATTTCAGATAAAAATAAAGACAAAAACATGTGAGCTGTGATCAGTATGAAAATTATAAATTAGAACTTTACCCTGTTTACTACATATTCTATACTACAATAATAACGTTGTTAATCAGACAGGTATTATCAGTTTGACAGACTACAGTTTAACGCTCCTCATTGATGAAGGTTTGGTGTATTAATCAAAGATAAAAATGTCATAACTAATATAAAGCAGACTTTTTCTGACTGTATTCTTTTTAAAGAGTAATGCTAAAATAATGTTTATAACTTTTAAAATGAAGAAAAATAATGCTGATAAGTCGAATCTTTAAAATGAAGATAAATAAAGTTAATTGGCAATAACTTTGATAATTAAATGACTTTTATCTTTCCTCTGCCTTTTCGCCCCCTGCGAGCAAACAGCGACACTCAGCGGCAAGTTGACGGTACTGCAGCGAAGTGTTTTATTTCTGTTTTTTCATATGTCGATGTTTATCATAAATCTGAATATTGAATCTGTTTTGATAGATTATTACTGTTTCTATGATCCATGTGTAGAGACCACATCTGTATCCCTCTGTGGGAAGAATTAGAACTAGACAATTTCCACGGAAATCATGAGGGGGAGGCATTTTTCATCACAGGTCATGTTGGAGTCCAGACTGAAGCTGCATGTAGGCAATGACAAGATGAAATGGTTGAGCAACACAGTAGAGATGTCAGGAAACTTTATTCATGTGTTTTAGTCACGTGTGTCCAGATTAGCTGATGCCCATCACCTGGCACCTGATCTTCAGCTGTCTTCTTGACACATCTGGTGGTGTTTTTGTTGAAGATAAAAGTTCTTGCTTCTTTTTCAGATAAGGATTTTTTTAAATTCTGGTAGACGTGCATATCGGACTAATTAATTAAATATAGCCACGTCACATTAAACTACGGAAGAGTATAAGGGCCATGTTAGATGGAGAAAATAATTTTGGGGAAGTCTTCCGTAGTGAACACTACAAATAAGCAGCTTCAGTTTGTATTTCCCTATAACTTCCTGAAGAGGGCTGACGCTGAAACACATTGCTGTTTGATTTAACCATTATTTACACAAAGAACATGCCAATATAATTAAGGCTTATTAAACATTTCGATTAAGTGCCTTAGTTTCTGTGCTTTTTCAAAAACTGTTTCGTTGTGATTGATTTAATGGTGCAAAACATGTTTTCTTACCATGGTGTTGCGTTTAATATGGAAGAGTATTAGGGCCATTTTAGAAGGAAGAAATCATTTTCGGCAGGTCGAGAATAAAGTCGAAATTTTGAGATAAAAGGCGAAAGGACGAGATAAAAGTGGAAATGTCGACAATAAAGTTGAAATACAGTTTCGTGATAAAAGTCAAAATGATGAGATTAAAGTGAAAATGTCGAGGAAAAAATGTATTTCGACTTTATTGTCGACATTTAGGCTTTTTTTCTACACTTCCACTTTTTTATCAACATTTCGACTTTTATCACAAAATTGTATTTCGACTTTATTCGTGTGATTTCTACTTTATTCTCGTCATTCCAACTTTAATCCTGAAATGTCGACTTTAATCTCGACTCCCCAAAAATTATTTTCTCCATCTAACATGGCCCTTATACCCTTCCGTAGGTTCACAGATCATCCCATTCACAAAAAACTCGAAATTCGGCAGGGGCAGCCTCCCCAAGGAAGCGAGGAGATCAACATATTAGACAGCCTTTAAGACAAAAAAAAAAAATTAAAATCCAACAATCCAGCTGATATGGTATAAAAACTACAACATAGACACTTAAATGATCCTGTAGCGACTGCTTTACTTCAACAAAAACGGCCGCAGGGAGTTTTAAGTGCGCTTGCATCTGTGACTCGTTCATCAGATCTTTCAGTCCGCTTGAGTCTTTAAAGATTATTTATTATTTTCAAAAGAAAACTCACAGTCCATTACTTTTCCAGGTCCAAACTACTGCATTCAAATGAGATGTGATGTGATGAAATGACGGTAGAAAGGTGCGTAAACAGTCAACAGAAAATGATCAGAGCCCGATTGTCTCTGTCTTCACCCGTTTTAAAATTACCCGCCAAAGACGAAAACCACACCCGGAAGTGACGTAGTTATGAGAAATAACAAAACCTCAACAAATACATTTTGATCAATTAGCAAAAGGCGTGGCTTACTCCTTTTAAACTCTGTTTCACAAACTAGATCAGAGAATTACATTAAAAAATACTACATAACAAATATCCATCCAACACAAATATAAGTGTAACTCATTTGTTTCATGATTGCTCATATAGTAATACACTTTGGAAAGAACTTGATTACTATATTCTGTGCAAATATCACATAAAAATCAATATTGAAGGGAAGGACGTTATTTTCTATTTTGAATTCAATGAAAAGAAACTATGTCCCATTGTTAATCTCTATATTTCATGAGGGAAGATTCACATCCATAAATGTAAATTTCAAAACTCAACTCAATTCAATTTGTTCGTGATTGAGGTTGATTATCATTTTAAGTCTTAGGTCAATTACAAATGAGAAATGTACATCAATGCTCGACATCCACGCAGAGATATTCAACAAATAAGCTGTCACAAATATTAACAGTACTTCTCATTTTACAGGGAGCATCACTATGACACACCTTTTTTTTCTCCATAGTCTCTGTTATTATTACTGATTATTACTTTGTTATTTTATAATATATTTAAACCTTGTTGCAGTTTATATGTGAACTGGAATGACTGATTTCTTGTTTGCATACCGCAAATTTTAAATAAAGCTTATGAAAAAACAAACAAAAAAATTAGTTTGGCTCTTCTCTCATACACAACACAAAAGAATATCCATTCACAAACACATACAAAGATGTACCTTATGGGAGGGTTACAAATAATCTCCTAAAGTTTAAAAACAATTTTAACTTTGAAAAATAATTTGATTAGAACTCATTACACATGCTGTGGTCGTCATGTTGTTATAAAGATCTCTAATGAAAAAAAATATGTAGAGATAAATGAAATTGGGTTTTTGCAGATATGTGATGGGCTGATATTTTAAAGTACACCAGTGTTTGCATATTCAAATATACACTTTAACAGTAACAGTTAACTGGGCTTTATCTGCCATTTTAAGATCTGCAAACACTGATTTAGCTAGAAAGCACTCAGAGAGCACAAACTTCCACCGAGGTAGCTCACATATTGCTGTTACATCTATAAGCAATAGATCCATGATAAAGTTACCATCATAATATGATTCCTTCACCCTGAAAACCCACACGTAGCACGTGGCACATGTTAATAAGAACACGTGAGCCTGTCTCCATGTTTTATGTTTTATTTAAAGTGAAATGTTCGAAGACTAAAATCTGCAGATATGTTCAGCTGTAATACTGTCAGCTCGCCTCGTAAACCTCCTCGATGATCAATAAATTACTCTCATGGTGGTCCTGGAAAATAAAGACCCTCTCTCTCCAAAGTTCAGCTCTGTTCCAGGATTTTCCAGGTCATTCCAGGACTTTCAAAGTCTGACATCATGACCTCCTTAGACTCCTCCTGCTGGCTCATTGAATCCTTCAAAATAAAAGTCCATATATTCCAGGATATGTTGGGAAAGGTTTCCATGCAGTCTTGATTTAACTGAAACTTTGACTACTGAATAAAAACATGAAATCAGCTGACTGATAAAAACATCCTGAGAACAAATAAAAACACAAAAACACAAATACTGTTGATAAAATTAAAATATCTCTCTCTCCATCCTCAGTTCTCCAGCTGCCACTGCTGTGTCTCTGATGCGTCACATATCGCCATGGAGACGTAGCCCTTGGGTCCAATTGGCTGGGACACGGCGAGACACTGACCCACGGACACCTGGTAGAGCCGGTTAGATTTCTACAGGGAGAGAGATCAGCCAATCAGGGAGCAGGGATGTATGTAATGATCACCATTTTCATCCACAGGCTGCCCGAGGCCTGTACCTTCATGCAGCCAATACTCCATTATAAAATGATGAGACATACGGCAGACACAATCACACAACGCACCGACATTTAATCCTGAAAAACATGTATTTGAAAGGGATACGCCAACACGATAATAAGATACTAGTAGAAGATAACATAACATAACATGGTAAAAAATGAGTCACAACAAGCACACAGGACCATAAAGAGTTGCTGAAGAGTTTATCTGATAATTGTAGGCAGAGGAAGGCTAACAATACCCATTGATTCCTAGTGTTTGAGCTAAGGTAGCAGTGGGCAAGCTTGCCCGTCTCTTTCTTGTTACTGCACGCACAGTCCAAAGAATGGTGTCTATCTGCTTGTCATGGACTCGGGAGTGAGGCAAGACATGAAAAGAAAAAAAATGTTGGCGTAACCCTTTACGGGCAGTGTCATCATGGTTTGGACATGAAGGGAACACAAAGGTGCAGATGACACTGGCAGAGACTGTCTTGGTGTGTGTCATAAAATGTTGATTATATATTTCAAACGTAGGCAGGTATGTCTACATAAAAACACTGAAGAGTGAGGTATTTTCAGTGTATTAACATGAAACTATATGATCAAAATATAATCTAATTTAAAACACAAATACAAGCCTATAAAAGTTGGAGTAAGTCAAGAAAATAAATCTTGATTTTTAATTTTTAAATTTTCTGCAGAAAGTAATTCAAATTAAGCGATTTTATCGTTATATTGCCCTGTTCTTAAATTTGTAAAGATGTCTCAATTCAAGACAGCAAGCAACCCATAAAACTTTGAGTCTCTCCCAAACACCAAGGAGACAACACTCACATTTTGGTTGAAGGTGAATTAAACTCCACACACTGTAAACAGAGATCATCCAACTGTGGGACGGATGAATATCTTTACCTCTGAGAACCCCCAAAGCAGACTGATAGTTACATACCACAGAGGCTTATTCTCTGGATAATCAAATAATCCAAAACAGATTAAAGTATGTATAAATTAAATCCTTGAGGGCATAATGCTGCTCTCTTGTTCGACCCCATCAGCCTCCCCCCGACATTTAACGACAACATTTCAGCCACGCAAACCTGTAAAAACTTCATCAAAGTGAAATTAAACTTTTTTATTTATTAGAAAATAATCAACAGTAACTCTCACCCCCAGCATCCACTGCTGCGACCCCCCTGAGCCGTGACACTTCATCAGTCTGGGCGGGTCCAGCGTCCTGACCTCGGACACGTCCAGACACAGAAGACCAGCGAGAACCAGCTGACTCTCCTCATCGAAGGACCACTCCTGCACACACAGGTACATGTGATGTCAGAGTCCATAACCACACCTGGACCAGGTGGACCCTCTGTCCCTCAGTGTCAGACTCACCTGTTCAGGATCTCGAGGGTCACATGGTCTCAGGACGACGACTCCGCCTTTCTGACTGGCTCGTCCCTGAGCCACCAGACAACGCCCGGTCGCCAGGTTACGAAGCTGAAAGACGGCCAACGCACAGGAAGTGAGTTTGTTACTTTATACAGCGTGTGACCGAATAAGAAAAACATGTCCTGAACAGGTGGAGAAATAAAGAGGTTAAGAGTCTGAATCATGCTGCTGTCTAATATTTGCAGCCCTGTGACATTTCAGCTCCACTGTGAACGCCCTGGAGATGGAATGGGAGTGATCCCCTCTTTGTTCCGTCTCCAGAGGTAGTAACATGTGATACTGGAGAGAGGGGGCCACACAGACTATTGTTATCTTTACTTTTGTTATTATCATTGTCATTCCTCTTTTATTGATTTCTTCTGTTAACATATTAATGTCATTACTTACTTTGATTTCAGATTTTATCTACTTCATGTTTCATCTTATATTACACTTTTAATATTTTAGATTACCTTTTAGTCTTTTTATTGTTTTATCTTCTGCTCATGTCTGTTGTCCTATTTTATCATTGCTATTATTATTATTATTATTATTATTATATTACCATCTTTTTACATTTGTTCTCCTGTTTTCAGCTTTCACCCCCTTTTATTGCCTTTTCTGATTCATACTGATTTTATGTTTTAACTTTTATTTTGGTCCTCATGGTCTCATTTTATGATGTCTTTTGTGTTTGTAAGAATTTTTTATATAAATTGAGTTTTTATTTTTTAATTCCTCTTGTGCTTAAGCTCTCTGCTGTCTGTATCTTCATGCCTGTTTGTCGAAGCACTTTGTAAACCTGTTTTTAAAGCGCTATCAAATGAAGATATTATTGTTATTATTTGTTATCAAACTTGGGTTTTATTCCTCTGACAGTATGAATGATGATGCGTTCAGGTACCCGTCCTCTCTGCAGGACTTTGGGCCTCCTCAGGCTCTTGTTGATGAACAGTGGCTGCTGCTGCTTGTTGCCGTTGGCGACCGTCTGCATCTCGGGGTACACGTTGTCGAGGTACCAGCGGAACGAGTGACACTGCAGACGCTTTCTCAACGCCACGCGCTCGCTGACATCACCGAAACTCCGCTCCTTCAGCTCAGGACGCAGGGACAGATACTGCTCCTGATTGGACGACAGAAAACAGGAAGTGATGTCAGAGGATGAACAAACCGTCTGTTAAAGACTGCTCAGAGCGTGAGTGTCTTTACTTTGTAATCGTCCATCCACACGTGAGCCAGCCGCAAGGAATTATGGGCCATGGTGTCCTGGCCCCCAGGCGAGCCGTACGGACGCCGCTTCCTGAAAATATGTCCGACTCTGGAGCACGGGACGATGAGCAGCTGACCGCCACACATCCAGATCTGAGCCAGAAAAGATAGTTTTACCTGATGTCTTTGAATGCAGCACTGTGTATTTACCTGGATGCTATGTTCACTGACAGTCTGTAAATCAGAGCTCTCACCCTGAAGGAGATCTCCAGGTTTTCTCCACCCCAGATGTCCATGCCGGGGTCATACTGGCCCAGTTCGTTAAAGTACTTCCTGTTCATGGCGAATAGCCCGCCTGCCATAGTTGGGGACCTGGAGGGGGGTATTAATCAGCTGTTTGGTCTGACAAAAAGAGGGGTTATTTGATTACAGGTCACCGGGTTACCTGATTGGTCCGGTGGCTCCCTCAGGCCCGTTGAGCTGGGCAGGGGGGACAGGGTCCCATTTAAAGTGCAGCCCCCAGTTGAAGCCCCCCCTGACGATGGGGGAGGGGGAATACGTCAGCGTGTCGGCTGAGATGATGTCGATGACAGGACAGACCACCGTGTGAGAGTTCTTCATGATCGGAGCGAGCAGAGGCTGCAGCCAATCAGAGTTCACCTCGCAATGACTGTCCAGGAAGACCAGCACCTCACCTGGAGACACAGGTAGGTGAATCAGTAAGGATGTAGGTATTAGGAAGCAGGAGCCAAGGACATAAGGTAGCAGGATAAAACAAAAGGTCATAAGGAGATTATATAAAGAGGCCTAGGGTGCATAGAATAAGTATTTGGGGAATAAGGGTATGAAGGATACAAATGAAGATAATAAGGATAGAGGAAGCAAAGAACATAAGTAGGCAGGACGTAGAGTTGAGGAGATGAACAGTTGGTATGGAGAGGTTTAGGATGTATGGAACGAGGATGCAAGGAAAAAGATATACATGTTAGGAACACAGTAGTTTAGGGTTTACGGGATATAGCTTTATAGGGGCTAGGACGTAGGGAATAAGGATGAAGGTAACAAGGATTTAGGAAATAAGGGTGCACAGGTTACAGATGTTAGGAACAGGGTAGTGAAGGAAAAGTAAATTTTCAATAGGGATGTCAGGGAAAAGGATGAAGGGTGAAAGAATATCAGGAGAATAGATTCATGATATAAGGATGTACAGTCAAGTATGTCCTAAAAAGTCCTAAATAATGATATCGGCCTTAAAGATGAATAGGTTAAGGATTTGGGGGATAAGTATGTAAAAGTTTAAAATGTGAGTAAAATAGATGTGTAGGCAAGGAGTAAAGGTTGTAAGGGTGTGTGGAATTAGGATGAACATGGATGTAAGATGTAGGAAATAAGGATGTAGAGAGTAAGGATGTAGGTAATAAGGTTGTATAAAGGATGCACAAGGGATGTAGGAAAAAAGTATGCACAGTCTAATGCTATAGATGTTAGGCTGTTGGTTAAGGATGTGAAGGTTAAGGATTAAGAGAATATAGAGAAGAAAGATGACCAGGTCAAGGATTTAGGGAACATGGATTCACATGGTAAAGTATTTGGAATTAGGATACAGGTGGCATTAATAGTTGATTGAAGAGAATAGGCATGCACCAGTTACAATAAAGGGAACGAGGTCATAAGGTTTTAAGAGGCAGGATGCAGGGACATACCGGTAGCATGTGAGGCTCCTATCATGCGTCCTCTGATGAGACCTTCCCTCTTCTGGTTTCTCACTAGTTTGACTTTGGACTGTAGCTCCTCCCTGACGTACCGATCCAGGTCTTCCTTCAGCTCATCTGGACCAATCAGACACAGAGCATGTGCGAAAACACATTCACTGTTAGTGCAGACAAATGAAGTGCTGCAGCGTCCTGACAAACTTTAAACAAAACCACAGCTGATTAACTCTGATCCTTCAGACCTCCTCTCTGCTCAGCCACATGTAACCCACGTTATTTAATTGTTTTGTTTTTTAATTTGTGATCCCCCGGTGTGTCTGAGTGGCCCTCATGAGCCTCCATAGCCCCAGAATTTATTGAAGTTATTTTAGGTTAATTTGCTTTTGATTTATATCGATTACCTTACTATTTTACTTTGATCTCCAAACACTCACCCACACTCCACTAATCAGACAGCCTACCAGGACACACCCCACCATTCATAAACATCCGGTTCACGAGGGCACTTCCTTTTCACTCCTCTTCGGATGATGACAGACGCAGCAGGGAGACACACCCTTGGAGATTCCTACACTACCTGAGAAAAAATTACTCATCTTGATGGTCAGGTTTTTTTCCCCCCTCGTAATAATACGAAAAATGAGGACCAATGAACACAAGCTAGAGAAAGATTTTGGTTTCCCTTCCCCCTCCCTGGTGAGAGAAATCCACTAAACACAGCACTCATCCCAGAGAGCTGATCACATTTTTTTTCCCCTGAAAGAGGAAAAAGACTCTTTTCCCTATTTTACTGAAAGGACTCATTTATGGTTTTTGGTTCTTGCATTTGGTTTTGTTAAAACTTTTAACAGAGTTAAAATATAATTTATTTTTTGGAACTCTTTTTTTGTGTATGTCCTGATTTCACACATTCATTTATGAGCTTCCTGAGTCAGACATAAGTTTATTTAATTGAATTATTTTCCCTTAAAACCATGTTTTCTTTTCTTGAATCAAACCTTGATATGTGAATTTAATTTAGTTAAACTCAGGATTTAAGTAAAATTGAAATTTTACTAAACGGGTATTGAATTCAATTTGCCTAAACTAAAAGCTAAACTAGAACTAAGTGACCTGAACTAAAGTTGAAGTGACTTGATTTTGATGAAATTACATTCCCTTGAATAAATTTAATTTTTTTCTTAACTAGCCATGAGTTGAAAGTGTTGCACTAATCATTATTTTTTCTGAAGTTAAGGCACTTGATTATTGAAGTTATTCTTTAAAAACTGAAAATTTAAGTTTGATAAAAAATAAAAATAACAATCCCCAGTTGTTACACACAGGTCTATGAAACACTGAGACTTAAGGACACGTCTTAACCAGAGTCAATTACCGAGCTCGCTGTGGTCGTCCACCAGGATGATCTCGTGCAGCAGGTACGCCGGTGTTCTGTCCATCACGCTGTGAACTGTCCTCAGCAGGGCGGAGTACGCCTCGTTGAAGAAACAGATCACTATGCTGGCAGAAGGCAGAGCCAGAGGGTACACCTTATCTCTACACCTGAGAGCAGAAACCGATAACCATCACTGAGCACCTGTTTACTGTTTACTATCACTAACCTGTGGTTCACTTCCAGTCGCCACTAACCAGTAGGTATGTTTCCCGACGCAAAGGTTTGGATATGATGCATTCATGAAAATGAAGGTAACAGGGTTATACTTATTACGAAAGGATAAGAAAGTAAAACAAGGACTTGAAGATAAAGATGTAGGGAACAATCAATCAATTAGGGCATAGGGCACAAGGCTGTAAAGATACAGACCTAATAGACAAGGAGGCATGATTAAATATTCAAGAAACAAGGTTTTATAGATGAGAGAAAACCTTCAAATAAGATTAAAGGACAAAGCACGTAAGGGATGAAATTTTGAGAAATATAGAGAATCCAACAAATGCATAAATAAAAATACATAAAGAATTTCAGAATAAAAGGGATGTGTGAAAAGTATGTAAAGATTGCAATACACTAAACATGAGGATTTAAGATGTAAGACTGATCAAAAACAAGAATGTACTGATTGAGGATGTTGGAAAAAAGGATAGAGTAAAGGATGTTTACTGACAAGGATATAAGACATAAAGATCAGGGTTTAGGGAACAAGATTGTGTAGACAAGGATGCATAGGATAGATAATAAGGACACTGCTGTTGTTACCTCCACCAAGGAAGTTATGTTTTTGCCAGCGCATGTCTGTCTGTTTGTTTGTTAGCAAGATCACACAAAAACTACTGGACGGATTTTGCTGAAGTTTTCAAGAGATGTTGGCAATGGCTCAACTTGTGTTTTCTTTTTACTAAAGTTATTTTGAGGAGGACAGACGTGAGGTCACAACTGTTAGTGAGAAGCTTGACATTAGCAGCTGACTCTTAATTCTAACACTCAGGCTAAGATAATCTGGCAGCCAGCTGTCAGTCGATTCAGTCTGGGATCACTGAGTGTGTTAGTGTGATAGAGTGGTGGCTCACTGGGGGTCTCTGGTGTCGGGCAGCTCTCGGTGATACCCCAGCCTGTTGGAGATGAGGACGTTGAAGGCGTGTTGATGGTAGCCGGTGTCTCTGACCTCCTGATCGGCCTCGTTAAAGATCATCCCTGCACACATAAACAGGGGTAGTTTAGCTCTAAACTCCAGGACAGTTTCTGCTCCTACTGGTCTCCCTGGATTTATTTTAGTAATAACGTAGAACCTCAACAGGTCAGATCACAGACGTCTTCATTTTCAGAACAAACTGGACCATCAGAATATTGATGCTGTGATGATGTAGTATGACCTCAGAGACAAACTGAAACATCAGAACACAACTGAAATCTCACTGAATTTTAGACAAATTGCACACAGATCAATGAGCTTTCAGATCAGGATATGGCTCCCTAAAACCTTGACTATAAAGATAAAGAAAAATAAAACATGCAAAGAACCTAAAGACAAAAATACTCCGTTTTTTTCTACTCCACAGACTTCCTCTCCTGGGAGCAGTTTCTCTCTGTAACAGGGTTCTTAATGCTGTAAAATAATTAAAGACCTGATAGTGAAACAAACTGTATTGATGTACTGCTTTTTATAATATTGTGACATATTGTGATTAATTGTATCGTCAGCCATGTATCAAAACACCCCTAAAGGAAATAACCTAAAGTATTTTTTGGATTACACCTGTGTCGAATGTATTTTTTATAGCAGCTTATTATCAAAACATGTTCCAAAACTAAAAACAGATTTCCCCTTATTACAGTTAAAACGCATGCTGTAATTTTGTCATAAAATGATAATGATATACTTCAAACTTAGGCAGGCTTTTCTACATGAACACAGAATATTGAGCTGTTTTCACAGTATATTAACAGGGAACTCTCTGTTTAAAATATAATCTCATTTAAAGAATAAATATAAGCCTAAACATATGCTTGGACAAAACGGGAGAAGGCCTACCACTATGAAAACTGTACATTTTCAGTATTTATATTTTCAAACATTGCAACAACTTATGAATGAAGTAAAAGTAAGTTGTGAAAAAAATCTTAATTTTTCATTTTCAAATCTTCTCCAGAAAATAATTTGAATTAATCGTTTTAATCAATATATTGTCCAGCCCTAGTTGGAACTTATTATTAATATTATTATCATTATTACTGCACCTGCATGCTATGCACTGAGGTGAAATGAATGAAGGTGAACAGCTTTAAGCTAAAGGCTAGCAGCACTCTCTAACAGCTTTACTCCATCATTCTGTCATAAACACCAAAAAACAGTGATTCATGATTTAGTAAATAAACCTAGTGGGAGATTTTTAGACTCAGTTTAAGACGAATGATGCGTTTCTGAACAAGCCGCCTCTCATATGAATATTATTAGTGACACAAACTTTATAGATGTTTCCGGTTATGTGCTGAAATATGAGCAGCCATCTCTCTGGACGTCTTTAACCAAACGCTGTCACTCACCCATCTCCGGTGACAGCTCCGCTCCCTTCATGGCCGGCACGTGCCTGCGCCCCGCCTTCTGCTCCGCCAGGCCCTTGGTGATTGGTTGGTTGCGGTGCTGCACCGGCGTCCTGCCATGACCAGGCTCTGCCCCCAGGGAGAAGTAGAGGAAGAGAAGGAGAGACCAGGTCGCCGAGGTGACGAGGCAGCCATAACAGAAGTACCTGAGCGTGACACTCGCCATGGTGGACGAGCGAGCATGGCCTTACATCACAGCGCTGCAGAGAGAGTGAGCCGTCAGAGCGTGGAGTCAGACTGAGATCGGTGATCTATAAACCTGCTGATATCAGCAAAAAACCTCAGCAGGGTCACATGATGAGCCTGTAAACAGGTGCATAACTCTGAGGTGAGCAGGTCAAACATTTACTCTGAAGACTTTATGATGAAGATGAATGAAGATCATCAGCATCATCAGCAGAACTACATCCATAAATCAGCCAATCAGAGCTCTCCTTTAACTACAACAACCTCAGCGTGTGATCAGCATGCAGAGTTGTTGCTTTTATGTGATATGCTGCTGCTTCTGAACTTAATTTAACCAATGCACATATCACTACAAATATATGGACATTCAGAGTGTAAGAAATTATATACTCCAATATATCAGAATATTTTATGGTGCAATATTGTTTCAATAATTTTGTAAAGTTAAGTCAAGTTAAAGGTAATTTCTAAAGAATGTTTTAAAAACAACCTCGGTTGACCAAAGTGCTGTACAGTGGTACAATATAATCATGCATACACTTGATAAAAATAAACACAGTACTGATAATAAAAAACAGTTATGATAATAAAAACAGTAATGTAATAAAAATGAACATGATATTAGAAACGAATATATAAAAATAGAAATAAACAAGAATAAAAACAATAAAAGAGAAGATAGAGAAAAAAAGATAAAGCATAAAAGCCAAGGTTACTCATCTAGCTGGGACTGATATTTTATAATTAAATAATTGCAGGAGATTCCGGACATTTGTTCAGTACTGTAGTTCAGCCTCCTCCGTCACATTTACTGTTTTTATGTCCGTCACTGAGACGATAAATGTAAGAAACATTGCAGGCACAATGATTTTAATAAATAACAATGATTAGTAATGGAAATCTTTATTCACATATTTTGTGGGTTCTTAATGCTGTAAAATAAATAAAGACTGTACTGGTGTTTATTATTTTGTGATATATTGTTTTTTTATCGTATCATCAGCCTTGTAAGACACCCCTAAAGGAAATAACCTGAAGTAGCTTTTTGGATGACACCTCTGTGACAAATGTTTATTATAGCAGTAAAATCAAGTTTAACCTGTTCTTTAAAGAGACACATACATGTATTTTCTGGCCTCATGACAGGAATTCGGCTTCAAGATCTCAAACTTAGAAATTAAAGGTGGTTCACAAACTTGATGCTGATATATATAAGGCTGCATATCTATCATATATATTCATATATTTATATCTCTCTACACTGTAAAACAATTATCTGCCTAAACTGGTATAATAATAATAATATAATTAAGCTTCCCTAATATCAATCTCATATTGTTTGCTCCTCATTACAAAGTAAACATTACAATCACATTTTAAAGACTAAAAAATTAATTCAGATGGATCATTTCTTTGATTTAATCACTATATATGTAAGACAAGTGAAGTGTTGTTGTTTCAGTTTTGTTTCCAAACCAAATAAGTTTTATTGTTCTTCATCTAACGCTAATACATGAATATCATTGAATATTAATATCAATAAATAAAATCAGTGTTGTTATCAGCTCACTTTAATTTAAATAGAGCAGAAGTCCATAAATATCATAATCAGTTCATTCTTATTACCTGATCAGGGTTATGATATCAGGTTACATGGGTTTAATTCAGTAATAAACCACTTTAATAAGAACAGTATCTCATTCCACATTGTAACTACAGCAACTGATTAACTGACAGCCACAAATCAACACGGTCACTCTCTGAACCGTAACATCATATCGATAACTGAATCCTTAATTTAAGGATATTACTGAATCAAACTTTGATGTTTCGGTACCTTGACAGCCCTGACTAGGAATAAATCAGACATTAACAGTGAGCTGAATGAATACAAACAGGACAATGTTTAATGTGAGACAGTTTTAGTTCAATAAACGCTAATAATCGCAAAGCTTTGGGGAATTAACTCCCCAGTGTCCGATAATGGAAACACTTAGCTTAGCGCAAGTTAGCTAAACACAGCTAAGGAATGTGCTAATACCTGAGCGGTGCCCCGGGTTACCTCCCCCTCCAAAAAACACACCTGTAGGCCCCCCAGCCCAACGGAGCGTCTGTACTCACGGTTCATGGGCTCTAAGGTGTCTGCTCGGCGGCACTCCGGCAGGCTGCTCGGACCCGCCGCCAGGCTACAGGTCTGTTAGCCGCCGGTGCTAAAGTTGGCCAGGATTTAAATGGACCAGAGAGAGAGGGAGCAGATAAACAGTTAGCCTGGTGTAAGGATCTGTTTGGTCATCAAAGAAAATCAAGGCTGAAGCGGTACATGGTTCGGGACTTCCGCTCAGGACTTTCACAATAAAACATGAAGGTCCTCACTGAGTAATGGAGAAGACAAACAGTTAGCCTTGTGTTCTGGTCTGTTTGGTCTTTAAAGAAAATCAAGACTGAAGGAGGCAGCAGGACATAGCACTGGACGTCCGCTCAGGATTTCCACAATAAAACGCAAATATGAAGGTCCTTGGTTATGCAGATCAAAGTCCAGAAGTGCTTTTGGAGGCCTCAAGGGGCCGTTTTAGGATCAGACTGTTGAGGGGCCTCAGCTTCGAAAGATTTATGGCAGTAATTTTATTCTTTTCAATCCTTCAAACCCCCTTCTCTTCAGCAATATGATGAGGGATGTGATATCTTTGTGATGCTGTATCTGCAAGATAAACATTTCTGCTGATATGTGCTGCACATATTTTAGCTTTATAGATATTGCCACTGAGTAAGGAGATTTTTTGCAGTGGTGATTTTGTTTGAAAAAGTCAAAGTCAATCAAGATACAAAACCACTCAGAGAGCGCAGACCTCTGACAAGCAGCTCAGTTATGGCTTTTCCACAACTCCTGTAAAAGATACAAGTCTGGATCAGTAGATCCAGAATAGTGCCAGGATCCTGTCCAAACTCAGCACACACATTGAGGTTGTTATCCTGTATGAACACAACAAGTTTTGGGAACATCACTTAATATTTTGAAATTAAATTCCGCCCAATGTTAACTCATGGGATTTTTTAAAAAGTTGGGGAATTTTTTGTATCCAGACAAATATACGTGTCAACACCAGAAACTAATCATCTTTAAGTTGGGCCATCACCAATATCTCCTGAAAATTTCAACAAAATCCATCAAGTAGTTTTTGCATAATCTTGCCAACAAACAAACAGACAAACAAACAAACAGACGGACAAACATACACCAGCAGAAACATAACCTCCTTGCACAGGTAATGAACCTGCTTCAACACAGACTCAGAAGGGTTTGGGATTGTCCCATCAGATTTCAGGTGTGACCCAGACACCCACATGGATCTGCCCCCCTGAAGCCTGATACAGGTATCCGGATGAGGGTGATTAATTGTTTCAGGTAATCAGTGCATGAGATGGTGCACCTGCAGAGGAGTGAGGTAAACCATCTCAGGAGCCTCGGTGTTCCTGTCCGTGGTCTGTTTGGCTGTAGTTCCTCCTTCTGGACACTAGAGGTCGCCTCAGTCTTGGAAATCTTCAATCAGTGACGTTTCCAGGACCCCTTGAGCAGACTGGAGGTCACCTGCAGGTCTGGAGCTCCTGATAGGTTTGAAGATTCCAGGAACCTTGAGAAAGACTCAGTCTTCATTAAGGGCCTTCAAGGTCCTTGAAAAGGTTCCAAGGCCCTTTTGGAGCTTTTTGACGGAGCAGTGAACCCTGTAAATACTTCCTGTTAACCATGGAGATCAATACTGAGTGTGTGTGTGTAATAAGAGTGTAATTGATGGCTCGCAGCAAGTCGGCCCTCAAATAATTAGCTTTCAGTTTCAGTCGATACACTACAGGCCGCCACACACACACACACACATTAACCTTATTGACCCCGTTTGACTTTAAGGAACGTTTGGGTTTATTGACGAGCCCCCCCACACACATACTCATTCACTGGAGCACAGTGTGTAAAACCCTCTGAGACGCCTGAACTCTAAAGGGACTGAAGTTGTTTTACATTTTATTTATCTGTAACATTAAGGGACCGCAGGGACCTGGACAAAGCCATGTTTAATTGAAGGCGCATATAGATGTGGCCTTACTGTGAACCAGGGGTTCTCAAATGGAGGGGGCTCACTGGAATTTTTACAGCTATGAGTCATTAATACAACTACACAGCAGCTAATGAGTTATTCTTTGACTCTATCAGGAGTTCAATATTCAGGAGCAGATTCAGGGATTTGAAATATCCCGATGAAGCCTGAAGAGTTCACAGTCAAGAGGGGAAACAGAGCATAAAAATGACCCCACTCTGCATTTTTCTAAACCAAAAACTTGAAACTTAGTGGTTTGTTGATTCTGCTTTTCCTTGTTCTACAGAATTCCATCATTTGTGTATATGGGGAGATAGAGCTGTGACAGCAGGGGGACTCACTGAAGACTCAGGACGTTCATGCACCCGGTGTCAAAGCTGTACCGGCACTCCCTGGAGCTGACATGCGGCAAAATACAAATAAGGACCCCTTTACAGGACAATGAAAACAGAGAATTTTTGTTGAGTTTGTGCCCTCAGTTTACACGAGAACGGTGCCTGGAGTGCCACAAACTTTAGAAACCAGGGTCCAGAAAAGTTTTGAAACCGTTTTCGTATCCTTCTAAACAGGAATCAGCATTGTCAGGGACACGCTGCGCATGCGCAGTAGTTTTTCAGATAAAGATTGCGCATGCACCTGGGAAAAACAACTACAACAGCAATAGCCGACTACTGAGCAACATGTGTGCTGCTAACTATGCTTGGTTTGTTATCGCTTGTTCAACACAATGTAGATTTGCTGTGTCAATACTCTGACCAGAGGAGACGAATTTGTGACATTCACCAAGGACACTACAAACTTACATCGCCAACTACTGGCCTGGCATGCACGCTACCGCATTTTCAGTCATTTTCCTGGATCCATGTAAACGTGCATTGTTATCACACTGTCTCGAAAAACTTTTATGTTTCTGGTGACAATGTTTTCATGTAAATTGTCCCTAAAACTGGCGTAAGAGGGATCCAAGGACCTCCTTAGACTAAAAAGAACTAAAGAGGACTTAGACTAGTACTTGCACACTAGTTGACCAAAATTGGGTAACTGTACTCCAAATTTGAGTACGACCAAGGTCAATATCACTGATATCAATTTTATGCCCAAACTGCTTTCCATACTATACTCATTGGCAGTGGACTAGGACTCACTGGAGATCCAGGAACCCTCGGAGATGAGTGATGTTTTGGTCCCGGCTGTCACAATAACCCAGCTCAGATGAGAAGAAGAAGATGGATCAACCCTGAAGATGATTCATCAGGTCCTGCTCTGTGCTGATGTGTTTTTATTCTCTGACAGGAACAAGTGATCAGATCATCTTACCGACTCACTTAGACCTGAAACCTGAGCTTTGTGAGTTTAATGTGATCAAGTGAAATAACGAGATGGACGCATTAAAGGTGTTACAGAGAAGAACAGAGGCGAACTGCAGATCCATCATATCTGAGGGGCTCCTGTGGTTAAGTCCGTGTCAGTCTGTGTCAGTGTGTCTCCATGTGTGACCACAGTCTGAACCTAGACTTTATTTCTGGACTCAGAGCTGGTTGGACAGCCGGTCCAAACTTTAGTGTAAATATGTTTACCATAATGAAGTCCACACACACACACACACACACACACACACTCATAATGACCTGTTAGAGCTCTGTCCATTCTTTGTATTGATCGCTGTATTGATCCTCTGCAGGCGGCTGATCGTCTCCGTCCAGAAACACTCCACTTACCGCTGATTAACACACACACTCGGTCAGCCTCTGAGGGAACATCAGAGCAGGGCTGTGAGAGCTCTGAATGTGTCCTGCAGTGAAGAACAGAAACATGTTCTCAGTTATTATTCAGTCACATCTGAACACCTGTGGTTCATTCGTGTCTAAAAGGATAAAAAATCCAACGGTCCAATCAGGGTCTGCATCCTGCTAAGGAGAACATGGAGGAGACGTGTTTCAGATGCTCCTTCTGTAAACCCTCAAATGAATTATCTGACGATCCGTCTTTGTCAGCCCAAAGAGCTTCTCTAAATGTCTGAGCTCTGATTGGTGCTCAGACGATTCCCTCAAAAAGCCTGAAAATGCATTTTGCCATCAATGTTTTTCAAAGTCATCTCAGTCACTCTAGGTCTCGAACCCTCAACCTTCAGACTGTTGGTAGATCACAGTGCCAGACTAAGGGGCAGACACACCGTCACCTAGCTGGTTCCTCTCAGAGGGCTTTCACACTGGCATGGTTCTGGTTCTGGAACCAGTTCCGTTATGGATTCTCAGAACCTTGGTGCTTTCTCGCGAACCAGCCCACGTTCATACCAGATGCCATTATGCCATGTTCATTTAAGCAGAATGAAAGTGAGAGGGGATTATTCTGTGTTACTCAGGCAGAAGTAAACAACGCACCGACAAAATGTCGGGTTGCATCGATATTCTAAAAGTGTTTGTTGCTTTACTTTAGGTTTTTGTTTTCAGCCAGCATTAAAGCAAGCAACGACTGTTGTTGATAATATTGCTCTCAAGCCTTAATTTAAAATCCGGTGACGGCACAAATTACCATTTTCCTCGAATTCCTCGACTTCAACACAGAATATGACACGCCTATCGATGATGTCTCAGTTCACAAGCTGGAACCAACTTTTGTTGGTTCAGGTTGTGAACCAACTTTTCAGGTTCCTAACCATTTTTTTTTTTTTTTTCGGTCTGAATACACTGGCAAAATTAGGTTCAGGAACCAGAATTGGCACAGAGCTGTGCCGGTGTGAAAGCCTTCTCAGAGTCTCAACCATGGACCCTGATCCTCAAAAACTAAGTTTGAGTTCACAGTCCCAGAGCACAGGCAGACTGAAGTGCTCATATTTCACCTTGAAGGGATAGTTCAGTATTTTTGAAGTTGTTGCTGCGGTTGGTGGGTACACTTATTTGAGATTATTGTAAGTTTTCCATAAAACAAGCAGTAAGTCTATGTTAGGTTGAATGTGCAACTGGGTGAAATATTTCTGAGTGCTTTTTTTCCCTCCAGGAAGTCTCTGAGTTTGGCAGTATTTCATGATGCAGCAAATGGCGATGTGTTCTTCCGCCAAAGGAAACTCATACTGAGCCAAATATGACTGATTTTGATGAAAGTGACCATGGCGTTCCTGGACTGTGGATGTACAGCACAGGGTTATGAACTGGAGTAAACAGAAGAAGAAACTCTGCAGACCCACGTCACGTCACGTGGAGGATCCAGCTGCTCTGTAGGGTTACATCAGTTCAGCTATTGTTCTTCTGTTTATCTGCTCTGTGCTTTAATAAGGTGTATATATTTATGTAATCTTCAAAATTCTACCATATTTCATATTTTATTGTCTTGTTTTTGTTAATTCTACATCTTTAACGCTCGTACTGTCATATTGGCTTTGTTTTTAAAGCAGTTTGAATACCTGCCTTGGCTAAACTTGTTTAGATTATATTCATGTAAATCAAATTTCATGTTCAATAAGACATATTAAAATTATAGTATGTGTTTCTCCTACATGTTGGATCAGGAACACAAACATATGACCTGTTGGTTGATGGATGTGGCCTTAAATGGCGTGTTTAATGCTTCGTGATACGTTCAGGGACCGTCTGCTCAGATGAAATCAGTCGATTCATTTTAGTGAGGGTCATTGAAGGCAGCTCAGGCTCTCATTGATTTCTGATCTCCATCAGAGGAACAATAATGTGTTTGAATCTCACTGATGCACGGTTTGCACTCAGACACGAACGATCACGAACATCTGAACCCTGATGAGACCAGGACGAGCGGATTTGGACGTCTGATTGTGAGGCATTCTTCATCATTATGGATTTAGATTTAAATATATATATTTAAATACATTTATATGTTGACCCTTCTGCATTTGTTGTACAGAAAACTATCCTGTACATTTAATTTGTAATGCCATTGTCACTTATATTGACATATTTTAAGTTTGTTTTCTTTTTCATTCTTAAAACTATCAAATAAAAAGTATTTAAAAATAATAAATACATTTATATAAATAAATTTATATTTAAATAAATGTATTTATATATAAATCTGTATATATATTATTTCCTCAAGAAGAAAACATCTTGATGGGCAGAGCAGCCGGGGACAAATGGACCTAAGCATTCTCAATATTCAGTCTCTTCAGTCCTGCTACACGTTCTGCTTCTGCTGCAGATCTGACACCACTGATGAAGACAAAGACGAAGATGAAGGGCAAACTAATGATGATGATGATGATGGATCCTCTGGCTGCAGGCGATGAAGAACCTCAACCTCATTCTCTCCCCTTGATTTAATCCCTGAGTCCAACAAATTGCCAGACCAGCACAGACCAAAGACCCAGCATTGACCCCAGACGGAGGAACAGTTCAGCCAAGGCCTGCGTCGACCCAAAACAGAATCATTGTTGTTTCTGATGTTGGTTGGCGTAGGATGAAGCTGTTGGAGTCTGGTCCACAGTGGCAGTTTGTTCAAGATAGTTGTCATGGTTACAGCTCTATATGTGTGATATTTGCAGGCTCTACTGTTTATTTAAATAAACTGATCACTCTGAAGTTAATATTAGGAACTGTAAAGATAATGGGTTGGGGTTAAAGGCCAAATATTTGTAGGTCCACAGCAACAGGCGGTCCACACAAACAACCCGAGACGCCTAAAAAACAAAAACCAGAGACGAGTACAGAAGCCAAAAAAAGAGGGACAGGGAGAGTGAGAGCGTGGTGGAGGAGCTCAGTGTGCCAATCTCCTCTAAACGTAAGGCCCTGTTTACACGACAACGTTGTCACCAGAAACGGAAGGTTTTTCCTTTGCATTTTCAAAAGCCCTCCGTGTTCACAAGGAGATGATGTGAAAACGATGTGCGTTCACACGTATCCGCGAGAATGACTGAAAACGCTGTAGCGTGCATGCCAGGCCAGTAGTTGGCGATGTAGATTTGTAATTAAACAGCAGTGTTAGAACACATGTCTGCGCCATAACGCTTACAGTTGAAGATAAACTTTTCACAAACATCATTGGCGAGTTGACCCACGAAGACGCATGAGATTTTTTTTCTCTAGACAGACGACAAAGTTGGGCTGCTACTGGACGTGGCGCTCAACTACAAAACCACTAAATGTTGACGGGAGCCTTCTTTTTCTACTTCTTTGTTGTTTAATGGTGGTAGGCAAACCAACTTAGAGGCGCATTACCGCCACCAACTGGACTGATGTGTGTAACAGGAGAGTTGTGTTTGTTCTTAGGTGCGCGTGCAACCTTTATCAGAAAGAGTACTGCGCATGAGTCGCACGTCACCGTTTTCCCTGAAAACACTGATTCCTGTTTACATGGAGACGGATATGAAAATGTTTTCAAAACTTTCACTCTGGACCCTGGTTTCAAAAGTTTGCAGATTCAGGGACTCTGGGCACTGTTCTCGTGTAAACAGAAGGTGAAAACGCAATGAAAACTCTCATTTTTTGCCCATTTTTGTTGTCATGTAAACGGCCCCTAACTATGAGCCAAAAAGGAGGATTTTAAGTCTAACCTTTAAGGTAGAGAGGGTGTCTGCCTCCCACACCGTGGTTAGTAAATGATTCCAGGGAAATGCCTGATAACTGACATACTACTTTTAGGACCCGTTTACACGACAACAAAAATGGGCAAAGACGGAGAGTTTTTGTTGCATTTGTGCCTTACGTTTACACGAGAACGGTGCCTGGAGTGCCTGAATCCACAAAGTTTAAAAACGTTTTGAAAAACATTTTCGTTGTCGTTTCTGTCAACAGCTATCAGGGAAAATGGTGACACGCGGCACATGCGCATTACTATCTCAGATAAAGGTTTGGCACACACCTAGGAACAAAAAAAAAAAACAGCTATGGCTGACTACCGAGCAACATGTGTGCTGCTTACTGTGCTCAGTTTGTTATCGCTCCTCCAACAAAATGTGAATTTTCTGCGTCAATTCTCTGACCAGCAGAGAAGCATTTGTTATATTTGTCAAGGACACTACAAACTTATATCACCAACTACTGGCCTGGCATGCACGCTACCACATTTTCAGTCGTTCTCATGGATCCGTGTGAATGCAGAGAGCTTCTTAAAATGCAAATATAAAACCTTTCCTTTTCTGGTGACCTCGTTTTCATGTAAACTGGACCTTAGAGTCTGAAAGGACCACGAGCAGGCCAGCATTTTGGGAGTGTATTTCTAGAGGGGTTGTACACTAATAACACTTCAAGATAAATTGGTGCCTGCCCATTGAGAGCCTTATAGGTGAGAAGAAGAATCTTGATTTCTATTCTAAATTTCATGGGGAGCTAATAGAAGAAGCTAATACTCTTAAGGGACTTGCTGGGACAGCCTGAGGAAAGAGAATTACAATAATCCAGTCCAGAGGTAACAAAAGCATCATCCTGAAACAGGACTCAAACGAGGATCTGATTGGCTGGTTTGTTTGTCTGTTTATGTCAAACATGTAAACATCTCTGGAGTGTGTAGATAAACATGATCTATGCTTCAGGATGAGATGTTTCCCCTCAGAGTGAAGATGAAGGTCCGGCTCTGCTCACACCTCCTCGGATCAATGAGGAAGATGAAGATGAGCCCGTCATAACTGATCTGGGAGCCAATCAGCGTCCAGCATGTGAGAGTGAATTAGACACAGGAGAAAGTGGCCCCCCAGGGTTCAATGAAGGGGGGTCTGTGGGAGGATCGATCAGGGGGGGAGGGCCGATCAGGGACAGACTCTCTCTCTCCTGCTCCCTCCACCTCAGAGGGACGATCGAGGGGGAGGGAGATGGAGAGGAGCAGAGATGGAGAGAGGACCTCACTGAAGACACGGGCACGCAGAGGCAGGAGGAACATCTGAACCACGGGATTATTCATCCGAACTGAAACATACTTATTTATTATCTTAATCAGGATGACGTCACCTCTCCAGCTGATGGAGGGGACGGTCGGGGTCGTCATGGTGATGATGGTCAGCGGAGTGGTCGGGGGTCGAGTGATGAGCGGTGAGTTAATCATATTAATTAATGTTTAATTGATGTTGTGGGTTTTTTCTTCATATCCAGTTACCTTCATGCTGACACACATTTAACCTTTACTGATGCCATTTTTTTTTGCGGTGGTTTCAAGTTTTTATTTTGTTTTTTATTTCTTAAAATATGTTGTCATAAAACGTTTGAGTGATATTTGTCACTGAAAAGGTCTAAAAACTTATAATAGCGTTTGTTGGCTTAAAGTGGCTGTGATTAGTTAATTTTAAAACTTGTCTTAAAAAACTTTAAAAACCACAGTAACACTCTAAAAATCATTAAATCAAAGCAAATCGTTCATCAATGATTTTGAGTTGTAATATTCTAGAGTGGTTGAATTTATCCACATAATATTATCTCCACTGATGTCTTCTCTTTAACCACTACAATGGACTTTATTTTATCTAAATTCTTCTTCTAAAGTCTGTTTAAACACTTGTTCTGCCTCATTATTAAAACTTATTAATTCCGTCATCACAAGTTCAGTTTCATGCAGTTCTGATCAATTCTGCTATAATTATTTTTGTTTATTAAAATAATTAAGTGTTGTTGTCATGGTGGCCCATATTTCACTTAATTAACATAATTTTGTACCTGTAAGATGATTTGAGGCAGCTGTGATGCTTTGATTTTATATGTTTTTGTACATTTTTCCGAACTATGTCAAATAAAAAAAATAAATGTTATAAGTGTATTAAATTAACCTATCTAGTCAGTGGTAAATAAAATTTTATTTAAAGGTTATCAACTTATCATAAAACCTTTTAACCATTTTAATTTTCCTTTTCTTAATAATTCTTAAAATGTGTTTTATTATAAGATGTTCTGATGAATTTGATTGTTTTATTCAAACACTAGTTTATGGATATATAGTTCAATACTTTTTTACTGTTATTATTTTGATAATTTTTAAAATTATCATTTTGTTTTGTCAAGCATTCGTTTTTGGTAAAACGAATGCTTGTTTTTTTCTGTCTTTTAAGATAGAAATACTGCAGAACACAGTTTGTGCGGTGGTACAGTAGATGCATGTTTGTTTTCAATCATCAGAAACTCAAATCTAACTCAATCACATTAATACATATTTACAGAAATAATGGCGTTCAGACTTTATATCTAACTGAATTTTTTATGCCCTTTAATTTTAAGTTATTTTTCTTTGGTTGTGTTTTATTTTCTATTATTAACTGGTATTACATATTTCATTATTCAAAAAGTACATGCTATTTTTATATTATTACTCTGTTGTAGATGTTAATTGAGGCTGATAAAATGGGATAAATGATCTCTGTCAGTGATTTTCAGTATTTACCCTCCAACAAGAGTCTCCATGTTTCATTCAGAAGTCAGCTCTTTGGATAATCATTTCTCTGTAGTCTCTTCTAAACTACATATCAATAAGTGATATATTATTATTATTATTATTATAACTAATTATTGTACGAAGAAGAAAAATAAGTCCTTGTTTGTTGTTAAGGTAGTCATGGCGTGTTTGGGTGTGTCTGTGGCGTAGTGGGCGGAGTCCTTCTGGTCGCTATGGTGATTATGAAGTGATGTCATCCTGCCTTAAGATTTAAACTCCTGTTTATTGGTTATGAGAATGTATTAAAGATGTATATATGAGTGTTTAAGAAGCTTTTGAATAATTCACTCATGAAGCTGTGAACACGACTGAGCATGCTCAGATGTTCCCCATGGACGTGGACGTTGGACAGCTGACAGTAGATCAAACTTTGTCCTCCTTGGTGTTGTACAGTCAGACAGAATCCTTCATTAAGGGCTTGGTCTGCTTTTATTAAATGAAAAGAGCCTACAATATGTTTATTTATTTATTTATAGGGCCTTTAACAAGGTTCTCCTCAGTGAGGAACACAGCAGGGTGTCAGGAGACTCCAACAGAGTCATGTGACCTCAGCTGTCTGATCATCAGAGGAGGTTTTGGACATTGTTAAAGACAATCAATGGGCACAGACGTCCTGTAAACACCTTCAACTTAACTTTGGATCAACCTACTGACAGACAGAGAGGGTATAAGGAGGCGGGGCTTAAGGCTGTTTGACCAATAGAGATGCAGTGTGGGCTTGTATCCATGTCAATCATGTCCTGAACTATCAAACCCGAAATCCTTAATAACATAAAAACAGGTGTGATATAAGAAATTCAGCCTGGACAGTGAGAATCTTTGGAGATATGAAATACTCAGACTGACAGACTGTGAAGATGTTTCTTTAAGCCACAATCATGTTCGTTAATGGCGGTTATCTAGATCACCACCAAAATCTAATCATTTTTAAGTTGTGCCGTTACCAACATCTCCTGAACAAACAAACAGACAAACATACGCAGGCAAAAACAAAACCTCTTTGGCAGAGGTAAATGTAAATATACATAGATAGACTTTAATATTTAAATATATAATACGTTTTCTCTAAAAGGTTTGTCTTTATTAAAATTATATATATATTAAATATCTCTGTTCTCTACTGTATTTAAATGAGGCTTCTCTGGTGTGCAGATCTTTTTGTTCTTCTCCATGTGAGTTTTTTTTATCCTGCACCCACAGAGGGATGAGCATGTTTCCTGATTTTTCTCTTAAATGTACTTAAACAGCTGCCTTGACCAATTAGAGAAAATATCTAAAGAAACTCTGCAGACAGGGATGTGTTTGTATGTCATGTTCAGTGACTGATGTTCTGTATGAAACCTTCTTCCTGGATCTGGACGTGGATCTGGAGAACAGCTGAGCAGTAGCACAGGGGCACACCCACAGACAGACTTACTCTCTGAGTGTAAAGTGATGATGGTGCAGCAGAAGTTAATCAGGTAAAGTAGCTCTGAGTGGACGTTTTAAAGCCGCTGTATTAATCACTGCAGCGTCTCTGTGCTGCCATCAGCAAACACTGATCACACCGATCACTGGTCCAGATCTTAGACTCTTTGTTTAATGACCCTTAAAGACCAGGACCAATGAGCTGCAGCACAGACTGATGAACTGTATGAGGGTAAAAACAGCAGGATCCTCGGAGAACCTCCCTCACTGCTGAAGATCTGAGAGTCTTTGTTTAATGATCCCTAAAGACCGGGACCACTGAGCTGCAGCAGAGAGACAGATGTGAGAGTGAAGACAGACATGAGCAGAGACAACCAGAACATCACCACCAGGATCCTCAGGGAACTTCTCTGAGTCTAACAAGGCCCAGAGTCCACATGGTCCCTCTGTGTGGTCCTCTGTCCGCTCCCTTTTTAGATCAGCCTCTGGAGAGTGATGGAGAGCAGAGAACATCAGAGCAGCAGATCCTCACATGTTCAAACATAATCTCTGAATGAAGGATGTACCTAATGGAGTTTACATTCTGCTGAGTTTGTCTCACTGCAGGATCAGGAAATACCAAACTTTTTGGTATGGCAACCATGGTTCAATACGTACATCTGAGCTACAATATATTCAGTTTGGAGCACAAACATCGTCGTCCTTCTCTTACTGCTTTGAGAGGAGGGGCAGCAGCAAGAGTGAAGATAGTTCAGCATCTAAACCTGAAAGACGATCATGTCTGAGCTCATCAAAACGGCGATGGAGCCTCGTGGGTCTTGTGACAGAGGGCCATTTTCTTGAATCACTCGAGCACCAACACCATCAGGTCTGACAGGACTCGCATAAACAAAGCAGGAAAAATCCCCCTCACCTTTTTCAAACAGACAAGAAAAGACCATCAGGACTTGATCAAAGGTCCAGTTGGTTTAAAAATGTAATCAGGATGATCAGAGGATACAAACTTCACTAGAAAAGCCCTCAGAGAGCGCAGACCTCCGCCAAGCAGCTCAGTTCCAACAGTGGCTTTTCCACAACCTTGTAAATAATACAGTTCTGGATCACCAGATCCAGGATCCAGATCAAAATCAGCACATAGTTTTGTGAACATTACTTAATATTGTGATTTTCCAGATCCAGATGAAATTTACCTTGATGATAGAGACATGGACCCCACATTATCCTGTGAAATTGGAGCAAATCTGTTAAAAAAATGGCAGAGATGTGATTTTTTTTTTTAATTCTGCCCAATGTTAACATGGGATTTTTTTAAATTTGGGGATTTTTTTGCATCCAGACAAATATCCGTATCATCACTACAATCTAATCATTTCAAAGTTGGGCCCCTACTAACATCTGAAAATTTCAGCAAAATCTGTCTTGTAGTTTTTGCGTAATTTTGCTAACAAACAAACGCCAGCAAAAACATACCCTCCTTGGCAGAGGTAACAAGCCTTAACGAACAAATGCTAATGGCTATATTATGATGAGTTCAATGACAGCTCAGAAAAACATCATTGAAAAGAATAAATTCAATTTATCTCTTCAGGCCATTGACTGTCCTCTTCTGCCTCAGGTCAGACGGTGTGTTTGGGCGGTCCAGATCGTCCGTGTTATAAGATTGCGTATTTCCACGACGTGTCGAGCCGTGTGGCATTCAAGGAGGCGTGTCAGGCCTGTGAGATGGACAGGGGGTCGCTGCTGAGCATCGAGAGTCCAGAGGAGCAGAGAGACATCGAACACCTGCTGCAGGTAACACGCTCTCTCTCCATCCTTCCTCTACCTCCTTGCCTCCTTCTCACCTTGTCCTTGTCCTCTCTAGGAGTTGCGTTCAGGAGCGGTGGGCGGGGCAGTGGGCGGAGCAGGAGGGGGCATATCTGACGGTGATTTCTGGATCGGGTTGACCAGGTCTGACGGAGACGACCAGACTCACCCTGAACACACCAACACCTTCGCTTCCTGTCCGGACCTCTACTACTGGACGGATGGAAGCCCCGCCTCCTTCAGGTGAGTGGGAACATCAGGTGGTCGATTTAAGCCAATCACAGGCTGATGATGTTAACATTATGGTGACATAGGAACTGGTACTTTGACGAGCCGTCCTGCGGAGGGGAGGCCTGCGTCGTCATGTATCATCAGCCAACTGCACTTCCTGGTTTGGGCGGGGCTTATCTCTACCAATGGAACGATGACCGCTGCAACATGAAACACAACTTCATCTGCAAATACAATCCAGGTAACAGCCAATCAGAGTCACTCTGCTGAATAAACAGGGTCTAGGGCTGGGCGATACAGACTGAACTCATATCTGAATGTTCTGATGAGTATCAAGGAATTACCTTAGTGTTTTTATGTGATAATATAAATGTCTTTTTATGACATCAGACGTTTAAACTTTGACCGATTTTAGTCTAATGAAACAATATTGATCCCTGTTTGACAATGGTGTGTATCAGTAAGACCCAAATACCATGATATATCATGACTATCATGGTTTCAGAGTAAATAGAGAAAGCAGGGACATGATAAGGACGAGTCTGTCAATATATGATTCTGTGATACTTTTCCAAAACCATATTTCTAAAATGATGTGATGTCTCAAAATTTACAGTTCAAGCTCCCAACATATCAAATCTGTCAAACATCAGATTTGTTTGTATCTTATTTTCTTGTTTGTCTCTCCTTGTCCATTTTCTGTTCCTTTCTGTCTCATATGTCTCTCTTGTGTCTTCCAGAGAGCCAGCTCAGTCAAACACAGGCTGACGCAGCAGGTGGGCGGGGCACAGGTGAGCGGGAAACTCCCTATAAGGTCATAACCTGTAAATGTCTGTGGCAGCAAATGCAAACAATCTCTGGAAGATCAGGCTTTAAACTGAGATGAACATTAATAACATCCCATTAATCTGAAGGTGAAGACCTCAGACCTTCACAAGGTACAACTAGAAAGCACTCACAAAGCGCAAACCTCCGCCAAGGTAGCTCACATATTGCTGTTACATCTATAGCAATAGTTCTATGATAAAGTTACCATCATAATACGATTCCTTGCCCCTGAAAACCCACACCTAGCACTCAGAATCATGTTAATATCATTAGTTAGACAGTTACTGAGCAAAAATAATTGTTTGCTAATGGCAGTTATCGGGATCACCACCAAAATCTAAACATTTTTAACTTGGGTCATAATCAACATCTCCTGAAAATTTCAGCAAAATCCATCCTTTAGTTTTTGCGTAATCTTGCTAACAAACAAACAAACAGACATACGTTGGCAAAATCATAACCTCCTTGGCAGAGATAAGAAGTACCTGGATCTGAAATCTAGATCAGATCACCACCAGAGTCTTATCACCTCCTCCGTGAACCAGGACCAACAATCACTGAAAGTTTCTTAAAATCCGTTCAGAACTTTTTAGTCTTCCTGCTCACAGACGTGTAGCTCATGTTTGTGAAACACGTGTGTGTTTTTCAGAGGCCACAGACCGGGGTACTGTCACACGGTCCTCAAGTGAGGATGTTCCCCCCCAGGTGGCTGTAGCTGGAGCCTCAGGTGAGCCCATCGTTGACCTTTGACCCCTTTAACTGAGTCTGCTCAGCTCTCATGTTGTCCTATCTCTTCTCTGTCCAGGTGTGCTGCTCATCTACGTCATAATACCCACAATCCCCCTGCTGCTGCTCATCCTGGTGGCTTCTGGGACGTGTTGTTTTCAGATGCTCAGCAGAAGGTGAGACTACAACTCCCAGAAGTCCTTGCTCCATCTGCGTTCACAATAAAGGCTACTTTTCATTTACATCAGAACTGGAAGAGGGTAGTGGGAATGACATATGCGAGTTATCAGCGTTCCAGTTACAAAGTTGGAAAAAATACTTGCCTATCTACCGGGCTATAGCAGTATTTCTATATATCAGCATCGAACAATACTATGTATATGGCTGATTAAGTGTGACAAACACTAGTCAGAAGTGCTAATAAATGGAATATTACAGGAGCTTAGTGACTGTCACACCCAGGGCAGCCATCTTTGATTGTCAACTCAGGGTGGTGAGGATCCCCGACTTCCCAGGAAGAAATTCGACCTCGGGGAACGTTCCAGATGAAATTTCCCACTCAGAACATGCAGCATAAAGGCTGGTTTATGTCTGAATGAAATCTATGCTGCTGTGCCCCACACCTGTGTGGGCAGCTCATACCTGTGCACTGGTGTGTCTGAGGAGCCAGTCAATAACCAATCAGTCTTGATTTATTCAGTGTGTGGTCTCTGATAGTTTGATCCCCACTCTGTGCTGGAGGGGTGATGTGTTTTACAGGCGAACCTAATGTTAGTGCTGAGCTGGTTCACTGAAGACCAGGATGACCACCTGGTGGTTTTAGGCCTCCATGAGGTGCACAAGTACCAAACAAAGTTCCTGAGGGGCTCTGCAGGTTTTGTCCTGACAGAGATGCTGTACCTGTAGACCGTACTCAGGGCAGAGATGATCCCGGCTGACCAACATGAGGCCCCTGGCCTGATGTGAAGCTGCTGTCTGAGGGGACGTCAGGCTCCAGCTGTGGTCTGTGGTTTAGACCTGAGAACATCAGACTTACTGTTCGAGCTGGAGATACAGGCCGAGGGTGTTAGTGTGTGTGTGTATGTACATGTGTGTAAATATGTATGTGTGTGTGTATGTGTGGTGCTTACTCAGTGATTATGACGGGTCACATACTCGTATGTCGTGTTAACAAGAGCTGATTTACAGCCTCACTGGCTCCCGGCCCTGCTGCACCGTCTGTCTGTATGTGTGTGTGTATAGGTGTGTGTGTGTATGTGAGAGTGTGTGTGTATAAATGTGTGTGTGTTATCGATATCTGGCATCAGTTCCAGGATTTCTTGCTGATTCTGGATCTTCTCTCTGAACTCAGTCTGTGTTCAGTCTGAGGCTGCAGTCTCAGAGAGGAAGAGGATGATGATGAAGAAGATACTGCTTCATGTTTGGTCCAATCACAGGGCAGCACCATTGGAACAAAGACAGAGTGTGATAGAAATAAACTATAAAAAATAATCTGTTAACTTTGTATGAAAGGAACGTATGAATGAATGTGTTAATGTATGGATGTATAGATGTTTGTATGAATTAATGAAAAATGTATGAATGTTTGCATGTATGTGTGAGTATATTTATGTTTGTATAAGTATTTCTATAAATGTATTTTTTAATGTTCATATATATGTATTATATAGAGTAGATCTGTATGAATATATTTTTGTTAATTGTATGTGTGTGCTGTATGTATGTTTAAATATACAGTATGTATGTATGTTTAAATATACAGTATGTATGTATGTTTTTGTGTATCTGTGTTTGCATGAATGTTGTAGTGTGTATATGTGAAGGTTAGCATAAATTAATGTATTTTCTGGGAATGATTTTATGAATGTATTTATGAATTTATGAATGTGTGTATGAATATATTTTTATAAATAAATGTACAGATGTATGTATACATGTATGAGCTTGTCTGAAAATTGACACATACATTCACTCATAAAAACATTCATATTTACAAACATACATACAAACATTCATTCATAAACATATACAAACATACATATATTCACACAAACATTCATTCATTCATAAATACAAACATACATTAAAACATAATTCTTACATACATATTTACATACAACATACAAACATTCATATATACAAGCGTTCATTCATAAACACAAACAATTTATAAAGTCACGCTGACATTTTTTCATACGTGCAAACATTCAAATAAACATTTAATCAAACATTCATCCATTCATGCATACATTCATGTACTTATTCAAACATTAATTCATCATTTATAACAAAGATTCATACTAACATTCATCCATACATGCAAACATTCATTTATTCATAAAATGAATATTAGGATGAATGAACTTATGTATTTTTGTTGGAGTGTTTTTATGGATTTATGTTTGTTTGATTTATAAATGTTTTTATGATTGTATGTATTATGTTTGTCTCAATGCTGTAACATTTAAAGCTGATGTACGTTTGTATGATTATTCAAAGCTGTTATATCAGGGCTACTATGATCTGGGTTTTGAACCCATAAATATGCTGATGTTCATCTGTTACCATGGTTACACTGAAGCTCGTCTCTGTAACCAGGGTAACACTAATGCTCATCTCTGTTACCACGGTTACACCGATGCTCATCTCTGTTACCACGGTAACACTGAATGCTCTCTGTCTACACAGCTCCACTCGCACGAAGACCGCCATCGACCAATCAAACCTTTGGATCTCCAGTACACCCAAAGCAGACAGTATGGAGGTCTGACATCATCCTGTGACATCACAACAGCTCAACCAATCAGCTTCACTGCAGGGAGTGTGCACATATGGAAAGGGGCGGGGCCCAGAAGAGAGTGAAGTCATCACAGCTGCTGCTTGAGCTTCTTCCTGCCTCACCACCATCACACAACCTGCTCTGGTCCAACAGTCCACACATTTATGTCTGATCTAACGTCTACCTGAGGGTTTGTTATCAGAGACTATGAAGCCTGACTCACCTGTCTGAGATAAAGGGGCGGAGTTTGAGGGCCCAAAGAAAAAAACTCTTATTCACTTCAAATACACAAACAGGGAAATAATTAGAACATTATATTACTTTATGACATTGGTCTTTAGAGTAAACTTTTGGGTAAACGTCCATTTGTTTACTTTTCCGATTTTTTTATTTGGTTACATGTATGTACATTTCTGTATGTAAACTGCTCATCTTAATGTGAACTACAATTGACGCCACGATCATACATATGATACAGTCCTTACAGATTAATTATGTAAATCATTTATTAACTAATGCTTTATTTTCAATATTTTCGTACAGCTCAGCTGTTCATATGAGGAGGCTGGACCGTTCGCCCATGTTGGCTGCAGTCTGTCAGCGTCCTGTGGCCCCAAACAAGTGGACAAAGGTCACCTGAATAAAAAAGTTAACCTGACAATGATTTTGATTTATCATTGTTATATGTAATGGTTTAAATGCATGTCAGTTCTAATAAATACCACCACTGAGATATATAAGTAAATATAAAAACACGTGTGTGAGGTGAGCTGCAGGTGTGAACACAAACAGCAGGTCTACCACTGAGACTTAATCCTGATGGTCTCCCAGCCCTCCACTGACTGAGGGCCCATTTACACGACAATAAAAACAGCCGAAAACTGAGACTTTCGTCGCGTTTGGGCCGTCCATCTACACCAGAACGATCCCTGGGGTGCCTGAATCCACAAACTTTTGAGACCGGGGTCCAGAGTGAAAAGTTTTGAAAACGTTTTTGTTTCCGTGTAAACAGGAATCACCGTTGTCACGCAAAACAGGGACGCACAGCGCATGTGCAGTACTCTGTCAGATAAAGGTTGCGTGAACACCTAAGAACAACAACAGCTATGGCGGACTACCGAGCAACATAAGCTGCTAACTGTTCTCGGTTTGTTATCGCTCCAACAAAATGTGGATTTGCTGCGTCAATGATCTGACCAGTGGAGACGCATTTGTTATATTTGCCAAGGACAATACAAACCTACATCGCCAACTACTGGCCTGGCAGGCATGCTACTGTGTTTTCAGTCATTCTCGCAGATCTGTGTGATCGCCCATCATTATCACACCGTGTCTGTGTGAACACAGAGCTTTAAAAAACGCAAAGGAAAAACCTTTCTGTTTCTGGTGACAACGTTGTCGTGTAACGGGGCCTGACATACAAACTACAGGAGGACCTCTTGCTGTGAGGGCCAAGTGTGAGAAAATGGTCAGGGATTCTCTGGATGGGTCATCCAGGTGTTTTCTTGGAGATATCAGGGAGGCATGAGCAGAAAGGCTCAAATGGCTGCTACAGCGTACAGGAACATCTGTGACGGGTATGGACTGGAGGAGTCAAAGACAAGAACAAGATAAGATTCTGTGAGACCTCCAGATACAGACTGACAAATAGGTCATGTGCAACACCTTAAGAAGACCGTGGTAGTAGATGGAGCAAAGTTACAGCAACATCCAGACAAAGGAGCACGAGAAGGTTGAAAGACACCAGGGTCGAAAGGGGCTATTTAGATATTATATGACGTTTGTTTGCAGATAAACGTTCCTCTCATATCTTCATTTCAGAGGTACTTCCTCTCCGTCTCAGTGACTCATATTCAGCACTGACGTGGATTTAAGTCATCACAGAAACCAAGGACCATCAGAACCAGGATCATGTAAACATTAGAGCTCTTTATACAGAGACCCCGTCACATGTTAGCAACCACATCCAGGGCCTGGAGCCAGGTGGAGGCCCCGGGTTTCATTTCAATTTAGAACAAAGGTGAGCAACTAGCGGCCCCACAAGTCAATTTAAAAACAATCAGTGACACGTAAAAACTAAAACTTGAAACAAATGTGGAAGTCTTTAAATTCTAAAAACCAAAGTATGTTTTTTATTCATAAATGTGCTAAGCTTCATTAACATGGGGCATTTATATATCTCTATATCAATTTTATTTTTATCTGTTACATTACCTTAATTAAAATGAACCAGAAATAAAGATTTGAACAGAATTATTTTATTTTTCATGTTTACATTTTATTCTGAAATTTAAACTCTTTATGAAGCATTACTAAATGAATTTTGGTAAAATATATTTAATTTCCTTTCTTGCATTAAAAAGCTCACTCTGACTATAAATCTTCATGAAGCCGACTGAATTCACTGTTACTTTTTCTTGTTTGGATCTAAATGCTGGATCGCTGGATCTGATATTTGTCCTCGTCTATAATTGGTAAAAATTTGTCTCTTTATCGCTGAAAAAAAAACAGTTTAGCCCTCCCTGGTCCCCCGTCGCAGCTTCAGATGAATATTTTTATAATTATTCCTTATTCAGGCCATGGTTTGAGGCTCACTGACTGTAAATGGAAAATGCTGAAGATAATTATTGGACTATTTCTCATTAAGACCTAAGGCTCATAATGTCTGTAGAAGGAGAATAATTAAATAAATCAAAATCTAATTAAACCTCAAACGAGTTAAAACCCTTAAAGAATTCAGATTAAAGCTCATTTCACAGTAAACTTTAATTTATTTTACTTTATTAATTTTTTCATACAAGTTCATTTTTAAATTATCTCATTCATTTCATTTCATTTTAATCCATCGATCCCTCATCGACTGTCCCAATTAATTTTTCTGACTTCTGTTGCCATGGAAACGCCTGTCATGTGTTTGATTGGTGGATCCATCAGCTGACGAATGCTCACTCTGTCATCTCTGTTTTGTACGTGTGTTCATGTCAAGAATAAAAACACTTCCTGAAGCCCAAGCCTCTCATTGGTGCAGAAGTCGAGGACATCAGCCAATCAGCTTCTTTAACGGGTCATTAAGGAAACAGATGAAAGGACAGGAGAGGAGGGAGGTGGACAAACAGGAAGAGTGAAAAAAGGAAAACAAGGCTATAAAAGGGAAAAAGGAAGTAAGAGAGGAGACAAGGATGTGGCAATAAAGAAGTAGAAGAGGAGGGAAGCATATAAAGAATTAGACAAGGATATAAAGAGGGAAAGGAGGTAGGAAAGCATGCAAGGTCATAAAAAGAGAGGTAGGTGAAGAAAGAGAATGATACTAAGGAGATAGTGTAGAGTAGGACAGAGTATTAGGAAAGGAAGTAGGGAAGAATATAAAGGAGACAAGGATACAAAAGGAAAGATAGTAGGCAAAGGATACAAGAATATAAGAGGGACATGGGGTGAAACAGGAGATAAGGATATAAGAAAATGAGGGTAGGTCAAGAAGAAACAAGGAAAGGAGGGAAGAAAACAGGAAAGGAGACAAGGATGTTAAGAGGAGGAGTTAAAAAGGGGGCAGAGACAGATAAGGGAGGAGAAAGGGATTGAAAAAGACTTCAGGAAGCAAGAAGGAAAGGAACTGAAGGACACAGGAACTTGGAGATGAAGAGAAGGGGCAACAAGGAAAGGACAGAAAGGATGAGGGAAGAAAAGAGACAAGGGTGTTAAGGAGAGGAGTGTAAAAGGAGACAAGGACAAATGGAGAGGGCGAAGAAGGAGGACAGGGTGTAAAAGGAAATGTGGACATGAAAGAGGTGAGGAGACTAAGGAGGAGACAAGAACATGATGAAGTGGGCAAGCAGAAAATGTGACAAGGATTTCAAAGAGATAATGTTGAGCAGGGAGTGAAAAAGGAGATGAAATAGGAGAGGAGGTAGAGAAGGAGATAAGGGAATAAAGCAGAGAAGGTACAGAATGTGATAAGGATTTATTAGAAGAAAGAAAGTAAAGGACACAAGGATACCAGAAGGAAGGGAAAGAAAAGGATGCAAAATGTAGAGCAGGTCAAAAAGAAACAAAAACATAAGAGGAAACAGGAGACAAGGATATGAGGGCGAGGAGGTAAAGAAGGAGAGAATCTGAATATGAAGGGGAATTAGGAAAGGTCACAAGAATACAGGAGGTATGAAGAGAGAAGGATATTCAGGAGAGGAGGTAGAAAGGAGACAGAGACTAAGAGAGCAGAGGAAGGGGACTAGGGGACAGACAGTGGGGAAGGAGACAAGGTTTAAAGAAAAAAAGGCAAAAGAAGCAACGGTACAAGGAGATAGGAGAAGGACTCAAGGTTATACAACAAGAGAGCAGGTCAAGGAGACAAGGATAGATAGGTGAAAAGGCTAAGCAGAGAAGGTGACAAGGGAATGAAGGAGAGATGGAAACAAGGAGGTAATGAAGGAGAAGAAGATACCAGAGAGTGTCCATAATCCATCAAGTTTATTTCAAACCAGAGAATATCCTCAAGGAGAACACGTCTGCTGTGACCCTGCGGTCAGGATCTCCCATCATCCCTCTGTTCACCTCCTTCACCCGGTTCCTCCATGTTCTCCCCTCAGGTTAGCATCTGCTCTCCTGGTTCTCCAGGTTCTCCCCAGGGTCCTTCCTGTTCTCCTCAGGTCGTTCTCATGAAGAACCCTTTAGAACATCAGATCAGCTCTGAGTTAAAGTTCTTGTCGGGGGCGTGGCATCCATTGTGTTGTGAGCGTGCTCAGTCCGTGTTCTCTGCTCACGTGTTGACGAGCTGTTGCAGAGCCTCGTCGGCGGCCGCAGCCTCGCAGAGTTCGGCCACAGCGTCGACCGCCACCACCGTCTCTTCCTGCTTGTAAGTCAGAGCAGGCATCAGTTCATCATCAAACAGAATGGGCGGGGCCTCTTCTGCAGGCTCCGCCCCCACACCGTGCATGCGTTTTCTGTGCTGCTGCAGGTTCCCGCTGCGGTTGAAGCGGGCGGGGCAGAGGTCGCAGGCATACGGCCGCTCCCCCGTGTGGATGACGATGTGCCTGGCAAGCTGAGAGCGGCACTTCTTGTCTTTGCCGCAGATGTGACAGACGAAGCTTTGCGGAGGGCGGGCGCCGTTGGCATGCACCACCTCGCGGTGCCTCTTCAGGTGGCCGAGGCGTCTAAAGCTGCGGCTGCAGAAGTCGCAGGCGTATGGCCGCGCCTCGCTGTGGACTAGCGCGTGACTCACCAGCAGAGACTTGAACTTGAAAACTTTGCCGCAGGTAGGACACGGGAACTCCTTCGACTCTGTTGGGTTCCTCCTTCTTTCACCCAGGCCGCGTGGCCCCTCATTGACCTTGACCCTCAGGTGAACCCTGGCGTGATGCTGCTTCAGGCAGGTGGCGCTCTGGTAGCTGCGCAGACAGACGCCGCAGCGATGAGGTTTGTCAACAGAGTGGATGCGTGTGTGGGCGGCGAGGAGCGCCTCTGATTTCAGGCGCTTCCCGCAGACGTCACATGAGAATGGAGAGTCGGGCAGGCTCTCCTCGCCGTTGACCCGGTTGATGTGCACCAGGATTTTGTGGCGTTTCAGCTGGTACTGGCGGCTGAACTTGCGCCCGCAGATGTCGCAGAGGTGCGGCCGCTCTCCCGTGTGAGACTGGAAGTGGACAGCCAGCTGCGACTTACTCTTGAATTCTTTCCCACAGAGGTCACAGAGCAGCAGGCTGGGCCGTGGAGTCACGGCGCCGTCCACGTGGACGACCTTCTTGTGGTGCTCAAGGTCGTTGGTCCTCATGTAAGCCTTGGGGCAAAGGTTGCAGCGGTGCGGTTTGACGCCCGAGTGGATGGCCTCGTGTGTTTTCAGGCGTGACCTGCAGTTGAAGGTTTTGCCGCAGACGGCGCAGAGCCAGGCCTGCACGTCACGCTGCTTCTCCAGCTTGGCCACACCGTTGGGGTGGAGCCGGCTCAGGTGGTGCTGCAGGTTGTCGCGGCGGTTGAAGCGCATTTCGCAGAGGTGACAGGCAAATGGTTTCTTCCCAGTGTGGATGAACGAATGACGCACCAGACTCGCCTTGTTCTTCATCACTTTACCACAGACGTCACACATGGTGCTGTCGGGCTCCAGCTTCACCGCATGCAGAGGTGCATGCTGGGATACTCCGTCCATCTGCGCGGTGATGCGAGCCGCCGAGGCCAGTTGAGAGACGGGGGGAGAGGCAGCACCTGAGGAGGGACAGACATCAGCTCATTTACCTGTAAATCAAACCAAAGCTGACCTGAAGACAATGACCTCACTCACCTGTCCCAGGTGGGGACCAGGTGGGGTCCCCTGTGTCCCCCTCCTCTTCCCCCTCACCATCTTCCTCTCCCTCCTCTTCCTCTTCCTGTTGGAGCTCAGGCTCAGGCTCAGGCTCAGGCGACACGTGTTTGCGGGGGCGGCCTCGTTTCCTCTTGGTGGTGTTGGGCGGGGGTCTCTTCGTGGTCCTGGGTCTGCTGGGGGTGATTTCGGGGGACAGTTTGACAGCCGGTTGGACGTTTCTGGTTCTCGTCCGGTTGGGAGTGCAGTGCTGCAGCAGAGCGCCCCCGTCTGGCCCGTCAGGTCGGACCGCAAAACACTGAAGAAGCATCTGGGACGAGCCTGCAGAGACGTATGGGACATTTTTTTAAAAAACAGTTGACGACGTCCTACAGAAACTTTTTCTTTCTTTCTTCATCTCAGACTTTAAAAAAACAAAAACAAACAAAATAATGCATGTGAACACCAAACAACTGAACATATCCATCACATAAATGACACACATGAGTACATACACATGTATGTCATCACAACAACCAGTTTGAGACAGAAGGAAGCAAAGAGCTTATCCAGTCCTGCCCCTTCCTGACAAATCAGATCCAATAATGAATTAAAATTATAAAAGTAATAAAAACATTACAATTTAATGAAAAATAATAACTAATATGCATTCGATAGGCTACATACAACACTGAAAGTTCACATTTTTACTTTTAATCATTTCGATCAATATTTTTTTAACAGTTTATTACATTATATGAGAACAATCCACTTACAAGCATCTTCAATTATTAATTTTTCTTTGTCAACATCAATGTAAACTTTGACCCCATGCAGGTCAAAGTTAAGAACAATTCTGTGGTTTTAATATGTAATGCACATGTCACATTGTTATTTTTGTATTTATTAAGTGTGATTTATTAGCAAAACATACAATTAAAATTTAAAAAATGTCTATTAATTTCAGGTTCTGTGATGGTAGCTTGCGTTATTTTTTTAAATGTCCCCGAAAGCTACTCGTGGGCACCTTGTTGGGTACCCCTGTAAAATATATTTATAAATTATAAATACAGTATATACAAACACATACTTACTTAAATGTACACTACTGTATTCATAATCATCACTCTCATAATTACTATAAACACACAATTAGCTTCTCCGCAGCATATATGTTCTAAACTACTAATAGGTTATTTAACATAATTATTTGCATATGTTAATAACAATAAGTGCTAATTTACAGACTTAGAATTACTTGTATGCTAACAAATTGTTTTGGAATTACACGTGTTGATTAAATTACTTGTATGAATCTAAAGGGAGCCTTCAAACCTCTACATGACACACATGTTCAAATGTGGAACAGGTGAGTCACCAATACCGGCCCAAAGTTGGACCTTTGACTGTGTGTTGGTATGTTTTACAGTTTTCACCATGTCATGCCCCATCTGTCAGTCTGTCTCTAAAACATACAACAGGTCAGTGACAACCAATCAGACGATGTTCCTGCAGAGTGACTGATCAGATTTTGTAAAAGCTACATCTAAACTTGAACCCTCCAGATAAAAACACACTTTTAAAGACTTTTAAAGGACTTCAATTAAAAAGTCTACACTCAGACCTTTTCTGCAGGAATGGAAAATGAAGTTCAATCATTTTTAAGGGTTTCAATGAGAGGCTCTGCTGCCCCCTGCTGGCAGTAAATGACCACTGCAACTGATTGAACAGCAGCTACAGGACTTTGATTCCTGTTCCTAATAATGTGGCCAATGTATTTAAACCAATCAGACAGCAGGAAGGAGACGACCTAAAATTTTAAAGAATTATTTCTCTTCCAAAACATCTATCTGATTAAATCCACCAGTTTTGGTGGATTTGTAAAATCCAGAGTTTGTAAAATCCTTTTAACGAGGTAAAAATAGATAAATTCATATTAATATGTTAAATCCATCATCACCATAACCACTTTATTCCTTTAGGGTCACATAACACATTTAAAATAATATTTTATCATGTCATGCTCATAACTCTTAAATGTATATTTCATTTTGTTTTTTTTATATTTATCTGTGATTAACGTTTTTAATAAGGGCTCTTAGACTGTAAATTAGGTGAGGATTTAATAATGTTCCTACTTTTCCAATTTTCTTTTGCTGCATGTTAAACATGTAAATAAAGACTGTTGTTAAAGACTATAACATGTTTTTATTATTGATATGTTTTCAACTGGTGGTTCAGGGACCAAAACAGGGTCACAGAGGTTCAGTAATAAGATTTAATATAAGTTATTGTGTATGGAAGCCCAAAGGAGACACATCCATTTATTTCTTCTGAGTCAAACAGCTGCGACACAAAAGAACTTTTGGACACTTTCTTGTGATTCTGACAGATTTGTCTTTCTAAAAATTGGAAACAGAAAGTTTTTTTCCCAAGATAAATGAAAAGAAAAGTGACTAAATTCACTTGTTGCGGAGAGAATATAACATGTTTGTCTCTGTGTCCAAACATAGGCTTGAACGATTTAAGGTCCAAAAAGGAGATTATTTCATTTAAGAACAAAAAGAGGTCAAAATCTGTGGAAAGTCTGGATCCTGGTTTCTCATATAGGGGGGGGGGTGCACAGACCTGAGGGTCTTCAGGTGGAGAACCACTGGTCCAATAAGTGCTGATACCTGAGGGGTTAGCTGGTGTGCCCCAGAGACAGACCTTAAAGGGATATGCCAACATTTTTTTTGTTATTGTGTCTTTCCTAACTCCCGAGTCCATGACAAGCAGATAGACTGCTCAAGGACATCTCACAGGTGTGTCTCAACTGTTTAACACTGTCTCCGATCCTTTAATATGTACATGTGCACAGGTACATAATCACTCATGTCCGTGCTGCAGGTGTCTCTGTTATCCTAACCCTGAATGTGTGCTTGTACAGGTACATAGTCACTGCAGGTGTGTCTCACCTGTGTGTCTCCAGCTGAGCTGCTGAGTCAGCAGGTCAACCTGGACGGCGGCGTCCCTCTTCTCTGCGGCGTCGCTCTGACAGCCCACCTCCTTCCTCTGCTCTGCCCTCTCTCCCTCTTCCTCATCAGGACTCTCCCACTGACAGCCCACCTCCCTCATCCTCCCCTCCTCCCCCTCTGCTCCCCCCCGCAGCAGGAGGGCACACAGCTGATCTCCTGCAGGAGGCTCCAGGAGTCCAGACGACATCTTCACACACCTGGAAAGGAGCAGAGGAGAAACACTGAGCATGCTCACTACAGGTGTTCTCTCACTCATAGTGCCTAAGGCTAAATTAAACCAATAATGAAGCAGAACATACAGAAGCATCAAAGCTGCGTGATAAATGAATAATTTTAGGGCCGAATGATTTTAGGAAAAGATCTAATTGTGATTTTTCTGACAGATAGTGTAATTTCAATTTGATTATCAATTTTCTTCATATTAAGCTTCAGTCCAATATTCACTGTGTTTACAGTAACATTTACAAACATGACAGAAAATTACATCAGACCATAAACATAAAAAGCTATTACTCTAAGGTTCTGCACCACTCAGAGATGCAGAACCAGAACTTTACACACTGTTAAGTCCAGAACCAGACCAAAGATCCAAACTACTGCAGTGAGGAGCTCCTGCTTCAGTCATGGATCAGGATTTACCTCAGTCAAGACCAAAGATCTAAACTCATGACTGTTTGTCCCTCTGCAATGCTCTAAAACTTTGCTGTGACAGCATGTTGTCTCCATGGAAATGACTCACGTCTGCTCTACAGGCTCGTCTTGCTGCTGCTCTGGGACAGTGATGTGATTAACCTACAGTGAGAGGATCCAGACTGTGGCGCATCCGAGACCCCCCGGGCCTTTCTCCAGCTCATGCCGCTAGTGGGATTGAGGCTGGAGGTATCTCAGACTCTCTCAGATACTCCAGAAGGACAAACAGGCTGTCCTTGCTAGGATCTAAAACGGTCTTGTTGTCATTAATCTTTGGTCTGAACTGGACTTTAGACTTAGACGAAACACAGTACACGCAGAAGTGGTGTTGAAAACAAAGAGTTAGGCTTAGGATGAAAGTATTGATGATGAATATAGAAACTTAAGAACTCGTTTGGTATCAATTACTCCCTGAAATATCAACACCAGCTGAGCACTGTAACTAAACATTAGGGCTGAAACGTTTATCATTTTGTGACAATTTCAGACGCCATCATGTGATCGCCAGAGCTGCAATTTTTTGACTGACCCAGGATCTGTTGTGTCAACTATTTCACAAATTTGCAGGCAATTTGCATTTAAAGAAGTGCTGGTAAGCAGGTCAACAATACAAAGCTTCTGTTTAGGAGTAGAAGTTGGAGTATCCCTTAAATAATGAAAACAGATCATTTATCATCAATATTAGATGATGAATAATGTGTTATGTGCTTTTGATCATTGATTTCCTTACTGTTATCTATATTGTAAATATAGTGAATACTGCACTGAAGCTTGATTTGAAGAAAACTGTAAATTGAATTGAAATCGCAATATCTGCCAGAAAAATCGCAATTAGATCTTTTCCTAAAATCATCCAGCCCGACTAAACACTGAAGTGTGAAGTTCTTCAGTCTGTTATTAGTCTGTCTCTTTCTCCACTCTGAGAATTTGTATTTGTATGACTATTTGCATTTATGAAATAATCATCAATTCATCAAAATAAATAAAATGCAAGTCACTTGAGTCTTTAATGGTGTAATATCTCCTGAATTTATCTTCTTTGGACTAAGAGATTAGTCTAAGCTCACTCAAAGACCTGATGTCTAAGTGCTTCTCTGGTTTGGTTTTGATGAGACACCCCAAACTTATAGACCACCTGTGAGGACTGTTGAGGCCGCTGCTGCCCTCATTAATGTCAGCTTCTGACTTAAAGAGGGGCTGCAGGCTATTTATTTTACAAATATACAGTATATATATGTGTGATTACAGAATAAACCAGACAGAGAACTTGATATTTTAAATACATATATTAATAATGATTAGAGTATGAACTAAAGAGAGAGCCTGACAGAGGGGATGTATCATCATATTTAATGTATATATGCATTGATGATATCAAATATGAACCACACAGAGAACATGATATTTTAAGTATATGTATTAATAATTAGGGATGCACGATGGCTATAACAGCAGATATAAAACATTTATGCCGATATCTTGACCACACGAATTGGCCTTAAACATTTCAAATACTGACTTTAATACATGCAAAATGTACCATGATTGTTTACCTCATTATCACTGTGTCCTCTTATATGAATCAAAAGTTTCAGTAAGGTCTAAAATGTTGTTTTTCTTGCTTCACATCTGTTCTGTCTTACACATGTGGACTGAAATCATGTGAACTGAAATTATTCTGAATAGTCTCTTGAATCAGCTCCCTGATTATTTCTGACCGTCAGTCTGAAATCAGCTCCTCTGTTTAATCAGGACTCTCATGCTAACACTATTAGCACATTAGCTCTGTGCTAACACCAGTTAGCTCCCGCTCTCTGCCGGAGTGATGACGTACCTCTGTTCGTGATACCTGCGCGTGGAGCAGGTCAGGGAGTGCGCGTGAGGCCGGTTTGTTGATCAGGAAAAATGAAAAACTAAAAATAAATCTAAGTTTCACTGAAACACTTCAACACCTCAGCCAGGTCTGGACACTCTTCTTCTTCTGCTGTTAGAAAACCACTTCCGCTCGGAAATGCAC